>OX596139.1:12311890-12848735 GCA_951394285.1 Epirrhoe tristata
AGAAAAATTTAAGGAAATTGTTATTGGAACTGTAAGAAAAGTTATAATATTATACAACCATGTCTGTGTCTACAGCCATTAAAAGCCAAATGGGCTTCAAGTCCATTATTGAGAAGGCATATGAAAACTTTAGAAAATCTCCCAAGGAAAGATTAGGGAAAGAGTCATACTTGACTACTAGATTGGAGGCGTTAGAAGAAAAATGGAAAGGCTTTGATGAGACACATACAAGGTTGCTAGGTGTTGAGGGTGAAACGTCTGAAATTAAATACATGAAGGATAGTGTGTATGAAACCGTTGAAGAGCTGTACATAGAGTATAAATCTGAAATAAAAGAAGCATTAAGAATGATTAAAGTGTCTGAGAATAAATCAGTCTCTCCAACGGTTCCAAAGTCTGATGTGAATGTCAAATTGCCCAAAATAGTGATACCTAACTTTTCTGGCTCTTATGCAGAATGGATTACCTTCAAGGATTTATATGTATCATTGGTTCATAATAGCGTGTCAATTGATGAAGTACAGAAAATGCACTATCTAAAAAGTCATTTGTCTGGTGAAGCAGAGCAATTGTTGAGGCACGTGCCAACAACAGCTGCTAATTATCAAGAAGCTTGGTTAACGTTAAATAATAGATACAATAATAAAAAGTTTTTAGTGAATTGCTTATTGAAACGCTTTATGGGTCAAAACAGTATCGGAACCGAGTCATGCACAGCTGTTAAGGAAATGTTAGATGTGATGAACGATACCCTCAATGGTTTGAAGAATTTGGGTATAGATGTAGATTCATGGGACGCGATTGTAATATACATTGTGTGTTCGAAGTTGGACTCATATTCACGTAGGGAGTGGGAATTAAAGATAAGTGCCTCAGATGTGTTGCCAACATTAAAACAACTACGTGAATTCTTGGAATCGCGATTCCGATCGTTGGAGTTTTTAGAACCAACACAAAAATTGAAACCAAATTCTTCATACCAAAAACCTAGGGTTATGCATGCATTATCAACCGGGTCCGATTCTGCGGTAAAGTTATGGTGTCCAAACTGCAAAAGTACTGATCACAAGTTATCCAGTTGCAAAGAGTTCTCTAAAATGACTCACGAACAGAGGCATAGTTTTGTTCAAAACAATAACATTTGTTTCAACTGCCTTGGTAGAAATCACTCGGCCTACCAGTGCCGAACATTCTCGAGGTGTCAAGTTTGTAAAAGTAAGCATCACTCATTGCTCCACCCAAGTCAATCGTCGACTTCAAAATCTTTGATGCTTGTCAAGCCAGATTTAAGAGTAGAAGTCGAAGAAGCCATTTCAAATGTTAAGTCGTCATTAGACGAATCAAGTTCAAATGTGAAAGCACATTTCGCCCAGAATGAGGGCAAGAATCATCAGATTCTGTTAGCAACTGCGGTTGTAGGCGCACAGGCAGGTAACGGATGCGTCCGGCTGCTGAGAGCACTTGTTGATCAAGGCTCGCAAGCGTCTTTCGTAACAGAGTCTGCGGTGCAAATGTTAGGTCTTCGCAAGATACCTAGCAAGAGTAGCATCTCGGGACTAGGCAGCGATCAAAGTCACTTGGTTTCCAAGTATATCGTTCTCATGAACATTGAATCACGCCATGATCCCAGCTATAAGCTACAGATTCGTGCACATGTGTTAGGTGCGATCACAAGTCTCCTTCCTACAGCGAAGGTAGAGTGCGAAGATTGGCCTGAGCTTAAAAACATAGCTCTGGCTGATCCACAATATTATACACCTAGTAAAATTGATATTTTACTTGGTGCCGATGTCTATGGGAACATAATCAGGGAAGGATTATTGAAAGGTCCCAAGGGTACACCGATGGCCCAATGTACTGCGTTTGGTTGGATTCTTTCAGGTCCAACATATTATGTCAACCAAAATGATGAGGCTGTTCAGGAACAACATTGTCATCATAACGTCGTGGTTAGCATGCATTGTGGTGTCGATGAGCTGCTGAAGAAGTTTTGGCAGATTGAATCAGACATCGAGGAAAAGAAAATCCTTACTGAAGAAGAAGAACGCTGCGAAGAATATTATAGTCAAACAACTCAACGTGACTCCAGCGGACGGTATGTAGTACGCCTACCGTTTCGTGATGAAGATCCACAGTGTAAATACGGGAACTCCAAAGAAATTGCACTTAAACGGTTCCATCTGCTTGAAAACCGTTTTAAGAAGAATCCAGAAATAAAGTCAAGATATTCTGATGTCATTCATGAATACTTGAATCTTGGACACGCTGTACGTGTAACCGGCAAGGATATGAACAAACCAGATGCAGTATATTTACCGCATCACGCCGTCATACGCGAGGATAAAACTACGACAAAAGTCAGAGTAGTGTTTGATGCTTCGTGCAAAGACATGAACGGAGTATCTCTCAATGACTCATTGATGATAGGTCCAAGATTGCAGCAGGATTTGCGTCATATCATCATTCGATGGCGCATGCATCCCATTTGCCTCAGCGCAGATCTCGTCAAAATGTATCGGCAAGTGCTCGTAGCTGAAGAAGATGCTGATTTTCAGAGGATGGTGTGGAGAGATGATCCGGAATCTGAAACAGAAATATACAAATTAGTCAGAGTTACGTTTGATACGGCACCTGCTCCTTATTTAGCAGTGAAAACTCTGCAGCAAATTGCTGTAGATGAAGGAAGAGAATGCCCTGATGTAGCGGAAAAGGTTAAGATGGATTTCTATGTAGATGATTTACTAATTGGGTGTGAGACGGTGGAAGAAGGTCACAAGATTTACAAGGAAATGTGGTTAAAGAGCCCTGCGTGGCTAATAGAAACAAAGGTAACTTACCAAAGACCGACGGATTCCACTGACTTGGAGCAAAGAAAAATTAAGGTGCATCATGTGGCAAGCAGTGATGAATCGTCGTCAGCTAGTCTGGACCTGTGGACAAAATTCTCAACATTGCAAAGATTAGTACGAGTTGTGGTTTATTGCAGACGTTTTCTGAAAAACAAAAGAAACAAGAAGTTTGAACCTTACCTGACCGAGTATGAACTCAGTGAAGCTGTTTGCATCAGACAGAGTCAAACAGATCTCAGGGACAGCATACAGAAGCTGAAACCTTTAAGCCCGGTCCTGGACGAAGAGAAGATTAAACGAGAGGGTGGTCGTATCCGGAAATTAGACCTTCCCGAGGAAACTAAACATCCTATAATTCTTTCTCTTAAAAGCCACATTACGAATTTGGTGGTTGATGAAACTCATCAGAAGACTTTACACAGTGGTCCTGTGCTCACGTTAAACCATTTTCGCTTTTCTATTAGGCGATGGCAAGTGACTCAAAAACTGGTCCTAGATTTTTGGCAGAGGTGGTGCAATGAGTATTTAGTTTATTGTCTTCAGTGGTCAAAAGTTACTTCAGGACAAAAAAATTGGTGATGTAGTGTTAGTAAAAAAAGTGCCTCCAGATCGATGGGTGATAGGTCGAGTGATATCTCAACACCCCGGATCGGATCAGATTGTTCGGGTTGTAACTTTAAAATGTGGTCAGTCTTTCATCAAGAGACCAACGTCTAAGTTATGTTTGTTACCAGTCACAAAATAAAAATTGTTGGCTATTGAGTGAATATTGTTGTAAGTAGCTTGTCAGTTTATTTGTTGTTATTTTGTGTAATAAGGTTATGGTATTTTTAGTATGTTCTGATTTAGTATGATTTTAATGAAAGGAATGTTTTATGTTGTTTAGATTAATTTTAAAGTGTTAAGTTAAGATGTTTGTGTGCTATCATATTGTTGAGTACTAAGGCTCATGGTGGGCGGTAAATTAATGAAGAACTCTCAATGTCGTTCTTGGTGGGCGGCATGTCTAACGTAATTGATAACATAAGTAGTATATAATAAAAGAAAAGGTAAAAATGTATGGTTAACTTTAGTTCAGGAAACACAACTAGATGTCGCCCTTAAAATTGTCACTTTTCTAGATCGCGCTATCGTTTGGTTTTGTGAATTGCATGAGGATAGCGCACTTTGTTGTAATAAATGCTTTCTACTCTGATGGCGATTGTTTTATTGGAGCGATCCCATAGGTCGGCTTTGATTTATACATGTCCTTTTGATAGAAAGTCAAAGTAACCCTCTCGATTCTAGTAATAAGGAGATAATAAATATTTTAAATACCTATTAGAAATTTTGTCAGTTCTAATTTTAATTATAAATTACTAGTTTATATAACAGTCATAATATTATAGCCCTTTATATTACGTTATGGTTGCATACTGAATAAGTTATTTCGACTTTCACTTTCAAGTTTTTAACCTTGTTAATCAAAGATTACCAACCAGCGAGAATATGAATCATAAATTCATAGTGCAGCATCTATTTGAATCATGTTTTTATTACATTTTATAGTAATTTTGTTTTAGGTATGATATACCTAAGACAAATTCCGAATGTAATGCTAGTTTCTGCAAAATGGGGCATGCCTCAGACTATCGCCTTGGACATTTTTAAACCCCAAAGAGGATTTTGTAATCCCTAAATGAGTCTGAGACAATGTATGTTGTTAACCTTGGGTCTTTACAAAGTAAGATCTCGACTGTATTATATGTAGACATTTTCTCAGTGCTTAGGATAGTACTGAGAAAATGTCTACCGTGACCTTTAAAGATATCCCAAGTTTTTGCAGTAGCCAAGACAGTGCAAGACGTCTACTTTGATTTTTCAGCTAAATGTTCGGCGAATACTGCATGCATCCAGTTCGTCCGATTAGCTCCGCCCTTGGTCAACCACAAGGTTTGCACCTTGTGATCCTCTAGGGTTATGCTAGCGCACTTCACGATGTCGATGAAAGTGCAAAAATCTGAACTTTCACACAAAAATGTGCAAAATGTGAACAGTGTATACACTTGTCGTGTGAACGTAATAAAATCATTTGAGCGCACACTCCTTTCACTTGCTGCGCCGACAGCGAGTGACGACGAATACGTCACTGACGCTCATCAAACATACAATGGACATGCATAGTAGTAGTCGTTATCGCAATGTCTTATCTATTGGTTTAATTATTAGCGGCGATGGGTGCATTCTTTATTGACCGTAGAGAGGTCATGGTACGCAGGCTATTAGCGAATGTTTCTTACACATTAATGAATGAATGAACACTTTATTGTACACCAATTAATAAAAAAAACAACACATAAATAAAACAAGTTCAAAATTAGTACAATGGGCGGCCTTATCGCTGAAAGCGATTTCACACGAGTTCTTGCATTAACACGAGTTCTAACAGTATTGAAGGAAAACATCGTTAGGAATCCAGCAGCTTAGTGAAATCTAAATCGAAGATGGTTTAGATTACTTTAGATACTAGGCAACTTTCCATCTTAATTTTTTTTCAATGATCCCAGTAGGTACTTTACCTACGTCGTCTCGTCGAGTGTAGGAATAGGTTGCCTCGTGACGTAAAGATGTAAACTGTTAAGGTCTAAATATAGTAATGGCGATGAAAAAGCCATTAAATAATGTAGCGAAAGTGAAGACTGTTCGTTCATAGCATGACGTAGTAGAGTTTTTTATCTGAACGTGACATGAAACTTTGAAAATGACTTTTTAATTGAGCCAAATCTTTGGATAAACTTGGTCGGGTTTCCTTTGAGTCGTTTACAAATTACTTTTACAACCATTTCGCGAAACTAAGTTCTTTAATTTATTTAACGATATGTTGAAATTAATTTTGCCGGGTGAGCCTTCCTACTCTAACAATGTCCCGCACTACAGCGTCCCGTTACGTGTAGGCATAGCTTGGCCTCCTGACGCTGTATAAATTATCTAGAACTAGCTGTCCGACGCGGTGTTACCCGCGGTCCCTCGGGAAATCTTCACTTTCCCGGGATAAAATATAGCCTATGTTCATCAGGGATGATGTAGGATTCTAATGGTGAGATTTTTTCAAATTGGTCCAGTAGTTTCGGAGCCTATTCAATTCAAACTAACAAACTAATCTTTCCTCTTTATAATATTAGTGTAGGTAGATGTAGATAGGTGTAATGTAAAACCTAAGTTTTAAAAAACTTAAGTTTATATGTTGTAATATTTAAACGAAGAGGGTTGCTCTAGCTAGAGAAAAGCTAAAATCAGTTCTTATGTTTTTTGAAGATTTATAAATAAATAAATATTTGATTATTTGATTTGATCTTGGAGAACAGAGAGAAGTTGAAGAGGAAATGTTCTGCCGACCCCACATAGATTCTGGCAAGGGCAGGAAAATTATGAATCGGAAGATCTAGGGTACGGGACGAGCTCTCTACATCATTGAACCTATCATTAAACCTAATGAGGTGTTCTCAGAGATTTCTAGGGTGTTCAAATTCTTTAAATCCTGAGCTACAGGTACAGCGTCCCGTTGAGTTTAGGCATAGATAGCCTCCGCTGTCTAATAAATGCGTACCTAAGTTCGAGGTGTTCCTGATGAGGTGTTTCAGGGAAGAGCAAAAGGGTACCTATGCGAGCTGTCCAAATTCTTTAAATCCCGAGATATTTTTGTAAGTTTAAGTGTTTCTGGGAAAGGCTTTACGGACATAAATTATCGGTCCGATAATTTAACGGCTATTATGTCCGTAAGGCCGCCTTAAAACTCCGTCACCAGAGTTAACCACAGTTTTTTTACGAACTTAGGGAAGGGAGATATCTAGGGTACCTGAAGTAAAGCTGTCGAAATTCTTTAAATCCCGTGGTATTCCAGGGAAGATGGAGGGGGGTACGGGGTGGGGCGCGGGAAAGTGCGCTCGCGTGTGGTGAAAAGAGTCATCGACCGGCGCGGGAGCAACGAACGACTTTGCGCGGTGTGGACGCCCGCGCCCGCACGCACGCACCTCTTACGAGCTGACACCACGTGCTTTTCTAACATTCATTGCACTCGCAAAAGAAGAATCTTCTTTGGCAAAATTATCATCATCATTTTGTTTACTCCTTTGTAGCCACTGGCTCCTGAAATACAGTTTTGAACTAGGGAGTCTATGGATAAGGTATTTCTTAGCACACTGCAAATATATTAATTTCCAATTTTTTTTATCGGCAGCTCAGTAATCGCTGAAAGTCTTGGCTCTGTGCTGTTCATAGAAATTAAAGATGTTAACGCTAGAAATATAAATATACTTAGGACTAAGAAGCCTCTTTGAGATGATGGGCTACACAGAATTCAATCAATGAATTAGTTCTTACTACTCCTATCTAATTCCATAAATAGAATTAGATTTCTTCCTTCTGCTCCGTTATATCTTAAACAAAGCTTTGCATTTCTTTATTCTTCCAATCCAATCAAATCATAGTTCTTTCTTACCTCTTCAGTTGAATACTCCTGTCCACAACTCTTTTTTCAGACTGGAATGACTTGCCTGTTTCCATCAGAAAAGCTAAATCCTTGACTATTTTAAAAAATGACATCTATAAACTGTATCTATCAGTTTCTTTAAATAAAAGTTGGTAATGTCAAATTTGTAGATTGTTTTTTTAGTCTTTATTTATCTGTAATGGTGTAATAATAAAGAGTTATCTATCTATCTATATCCAAGTGAATACTTTTTTAGTAAAATATTTTTTTCTTATTCATAGTGTGTATCATCAGCTCTATAAGATATAATCTAGCGATGCATTAGACGCACACTGGTGCGCAGTGCAATCTCGCGCACACAGGCGTGTTTCTAATGGCGAGCTAGCGGCGCGTGCGCACTGGACGCTCGTCTAGGACTGATTTATCGTCTCGCTAACTTTTTAGGCTTAGATTCGATGTATTATTAGAAAAATTGAAATATTTGGAGAAAAAAAAAGAAATATATGCCGAATAATATAATTTAATAAATTAGAACGCATAGATATGATTACCTAATACACACAATAATCTAATGACCTTACTAATTAACGTGGTACAAAGTTATTCCTGAGTGTAAACTGTCAAAATGTATGGTTATTCCTATTTTATTCCGTGGAATAACTTTACACCACGTTTATTACTAAGGGCATGAGTATTTTAAGAATGAAGTTGCATCTGCAGATAGAAGCTCTTTCTTAACAATTTCCAGTGTTTCCAGTCTTCATAAGTTATCTTTAAATTAAATTCATATTTTCTTTTTTACTAAGACCAGTTATTCTTTTATATTCTTTTCATCGTGGTTCATGCTGAAATTTTCATTTATGTAGGTAGGTACATCTTTTAACCACAACTAGGCCACTGTTTTTCAAAACACATTGAGGACACCATTTTGTACACCTAATTTATAAAACTTCTGCAAAATTCAGAACTCATACTCTATAACAGCTTTTAACTACTTTACAATCTAACCTAGTGCAGTCTACAAACTTGCATCCTTCGTCTAATATGATTCAGTGAGATTTCGCTCAGGATTGCACGCCCTAGGAATAGTTCGCCGAGTGAAAGTGTGTGTGGTGGTGTGGGGCACGCACACACGCGTCGCTTTCAGAACGTACAGGCTGCGTGGAAATCGCAGGGAAATTCATTGTGTTTTATCCTTTTCTCTAGCGAATAATTGTTTCATATTTTTGTACAAAAAGTAGAGGTTTAATTGTTATTTTGGCTGTGGTTATTAATGTTAGATGTTTTTCACAGACTTCAAAAAATTAAGATTTTCTATTTCGTTTTTCAAAACTTCATTTTGCCATTCAGCGTAGTAATGCCACCCGTGTTTAGGGCACGCTTCCGACCGCTTCCGACTTGGATCACTTGAGCTATTTATGTAGGTATAGATAGTTTTTAATGATCCTTAGACACTTAGTCTGATTCTAATAGATTATTTTTTGTATAATAAATGCATAATTCTTCAAAATCATCTTTTAAATTTTAGTTCTTAAGTATAAATAAGTATTTGTGTTGTTTGAATGGATCACGCTGTACATCACGGAAGCGTCCGCGGCCGGTGGCCGGTCGGCGCGGCTTTCTTATGGAAAACTGAGGGCTGCCCGCTGAAGGTGAAGCTGAAGCTGAAATACAGAACATTCTCTCTTCTCTCTCTCCTGCCAGCTGAATCTGAAGCTGAAATACAGTAGTCTCTATTCACCCTCTCCGTAAGTGTAGTTTGTAGGTCTCCTGAAGTTGTGATTTTAATAATAAAGAAGAATAAAGGAGTTTCTTCTTGTCGTGTCACTACTTTTGAACCAGTGTGTTGTAGGCATTTTAAATGCGCCTTGAAGAGGCTTCCTTCATGAACTTGATAAATTTTTTCAAACTTTTTAGGTGTTGCCACATGCCAGTTTCCTCACGTTGTTTTCCTTTATCGATTGATACTGACATAGAGTACTTGTACTAGCAAAATAGACATAATTTTTTGGACAGAAAAACATCTCATAGTTGTACCGTCGGATCCGAATCCACGTTAGAATAAGGTGGGGCTCTACCACTAGATCACCGCTCTCAGGCGAGAACTCAAAGTCAAAAAGCATTTATTTACACTTTGAACGCTACCAGGAGTGGTAAGAAGCTAAATTTAGTTATCCTAGATCTGCGACGGCCCTAGGCCTAGGCATTGTGCTAGCGTCAACAATCGCTTGTAACTACTGCGTCATCTGTGCTTCTCTCCGGACTATAAAGCTTACTTACGAGTGGAAATAGATTGAAATAAGTTCTGGAAAACTGGCGAAGTAAGGAAATAATGGTGTTGGCTAATAAAATACGTTGTAAAAACTAAAAAGAAAATAGAATTACATGTTGGAATACGTAGAAAATAACAAGGGAGGATACTTCATACTTTTTCTTTTAAGTTTTACGAAAATCCCGCAGGAATCATCAGCTAGTATCTCGATAGTACTTATTATTTTCAAAGAAAAAAATAATTTCAAATGTCAACAACTGATGAAGAAATCGTTGAACATATATAAGTACAACCAGACATAGAACCTCCTCCGTTTTTGAAGTTTAAAATGGAAATAGGATCATGCATTGGGGATCATGACTTTCTTGAGCGCAAAGACAGTCATTCAGGTCTTCAGGCTTTCAAGCTCATTTGAAGATGTGTAAAGTAATGGTCAGAGGCGCGCCCAAAAACTTGGCACATGCTCTCATTTTTCAGGAGTTGACATTTCATATATGAGAAGTAACAAGCCCATCGCCGTATTATATGGAATGGAATGTTAAACGAAAAATGATAGCATGCCAAATATATATTAGGGCGTGTCTCTGGCTGCTGTTTCATTGAGTTTTCCTAACCATGTGCGTATGACTAAGCGGTTTGTAGTAGAATTGTGTACTAAAAGCTTTTAGTATGGAAATGCAAGAAATTGAGGTTCTGAGAAAGCTTACTCATAATCATAATCGTATATTCAAAATAATTTTGGTTACATACATTGGTCTCAGTTTAGTTGACTGACCAGTTCATAAACTTGAAGCATAATTCAATTCAAAAATTGAATTATGCTTCGTTCGTTCGTCGTACTTTTTAATCGATTATTCTCAATCAGTGCGATCGAGATTAAATCTCTACATACTTTAATCTGTCGCGTATTTGTTTCAGCTTGTGTTTGTGTGCGTGCGATGCATTCCCCCCTCCCCCTCGCAGAGTGAATGCACTCTCGCCGTGTTATGTAAGCGCAAGCGCAGCTCACGCACACATCTGCACGTGTCTGTGTGCATGTAGATTACTATCAAAATAAATGCACTGCTGTAATAGAAGTCTCTACGATCGTGATGCAAGATAGCGCAAGTTTTTAATGGATGCTTTATCAATGAAAGTTTTGGGTGTTAGTTTGGTCTACTCGGGAAAGCTTTTTGATCTAAGTTTTTTATAGTTTACGTTTACCTTAATTTAAATATATATACCCTACATTATTTTATTTAATATAATTTCCTGTATAATCGGAATTATAACTATATTTTGTAAATTAAATGTTTATTACATTACTTACTTTTATTTATAAAACGAGGTCGGACTGAGATAAATCGGTTATACCTACTTAATTACACTTAATAGTAATGTAATTACATTAATAAAGAAATATGTAATTAAATAAAACAATTATAAGTAAAGATAACTGAGCAAGAAACTGACAATTTAAATTAGAACTTTCCATTCAAGCCTGCAGATTTAATCTTAAAACGTTGGAAAATTCGCATGCATTTACTTAAGACGTAATCACAAGACCATCTCGCAAATGGACGTGAAATTAAAAATGTAACATTTGTTCGACAGGTGGCGTGCATAACGGAATGGTAGCCAAGAAAGTTAAAAAAAGTGTTCATTCTGATTAACGTTTCTTCTAAATTTCTATTATCTTTCTTTAGCGTTTCGGATTGCTGTATTATCAAAATGAATTAAAATTCAATAAACATTCTCCTGCTATTTCTCGTATGATTATTAAAAAAGTGTTTTATATTTACAACCTCTTTGGTACATATTTGATAAATCAGGACCTCTTTTTTTGCCTCCCCTTAGCAGACCCTCAGCGCCCAAACCTGTAAAACTCGTCGGACAGAGTTTCGAATTTCAAAATTCTTCAGCTCTCATCTGATAGGTGCATTTGCATATAATACTGCGCATAGATTCTAGTCGTACCTACTAGACTTTCACTCGGGCACTAAGCTCTAGGGCCAAGGTATTACGTAACTACGATGGTAGGTCAGAATACGGATCATTATTTGATGAATTTCTCTTAGTAAGTATATGATCAGTATTTTCTGAGGGGGTAAATAACACATATTAAAACATTGATACGATTGATAGAGCCACATGTGAGAGTAGAGAACATGAGGTCCATTGCGTTTTTAAATTATTTCAGCTCAAAGCCACGAGTGATCAAATTCAATTCAAAACATTTATTTCTTCACTAGCTGGTACCCGGGACTTCGTCAGCAAAATAACATACTTGAAAACCTCTAAATAGAACTGAAAACTGCAAGAATTTTCTGAAACTTTTAAAAATGCAATAATAGCGCCATCTCGACCTCAGCCATAGGGTTGCAACGCCATCTAGTTGCCTTTAACTGGAACTTCCAACTCCCCGTACAAACTTTCAACCCTTATTTCACGCCCTCCATGATTATCTTAGAAAAAAAAAGTAGCCTATGTTCGTCTCTGGGTCATAATTTTTATCCATGTCATATTTCAGCATAATCTGTTCAGTGGTCAAAAGGTAACAAACAGACAGACAGACAGAGACATTTTACTACATAATAGATGGCGACACAGGAAAAATCTGATCGCGCTATTGGTGCGTTTTGGGCTGTGTAACATATAAACTAGCTAATCTTCTAATTTTCAGCTTTATAATATTAGTATGGATGTTAGTTAAGATCTTAAAAATATAGAACAGGTGCAAAAGCTTAGCGAATCATAGAATGGAATAGAATAAAGTTTTATTTTCTCCACATCATTACAACAGTTACAATAGGTACTTAAATCTACATAATTTTGTGGGTGAAAATACGGCTAC
This sequence comes from Epirrhoe tristata, assembly GCA_951394285.1. Taxonomy (NCBI): domain Eukaryota; kingdom Metazoa; phylum Arthropoda; class Insecta; order Lepidoptera; family Geometridae; genus Epirrhoe; species Epirrhoe tristata. The sequence goes on from OX596139.1 coordinate 12,324,313, forward strand.
CCCTCAGCATTTGCTTCAACAGCTCGAGAGTGTTGGAGCGCTGGTTTTCATCAACTGTAGTAGAGATATGTCGCGTAAATACGCATAGCAGTGTTTCTAGTGTATAGGCTGAGCTTGTTATGTAAGCTACGATCCCAAGGTGTCTCAGGTATCCCTGTCGCAAGAAGGCCGCTACCACAGGCCGCATTTCTCCTTCTCACGGGCTCAGGACTTGTGCAACAGCTCAGCCGAAATACACGACAGCTTTTTAAATATAGGCTGATTCGCGGGATAATGTCATCACGTGATTACGATTGACCAATCACAAAGATTTTGATTTCTTAGCTTTGTGATTTCATTTGTCGCTCAATCAGTTTCTTGACCAGCAGCCTTAATGTCTAACTTGAAATCCATTCCCATTTGTCATCCCAATAGAGCTCAACCAATCACATGATAGGAAAGTGGCAATTGAAGTCCAGAATGGGTTTCAAATGTCAAAATGAAGCCCATGTCCATTGCCAGTTGAATTAGGCGATAAGGTTGCGGGTTTTTAGTAATGTGGAGGTGCTTCCCTTGACTGGCTAATTTGGAGTGAGAACGAAAACAGATAAGAGACATTTTCGGAAAGGGCTTGCAATTTAACCCAACATCGACTTGGTATGAAGAATGTACCTACATTCTTCATACCAAGTCGATGTTGGGTTAAAGAGCTGAATGAGCTGAAAGATGTGTCATGACAACTGAAAGTCTAAATATAGGTGGTCTATACTACTCCGATCTTAAGCTTTCCGAAGTTAGGTGCACTAAACGATTGCGCAGGTTCGGTAGAGTAAGCGAGATAGCGCGATGCAACAAACTGAGCGAGTGAGCGAGGCAGCTATACAAGTCATCAAAAATAGGTTCTGCGCAGCTACTTCAGAGAGCTAAAGATTGGTTGTGCGTACTGTATGTCCATCTTATAAGAGAACTATACTTTTGCGCCTTTTTTTCTTTTGACGAACCTCTTTTTTGCTCAACTGGCTCACCACTGGAGCTTGACTATTAAATAAAGCTAGAACCCCAAACCGCGTAATGGCCGCAAAAGAACAGGAGTAGAATCACCTAGTTTTATGGCTATTCTAAGCATGGAGGAAAAATAAATAAATAAGAACTTTATTGAGGACACAGTGTTACATGAAATAATTATATGCTAAGTTTCGATAGTAATGTCCTACAATCGGCGGTCTTATCGCTCAAGGCGATTTCTTCTAGACGACCTTATACTAAGTAATACTAAAGCTAGGTATATGTAAGACTAAAGACTACGAAGTTCCACACTTTGGGTATTCATTCACCAACCCCTGAACTAGTTAAAAAACTGTATCTCAGTGCTCTTTCACTTCGACATTTGGCAGACGTCTTTTTGAACTGGACGCATGGATTTCAATTTGTTTGGAAATCCGTTTGGAATGGACGTTGTTTTTACCATTCACGGAACGATCTTGGAAGACGACCACTCCATTTGGATTGGTGGACGTATCGTGAATGGGTGCCTTTAAGGTACCCATTCACGATACGTCTATTTGGCAGACGTCTTTTTGAACTGGACGCATGGATTTCAATTTGTTTGGAAATCCGTTTGGAATGGACGTTGTTTTTACCATTCACGGAACGATCTTGGAAGACGACCACTCCATTTGGATTGGTGGACGTATCGTGAATGGGTGCCTTTAAGGTACCCATTCACGATACGTCTATTTGGCAGACGTCTTTTTGAACTGGACGCATGGATTTCAATTTGTTTGGAAATCCGTTTGGAATGGACGTTGTTTTTACCATTCACGGAACGATCTTAGAAAACGACCACTCCATTTGGATTGGTGGACGTATCGTGAATGGGTACCTTAAAGGCACCCATTCACGATACGTCCATTTGGCAGACGTCTTTTTGAACTGGATGCATGGATTTTAATTAGTTTGGAAATCCAGAGCTTCACGACGTTGTTTTTACCATTCACGGAACGGTTTCGGAAGACGACCACTCCATTTGGATTTGTGGACGTATTGTGAATGGGTACCTTTACATTTTTATCCACGATAGTTGAATCCTGTAGTAATACCTAAAAATTTAAAAAGAAAAACTAAAAACAGTGCTTTAATGTTCCAGTGTAAGTTGTGTGTAGTGTATCTGAGGGTAGAGCGTGTGCAAGTGTGTCGTGTGATTGTGTGTGTAGGAGACGGATGTGCTTCTAAGTTGTGTAGTGTGATGTATGTTTTAAGTCTACGAGAAATGTGTGATTTGGTGTATTGTTGTTTTTTTTTTTTTTTTTTTTTTTTTTTTTGCTGGACATTTCACACAGCATCATCTAGCCCCAAACTAAGCAAAGCTTGTACTATGGGAACCAGATAACTGATATACTACTTATATACTTTTTGTTTGTAAATACATACATATTATACATAGAAACACCCAGACCCGATACAAATATCTGTAGGTCATACAAACATTTGTCCCGCGGCGGGGATCGAACCCGCAACCTTCTGCGTCGCAGGCGGACCTTCGCCCACTGCGCCACAGAGGTCGTCGTTGTGTTTTAAAATTAATAGTTCTAAGTGATTCCAGTGGTCGACTTTTACTTGAATGGTTTGACGACCTCTGTGTATGTTTATATTTGTATATTTGTCTCGGGTCTGGGTGTTTCTATGTATAATATGTATGTATTTACAAACAAAAAGTATATAAGTAGTATATCAGTCATCTAGTACCCATACCACAAGCTCAAGCTTACTTTGGGGCTAGATGATGCTGTGTGAAAAGTCCAGCATTATTTATTTATTTATTTACCTCTGACTACATTTCGTTTCAGTCACGGTCGAAGGGCGATTCAGCCTCCGTGCAACAATGAACGGCAATTAATTAATCTTACACCCAGAAGTCATTAACGAGGCAAAAAGCGCCTCAAATGTGAATTGGTGTGACCTTACTCAGGTGCGTAGGCGCGTAGAACTGATACTCCTGCTTAAAAAGATGAAACAGGAATGAATGAATGAATGAACACTTTATTGTACACCAATTAATAACAAAACAACACATAAATAAAACACGTTCAAAATTAGTACAATGGGCGGCTTTATAGCTGAAAGCAAACATATCGCTGAAACAGGATCACGGCTTTTTTTTTCTGAAAGGTATTCTAGATATTTTAATCGTCTTGGTGGTTCTTAGGCCAAACATGAAAAGATGGATGGATTGTGTTAAGGATGACATGAGTAAGAAAGGAGTGAGTGTTGAGATGACGGCTGATAGAGGAGAATGGAAGAAGAACACATGTTGTGCCGACCCCACATAATGACCACATTATGTGGGGTAAAAAGGGCAGGAAGATAATGATGATGATGATAATGGAGGTCTAAGGGAGTAATAACAAACAACTTGATGGGAAGTTAGAATACTATTGTTTTGACTCCCTTTGGCTACTACGGCTCCCCGGTGGTCCAAACAGTGACGTCAAAAGCCTTAAGTGATTATAACTCGAAAACTACAAAAAATCGGGGAACAATAAATCGGGGTATTTCTGGATATCCCTGGATGTGATGAACTTATTTTTTTTTTGATGAACCTATATTGTACCTATACAAATTACGATGATTCAGTTTTAAAAAGATGACTATAGATTATCGCCGTCGGCAGGCAGTGCTGACTGTGGCACCTGCGCACCGCAACTTTGCTCGGAGTTTCGCTTCTATGCGCTACCGACACGTATGTAAAGCCTAGTGCACACTGTGTCCTCAAATTTACAACCTCGAGGATGACCTTTGCGAAGGTTCGCGGTGCGATAAACTTTCGTAATTGAATTCGCGACTGTTCACACAACTGCAGTTTGCAGACGTTAGTCAAACATCGACGGTGTACACTCAGCTTTATAGAAACAGTCAGCCGGGTGAAACGTCTGTGTATTGAAAATTGTAGTTGAATGTTTTTCAGTTTTCTGAATACCTACAATACAATCTTACCTGATAAGTAAAATTTCTATTTCATTTGTAAATTGTATCTTTTATTACATTAATATTAATATTCGCGTGCTCAAATTAAGGTTTAAGTACGCGAATATTAAGTACTTAAATTATTAAAATAATGTGCTATAGGTGCTCTTATTAGTCGCCATTTTATTGTGACTAAAATGTAATCTAAAATCTTTCTACCCGCAAATTACATTTCCAGCTTACAATGGAATTGGTGTGTTATTATTTTTCATTTAATTTTCAATGATAATAACATTACAATACAAAGTTACCGTGACGTGGCGAGGCGGGAAAAGAACCTCACCTTGGATGACGCGTTTCCCGCGGCCTCGCTCGCGGCCGCCAGACTTCGGTTATTTCCGCCGCTCTTCGGGCGTGTTCGCCCCATTCCGTGCACAATCGCGAGAGTTCGGGTGTCCTCGCATTTAATCGGCTGCTATACATTTTAATTAATTCGATGTTCAATTTTATTGTGAACCTAAAATGGTAAAAATACATTACTAGGACCTACAGCAGATTAATTTCTTATTTAATTTTTAAATTGTTGGTTCCGGCGATGGAGCCTTTAGTCGGCCTGAAATTTTAATCTCCGTCATTAGAGTTGCCAAGCTACTACAAACGTACTTATTGATTTATTTGATGTTTAAAGCATATATCATAATAATAATTAATAAAGTATTTTATTGTAGGATTCCAAAGGTAAAAAAAATTCAAATCGTTCCAGTAGTTTCGAAGCCTATTCAATTGAATTCAAACAAACAAATCTCTCCTCTCTTTCTAGAGATAGATTTTTAGATTAGTAAAAGTCTATCATGTCTAAAAGAATTATTTTGTCTAAAAGATACAATCTCGATGCATTCCGGGCTGACTGGTGGGACGAAGACGAAAGTCTTGGAAAATAATGGGGGAGACCTTTGCCCAGCGGTGGGACGACATAGGTTAGAAGAAAATAAAAAAAAAAGATCAGCAATGACGTGGGTTCAAATAACGCGTGAGTACAATGCAATTTTCATAAGGATGTATTTTAAAATTCCTATAGATCTAACGCGTCGGTGTCGCATTCGCATGCGATTCGCATCGACAGATCGCACCCGACAAGGACGCACCTATGTCATTAGCTATGTGCTAGAGTGACACGTAGGTTCGCATCGTTTCGCATTCGCATGCGAATGCGTCGGTGTTCTAACAGGGTAGGTGTAGGTACAGTTCACCCAACGGATCTAGGCATTCGTGAAGTTAGCCGTTTGTCTGCGCAGAACACAGTTTTGTATGAAAAGGCGGTCACTGCGCAGACAAACGGCTAACTTCACGAATGCCTAGATCTGTGGGGCAAACTGTACCTAGTAAACTAGAAAATAATATAAAATGAACACTTAACCTTACTTAATGAACCTGTACCACAATTGGCAAAATAAATATATTCTTTACCTTACTTTACTTATAGTAATTCCCGACGTTTCGCCTGGTGGTCAAAGTTTTTCATTTTTATGTTAACAAAATTCCACATCCATTTCAGAGTATACCTATTTATGAAGGAAAAATGCTGCGTTAGTTATATTGGTGAATGTTTTCATTTCTCTCAGTTGACGGGCCGATCTCATAAATATTTCATAGCTACTTGTTAAACAAGATATTTAGTATGTTTTGTGCCTTTGCTTACTTTGACATTCAGAATTGTATTAGAATATTCAGGGTGAGACCACAGGGGCGTTCGTTTTTGGGTTGTGAGTCGCGTAATTTACGTTGCATTCGTTTTCATGTTTGTGTCACTGAGAACAATGAGTTTTCTGTAAATTACGCGACTTGCAACTCAGAACTTCAATGGTCTGGCCTTAACTACCTACCTAAAAACTTAGGCCTTTACATCTATACTAGATGATGCCTACACTTAACGGGACGCTGTAGTGCCTGGGACATTGTTTGAGATGGAATAGGCTTGCCCAGCACCTAAACCATTCTCTCAGCTTAATCAGCCTGGCCCACAGGAATGACGACGTCAATACGTGTGGAGCTGACTAAGCTGCGGGTTTCCTCATGATGTTTTCCTTCTCACCGTTATGAGCTCGTGTTAAAGCGCATATAATTTTTTCGAAACGAAAAATCCAGTGATGCACGGCCGGGATTCGAACCCACGACCTTCGGGTTGAAAGTCGAGGCACAACCCCATTTGACCAACACGGCTATAACTACCTACTTACTTACTGCAATATGTTACTTAAAGGCACTATTTTTTAGAAGTATTTTTATTTCTTACAAATTCTCGAGACATAAAAGATGGACAATTCCTCTTTTGAATTATTTTACAAAATAAGCACTGCCCATTATTGGGGCTTATTACAAGAAAACAAGCCGAGTTTAGACCAAGTCTAACTAAAAAAACTGTCCCTAGAAAAACGATCTTTAAATACTCGTACATAGAACGCTTTTTTGTGGTAACAGTTTTGTTTTGACATGTGTCAACATGGGGTTCAACCAAGGTTTTACGTTTTTATAATAAGCAGCATAACCATTTATGAAAATCGACCTTTCCTTTTCCAAATCACTGTTTACATAATTCCGATCTAAGTATTTTCCCAGTACTCGACTATAGGCTCGTCAATGTATTGTAAGAGCTTTGAACCTTTTGATTCGTTCGGCGAGCTTTCAGGAGGTGAACGCCTTCCATCCTGGGGCTATGCCCCGTGAAAATACAACAGGATTTTTTATTTCTACATTCTGGTTATAACTGGCCATAAATCATACCTACTGTCAAAAATGACAGCTCGAGTTTTACGAGCTCTTTTAACGCACAATTGCTCGCAATAGAAAATAGGAAGAACGCAAGCCGGTTGACCCAATTTTTTAAAACCACAACCATTTCAGGGTTTGACAATGATAACGCTAGTTAGGAGCAATAAAAATATACGCATCCATTCGGCGAGGGGGCGCGGTAGTGCGCCCGGTTCAGTGACTTGTCGGCAACGGCACCGAGCGGACGTGTGCGCGCGCTCGCGACTCCGAAAGTCTTCGTGTTGGGAACTACGAATCTGTGTGTTCTTAATTTGAAAATTTGCTGACAGTGACAGGAGTGTTGACAGTGCTGTTTTTGGATTTATTACGTTATTTGTACTGAAACTGGATTGTTTATACAATATTTAATTGTATATTGTGTGCATGTGGACGGATCTGTGAACATTTGGATTGCGTTTTGGACTTGGTAAGTACTACGATATAATTATAAGGTTATATTTTAAAAAGGTTTAAGGTTTTCAAAGAAATAAATAATAATTTCAGGGATGAAAACATTTTTTATAGTATATTTTATCACTCGAAATTGGTTATTTTAAAATGTTTCGAGAGCAAGCCTGCTTCTAATTAGTATTTTCCTAATAACAGCAACAGGTATCAAGTTTAATCTTCGAATAAATATTATGTTGTTTACTGAATCGTTCGGAAAAGCAAACTAAATTAATTGTAATAAAACAGATAAATATTATAAACGTCTCACCTTGAATCATATAAAACGACGCAGTTTTAAAACCAGAGATATTAAGTTTACTGTAATTTTAGTTCAAAAATTGCATGACAGAAGGAAATTCAATTTGTCTTCATTCGTTTACATTTTGAAACAATGAACGTTCATCATAGTTTGTTGACAGTTTTTGATGTTGTTGTTTTGACACTTTTGACAGACGCTGGCAAAATGTCATGTTACAGTAGGTACGTGTAGGTACAAAAGGGTACCAGAATTAATAGATTTATAAATTGTGGTTTGAATAACATTGCTATAGAATGAAAAATATACCTTATGTAATTGGAAATCTATGGTCAGTGCACCGTTAAGAGAAAGAGACGTGCTATCACTATGGACCTGCAGAATTAGTAAATTTCTAGGACAATATTTTCAGCTTGATATTATTTCATGTTTATGAAAAGAGATGGCGATAAATTTTAAGTTGTTTTGCGCTACAAGGCTATAGGAAGCCTTTAAATTCTATTATTAAAATGTAAATCAATTATGAAGCTGTTTGTTTGAGATACATTATTCGTTCAAAACGTGAAAGTTCAATGTAACTACGTGAAAACCTTGAATTTAAGTAAAAGTAGGAAGTGACCTTTAGTAACTGACCTTTGCAGGTCTAAGGGCAATGGCTAGGTCACTTAAGTCAATTTAAAGGCTTTTAATGTAGCAACAATAAAATTACAAATTGCACTTTAAAATGCTTTGTAACTTATTTATTTTATTTATTATGGATACCCAACACGGGTGTACACCTTACATACAAGAGTTAAAACAAATGTCTTAGGTCTAGTGGTCCCATAATTATAGGGTATCACAACATGCGTAGAAGAGGGCACAACAACTTATTTCTAGATAGGTTTACTTGTAGTACGAGTATAATAAAGATAAAAATATAAATATAGATAAAAATAATAACTTGCTGTGTTCACTCAAATTGTTGTATACAGGAACAAAAATATATAGGGGGTGGCAATATTTTACCTCAGACAAAATTAATAATCCTATGGGTACTTAGGCAGTATCCTAAGAACAAAACCTTTTACCTAGGTACAGAAAAGAAGGTCTTCATTGTGGTCTAAATTTACTTCACCTGTATAACATCTATAAATGGGAGGATATAAAGATGTATGTTACCCTCTTTCATGCTGTAACTTCTAAACGGAATTGAAACGTAAATTCAATTGAAGATAGCTTATACTTTGAATAGCATAGGCTAGTTCAATCCTTTTGAAATTTAGTGTCCCGAGGAGAAGCGGATAACAGCGGAACGAGTGTATTTCAATATAAGTAAGAAGGTACAGTACGCTCAGCGGATTTAGGCAAACGTTATGTCATGCCGTTTAAATGCGCAGTAGACGTTACATTTAAAATAGCCTACTGCGCATCGAAACAACTAAATTCTCGAATGCCTAGATCCATTGGCCGCTGTAGGTACTATTTACTATCATATTTGTCCTCCACTGAACAGATAAACAATATTTCCGCGTTGTCCCTTACCACGTAATTTATCATTAGTTGTAATCATCATCATTATTGCTGAAAAATTCGTGAGAGTTGTAGTTTTTAGTTGGGACTAATGCAGGATTTGTCGATATTTGTTCCATAGTATAGTTGTTTTATCTGACGAAGGCAGGTCGGTCTATAGTGGGTGTAAATGCACATGCACATTGTTTCTGTGTGCGTAAGCTCGCGAACGCTCCATTGACGTATGAGTGCTCAGTATTGCTAACGCACACAGAAACAAATCTACTGCTACACACACAATTAAGACAACATGCCTTCGTGAGCAACTACTCGTAGCTTCTGATATCCACGTCACAGAGATATCTTAGTGTGGGGTGAGGACTATCATGTGTTATTCTAAAGTTTTGAATGTCAAAAATTTCAAAAATGCCGAGACAACAATGTTAAATGTCAATGTCAAAGTTAAAACTTCGTTCCAACCGAGTATTCTACGACACTCACGTACTTTTTTAAATAGAACATTTGAATAATATGATTATCGGAATGAGATGTCTTAAAAAAAGGCGCGTTATTGGTATAGATGATAACGTAGGTACAATCTATAGCATGAAGATAACTATTTAGTATTAATAGATCGTAATCACAGCAAAGTGGTATTTTCCATGACCGTCATGGCGTCTTTAGTATATCAATACACTAACCATCAAGCCAAACCTACATACCTACCACTCAAAATCAAAAAGCTTTATTCGAAACCACTGGGTTCACTCAGAATGTCTTTAGAGCTACGTTATTTTACGTTTTTCGGTATTTGTGAAGGAACTGGATCCTTCACAAACACCGAAAAACGGGCGAAGACGATTAGGTACTTATATTTTTATGATTATTTAAGTATTTAGAGTGGAATATGCCAATATTTTCGATATATCCCCAACGACTCCACTAACCTCATTACTAGTGGGGTAGTTGGGAATAAAAAGTCCCAACGACCCCACTGCTCATGTCAATGGGGTCGTTGGAAATAGAAATTACCAACGACCCCATTGACTTTTTTGGTATAGGAATATTCAATCTCATTGGCTTCACTATTCACATTAATTCGCAAGCGGTGCACATCCCTGGGGTGCAGGGTTCGGGCCAGCTCCAACAGCATACTGAATGCGTTATCAAGCCGTTTTGACTGTGAGTACATTAACCATTGTAGTATGGTACATGCACAGTTTATAGGTAAGTAAGGACGTATTTGCTAATTATTATTACTATTATTGATTTTATTTGTGAGCTTTTCATTTAAAATGTGTATGATATGGATCATGGTATCTGAAATAAATGTATTGAATTAATATTAGTGCGGAGTTTCAAAGTCAAAAAGTAAAAAGCATTTATTCAGTAGGACTGGGAATAAAAACGATTTAAAGTCTAACTTTCTTTTAGGTGTTCGATTAAAACCAAAGCTTATGATGCGTCTTGAAATCTGTGTTATAAAATATATCTAGGAATTCGATTTATGCAAGAAGTTTTTTAGTCTCGTGGTAGCGCCGATGTTATGATAAGTGCAAGGCCAATTGCATTGATAATACTTATCTCTACATTGATGCCTGGTTACTAATAGTAATTTGACATGTGCACTTGATTAATGCGTTCCCTGCCCTTCACTGCGCCAATGCAGAGAATACAGCCTGCGTACGGTCAGCGTGACCACTTACCAACTGGTAACCCCATTGCACGAGGCGTAGGAGACGCAGTTCAAACTGCCCTATTATGGGTGTTACAAGTCGGTGTCGCTGTCTGTACTATGACCATTGTTGGTATAGAGAAGAGAGACAGAATAGAGTATTGCGAAAGAAAGTTTTGTGATTAACCGTTGTCGCAGAGCAAGAGTATAAAATAAGTACCTACGTGAGTGTCGTGGAACACAACAATGTTGCGCATCCCTTGGACTGCGCAAAGAACCAACCTATCGGTGTTGAAGGTACTCGAAGTTGGACAAAAAGTCACGCCTGTCATCAATGTGCCTCTGCAGGATCCTCGAGTTCTTTGGCCATATAGCCCGTAAACCCGGAGACAATTCCAGAAACACATTGTCACGGGTAAAGTCGAGGGAAAGCGGCCAAGAGTCAGAAGCCCGATGCGTTGGTCAGACCAGCAGCCTTATTGTCTAATTCAACTGGCAATGCACATGGGCTTCATTTTGACATTTGAAACCCATTCTGGACTTCAATTGTCATTTTCCTATTATGTGTTTGGTTGAGCTCAAGTTGAGCTCTATTGGGATGACAAATGGGAATGGATTTCAAGTTGACAATAAGGCTGCAGATCCGCAGCACACTTGATCTCAACGTGCCAGAAGCTGCGCATGCGGTTGAAAACCGGAACAAATGCCGCAACAGCGTACGGGAGAAAATACTTCCGTGATGGATCACGACCCCCAGCATTGGGGAAACGACGCAAGGAGGAGGAGGAGCGCACTCTGCGCATCTTTTTTTAAAAAGACTTAAAGACCAACCAGTCGTACATTTACAGTCGTACAAGAAAATATAGAGCTATATTATCTTTAGTTAGAATGCAGATCTGCTATCAATGAGGGTTTTTTCACATCCTGTATATTAATATCGGATTAGTTATTTGTAAAAATTATGAGTGTAATTCTGTCATAATAACGTAACAAAATGACATAATTAAGTACATAATTCACGATTGAACCTCGTTTCTCAAAAGATGTATAATAAAAAATGCATAACCAGAGAAAGTAATTTCTCTCTCTATTAAAATTAACATGTTATTCGATCATTTAGAATCATCGCCGGTCGAAACGAAAGTCATTACATCGCTTATTTTGTTGCTAACGATTTTTGACCTTATTTTGTAACTGGTAAAGTTTAGATTTGTATGGCGTCGGATACTGCAATGTAGTTGGATGACACGCGATATTTTGCGTTACTAAACATTTTATTTTAGCTTTTACTCAGAATTGTGTAAATGGCGAATTGACAGATTGCTTGTCAGTTATTTAGATTTATTTGTGTCTCTTTAATAATGACGTACAGTGACGTACCTACTCGTACAATTATTACAGTATTTTGTCATGACATTGGCAGAATTGTACTGTTAATCAGTTAGTTGCCATTAATAAAAAGAAGAAGAAGAAGTATTTTGTCATTGACGTTCATGTTACAGCTAGAACGACTTTAATTTTCTATTATGTTATCTTAATATCGGTACACAGAGTCACTAACGTCTACTTATATCCGTTGCTTATTCATGGTTTTATATGGAAAACCTTTACTGGAACGATTTAAGTAGCCGTTAGTGACTCATGAGTGCGGCCGTAAGTCAATATTGTATACCTACTCTCTTAAATTTTTGTCAATTTTTTATTTAGAATAAAAACCCAGTTACAACCAAATTGCACAGCCTTTTTAGGGTTCCTTACCCAAAGGGTTAAACGGAAACCCTATTACTAAGACTTCGCTGTCTGTCTGTCACCAGGGTATAATATCTTATGAACCGTGATAGTTAGACAGTTTAAATTTTCACAGATGATGTATTTCTGTTGCCGCTATTACAACAAATACTAAAAAACATAATAAAATAAATATTTGGGGGGCACCCATAAAACAAACGTGTTTTTTTGCCGTTTTTATAGATAATGGTGCGGAAAATTTCGTGCGCGAGTCCGACTCGCACTTCACCGGTTTTTAATTTAAATTCAAACATTTTTGTTCCTTGATAATTAGACAATGCTTTTCAAATGTGACTCTCATCGGCCGACCCACCACGATAGTTCTCTTTACTGATAACTCATCTCTCCTCCGCTCAAAATAAATGGTCCCGGGTCCGTATTCGCGTTCTTATTTTCGTTCGTTTGATGAATATTCGGATGTTTCTTACTACGATTTCTAATTTCAAAGGTAAATTTTTGGGATAGGAATATTTGGTCCTAAGTTAGGACCATGTTTTAACGTTGATTTAATCGACCTAATACAATGGAGCTCGTAGTAAGAAGCATCCGAATATCCATCAAACGAACGCGAATAACCCCCCTGTTACATTATTCACTTCGCGCTTACTGTACAAAAAATTTGGCGTGAATATTTTCGCGAATTTAGCCGAACGGCCTACCGCGTAAGTTCACGTAATTTATAACACAAATTAATATTATTACGAGCAAACTAAAAATTATCTAATACTGTTGACAGTATCTACCATAACAATTAGAAATGTCTTCCGTGCATAGAGACGCATGCGATGCAGATCGTTCACCGCGGCCGAAAGTGAAAGTATTTCGTCGTCACTGCACCGGCCAGCGACTATGACGACGACGACGTGACTTTTGAGTTTGAATCGCGTTTGAATTTCGAATTCTTTTTAATTTTATTTGTACTAAGTTTCGTCATGTCATATTTAATTTTCATTGTAGTTATGTATTCTGTATTTGTGATGGATTAAGTATTATAAAAAAAAAATGTGTAATTTATCGAATAATAATTAAGATCGATTTGAATTCTAATTATTTTTCCATTTTATATTTAAAATTTTCCATTCATCGTGTAATTATTTGGTAGAGTTATGTTAGACCTTTCTTGTTTCTTACTTGGAAAGTAAAAGATTTAATGACCAATCAAAAAGCCTCAGTATTCTTATCTATTCATTGGTCTTTGAAGTTACTGCAAAGGAAAATGTTGCTTATTTCAAAGGTCTTAAGAGTTGAAGTAAGAGTTACAAGTGCTGGGTTTCTCTAACATGGGTTCATTGTACAGATGATGGCAGTAAAAATTTATTTAGCGAATCTTATGAACTAAATATAGCAAACTATTAGCTCTTGATGCCATTCGTATATGTAAGTACTTTAAATGAAACAGATAAACCTATTTAGAGGTACTAACATACTGATGAAACACGCAACTTAGGGAAGATTGAATTAATACAGTTAATCAGAGTAGATATTTTTGATTATCAGTGGAAGATTTTAGTGCAGATTTTTCCATCAAAAATAACCAATAGTTTGACCAACAATAAAATACATGCAAATTACTGATAAGGATGTCACTATGATTGTCGATAATTCAGTGTTTTGTGAATTCTAGATTGCATATTGATAAATTACATAGATTAAAATGTCTGAATTATAATTGTATGAAAGAAATAGCTAAATGTCGTAGACATTTGAAACGATAAAAGAAAGTATTGTTTTTACACAGTGGGGGCAACAACCCTGAAACTAAGTCGAATTTGATAATTTTTATGACAGTTATCATGACGAACTTTAACCTCGAGAGTTGACTGAATTGAAAGCATGCAGAGAGATTGTGTTAGCAGTAAGCACTTTTTTTTTTTCATAAAATCTTACTTAAATTATCTACCCTTTCTTTGATAACTGAAATAAGAACAATTTCAAGTCTAAATAACTAATAGGACCCACTGACGTCTGTCCTTCAATTTGTACCAAAATATTATAGGATTGGAATTCGTTCGCATATTATCACTCGATACTAAGTGATAAGACGTCAAATACCTATTATTTTGACTCCACTAGTCTCAATCTAGATTACACATGTGTTGGTAACACTACCTGTATGGCATGGTCACGTGACGCATCAACCTTGATTCACAGAATCATCAAATCCATACACAACCTTGTACCGACTATTTTTACACAAAACACGTAATAAACAAATGGATCGGACAGTCCTAGTTCTAATCTGAAGCCAAGGTTCGCGAATTTTTCTTCAATAAGCGCGGCGGCCGTCTCCTTGACACACTTGTGCGAAAAAATACGAGATAACTCCGAATCACTCGCTGATAATAAATTGTAGCGCATGCGCGGGCTTAGTGCGATTTCGGTGCGGCTAGCAGATGCTGGCTCCAACTTTTTTAGCCAATTTTAGCGTATGTAGCTGGTATGAGTCATGATGTAATTGTATGTTTGAGATATTTCAGTTTTTGGCTAATTTTAGCATTCGTGTGTACGTCACGTACCTAAATTATATTTTAATAATTACCTACGTTAACTCTAAAATTATCATATTTTACAAATTTTCTTTAACAGTTTTAGTATTTAAAAGTTTTTTTTGCTGTTTCATCAGTAATATGGGCCAGTAAATTAAATACCAACGTAATAATTCAGATGCTTTAAATATTGTTTTTTAATATATTTTTACAATAAATCTTATACAAACCGTTCTAACTCAAATTTTCATCAATTTCGCGTAGGAAAATCCCGGACGGCCCAAATTCTTTAATATCTTTGAGTAGGTAGTTTAGGTACCTACTAGCATTTAGTGAATTGGGACAAACGATATGAAGGCTAAATACCTATTTGTTGTCATAGCGATGCTCCCAATTTCTGTTATTGAAAGTAGGTATGTGAAGTTTTATATCTGATTAAAATGCAAACTAAAATGTATACAATACATATTACGCGGATTTTTTTCCGACCACTACGTAATCACTTACACATCAAATGAATCAAAACTTAAAAAGATGATTATTGCGACTTGTACAACAAGTTGTGACATTGAGCGAGGCCCTGTTACACACTTGTGTTTAGGTTATGACACTCAACACTCATATCGAAATGACATCACTAACTTTTATTTACTATAGTTCGTTTAGGGCGTCTCTATGAAGTATGGAGTTTTTAATCCGACCTATTTGCTCTCAAACTTCAAATTTAATTAGAACGCGGTCAATGTGTAGCCAAATTGCGCAGTGGCGGTTTTTTTCTTCTGCGTTCAGTTTTCAATTCAAGTTCACGAATCCATTGGCAGTGTTGTACGAGTACGTTCCTAATGTCAATGTCGGCTTTTGTTTTTAATCGATATAAAACACAAGTTATCGAGCGCTAAACATGACTATGATAAGATCTAGATAGCACAGATACACTATCTGTCTAAATAGTTACCAACAGACAAAGCAAGCCGCGCAAATTGTTTCAAATATTGATATTGCTAATTAATAGTACATTATGGTACTAGTGTGTAACATTGGTGATTACCGCCGAGGCGTTATTTGAGAGCCGAGCCGTTAGGCGAGGCTCTTAACAGAGCCGAGGCAGGTAATCATCAATACACACGTGTATCATACGACGTTTTTCAACACACTTGTGAATAAAATAACAATAAAAACTCATGTTCAACAGTGAAAATGAGTTGTGAAAAATATTTCGCTATTGCGGGAAAAATTAGTATTATATTGAAAAAGGTTTTATTTTGTAGGTAGGGCCTTTACCTGCTCACTTTACGATATAGTACTAGGAATTTTGTATTTCTAGTAATAGATGGATACATTCGATAATAATCCATACTAATATTATAAAGCTGAAAATTAGAAGATTAGCTAGTTTATGTTACACAGCCCAAAACGCAACGATAGCGCGATCTAATTTTTCCTGTGTCACCATCTATTATGTAGTAAAATATCTCTGTCTGTCTGTTTGTTACATTTTTACGCCTAAACCACTGAACAGATTATGCTGAAATATGACACGGATTAAGATTATATCCAAATGACGGACATAGGCTACTTTTTTTTTCAAATATAATCATGGAGGGCGTGAAATAAGGGTTGAAAGTTTGTATGGGGTGTTGGAAGTTCTAGTTAAAGGCAACTAGATGGCGTTGCTAACCTATGGCTGAGGTTGAGATGGCGCTATTATTGCATTTTTAAAAGTTTCAGAAGATTTTTGAATTTTTCAGTTCTATTTAGAGGTTTTCAAGTATGTTATTTTGCTGATGAAGTCGCGGGTACCAGCTAGTAACAAAATATAAAGATGACTAGCTGACCTTGTGGACTGAATTCATAACTTTATTAAATTTATAAATATAATTTAGATAACAACGCTATAAAATTATTTATTTAGAAAAACACAAATATAATTAACTTTTTTAATGGAGTAGGTACTTCTTTTCAATTAAATTGAGTTCGTAACTCCATATTTTTCGATAACTCATAAATCACAGTTTCAGCTTTTCATTAATAAAAGTACGTGAGTGTCGTGGAACACTCGGTTAGAACGAAGTTTCAACTTTGACATTTGGCATGGTTAAATAAATAATTGTCATACTTATCCTAGAAACGCTCTTCCGTACTAACAATGTAACAATCTATGGACAGTTTTGCGACTGCGCACTTCGCACTGTGACGGTTTGACATATAATATACGTGTCGTGACGCAAAATTCGAACACTTTTTTCGTCTAGCCCCATCTGATATCGTCCGAAAAGGAACTTCTTTCCAAAAATCCACCCTGTATACGTCGGATAAAAGTAATGCCGATAACTATTATTTTTTTACTTAGGTACGTACAGTTATTGGATTTTGTACAAAAACAATAAAACGTTGACCTTTAAAGCAATTGACAATAATAGTTGTAAGGAGAAAGCTAGAAAATAATAAATGGTCAATATTTAAAAAGTAACCCGTTAAAAACTATCCTTACAATAACTTAACTACCCTATAAAAGTTATAAATAAAGGGTTGACAGAAAACAAACAATATTGAAAATACGGTATTTTATGACCCATAAAATTGCTTCTTTAAGATGCGCATGGGAACAATGAAAACACTTTTTTTTTGGTGTTTAAGGAGTTTTTATGGTATTTTTTTATCATTGTTACAGGGTGAATGAGAGTAGTTAGGATAGTTTCATCTCAAACAAAACTGCTTAACAGATTTAGTTCTTTAGATGCATTTACACAATGCGATTTCAACACAAACGATATCGTATCGCACGGCAATTTTTCACGTGTAAACTCTCATCATATGCGATTCGTCACGTTCAATGGGCTAAGCAAATCGTACGAAGAATCGCATCGTGTAAACGCACCTTAACTGCTTCTAATAAAAAAATATTCGACATTTACTTGATTTTAGATTTTTCAATCAATTCTAGAGCTATTTAGTCATTCGAGTATCATAACATTTAAAGAATTTACATTCAAGATACCTAAGTTATCAGTTACTAAATGCGAATGACTCTCACCAAAACCACTCGAGTATTATCGGCAATTTTCGTCCATCATCGGCCCGAAATGTCGCGAATCATCGCCAGTATATCTAGACCCGCCGGGCCTGTCAACTTGGACTGTTTCGGGGTGTAGTGGTTCAGATGAGGGGTCAGGCTGGCTGGTGGCGGACGTGTCGACCTTGGCCTAGTTTGATAGTGCTCCAGCTTCGCAGCTGTTGCTGATAGCTCGATAACTCACTTCCTAAATTGTTTTCGTGTACCTAGGAAGAGTTAGAAGAAATATTGAGACGCCAACTTTGAGAGTAATCCTAAACACACATCATCCAAAAGTAACCAGGGCTTTGATTCATAATACAGCGGAATGCATTCGGTTCGGAATCGACCGACAGCAACCAATCACAGTGCAAGAAACGTCAAATTCGGATCAATTCCTGCACTTATTAGAACTAAGCGCTTCGAAAGTAGGTACTTTTATTATGCGCACTGCAAAAATTTGGAATCAGCGTCTGTATTTCCGCTGAGCTACGACCCTGTTGTTTTTAATAGGAGAGTTAATAGGCACCTTCTGGGTAAGCTCGCTCCATCGTAGACCTCACTCTTGCGATATGTTTCGACCCATTCATCACAAAAAAAAAACTGATTGGTTGCTGTCGGTCGATTCCGAATGCATTCCACTGTATTATGAATCAAGGGCCAGAACTGTGTTATGGCAACCACACGGTATGACTGATATACTACTTATTACTACAGATTGAAGTTTCAAATGATTCAATTCATTTTAACATCTGAAGAAAGTGAAAAATTTGCAAGAATATTAAGTGTTCAATGATAACTGATGTTTGCTGTTAATGACAATGTAAAATTTATAAATGAATAAATAACTTAATCATAGTGTGCCCTAAAATAAATACCTATATAAGGTTATTTATGTTTGGACGCGAGAGGCGCAAGATAGAGGAGACTGGCATAAAAGAAGGGAGGCCTATGCCCAGCAGTGGGTGTTACCAGGCTGAGATGATGATGATGATGATAAGGTTATTTATCAAGGAAGCAGTTTTGCATAATACATAGCGTGTCTGAAAAACTAAAATGTAGGTATAACAAAACAACTTTCTATACAAAAGACATAAACGCGTGCCCCTTTGCATTTTACCAAAATAATACTCCTTTCACACGATATTAGTTACTTGCATCACTTTTACATTGAGCAAGTGAAGCACAAAAAAAGTCAGAAAGCAGAAGACTTGAAACAGGAAGTCATAATAATAATGTAATTTATATAAAAAGGTTTAGAGTTGATGCCCAGGCAAATTGTTATTATTTTAAAAAAAGGCTGGCAATTTTTTAACATGAAAAAACTCATTTGTGCATATTAAGAATAAGAAACTTATTTTTAAAGTTTAAATTTTCCGTACCCAAAGGGTAAAACGGAACCCTATTACTCGCTGTCCGTCCATCTGTATGTTCGTCTGTCACCAGGCTGTATCTCATGAACCGTGATAGTTAGGCAATTAACATTTTCACAGATGATGCCATGTGTTTCTGTTGCCGCTATAACAACAAATACTAAAAAAACAGAATAAAATAATTATTTACGTACGGAACCCTTCGTGCGCGAGTCTGACTTGCACTTGGCCGGTTTTTGTTGCGTCGTGAGATTGATTCAATCATGTAAAGAACATAAATATTCAAAATCCAATCAAACATGAAAATATCCGTACAGTGTCCGTATCATAGTCTACTAATATTTAAAAACGCAAAATCTGTGAAGTTTTTAAATTTGACAACAGCCGCAAAACCGATTTAGCACCAAAATTGCGCAGTATTAGCAAGGTAAGTTATTTTATGAGAAGATTTCAAAGATTATGCTATGATGACTTGGCTTAAAAAATTGTCACCAGAGTCGATTACTAACTCAAACTAACTTTAAGTACTTTTTTCCTTGTTTTCAGTAAATGAATGGTCATCCATCAAATCTTCAGTCTCGTATGTCGCCACTCAAAAACGTAGGTAATGTTCGTATCGTAATGTAACATACGACCTCATACACAAATACAATCCTACAGCCTTGATCTCTAGCTATTAGTAATGAAAACGTTGCATGGAACCACCTATCATTGTCTTGCAAGTCACTAGACACTACAAACGAACCTTAAGAGTGTGGGTATAGAGTTTTTATTCCTTTGACTGGTGTTTCGTAGACCTTGGTGCGTGGCCTTGCTTATCTGGCCCGCTCTTTCCGCCTTCAATGTTCAATTCGAACATTATTGTTTTTATATTTGTATTTTTTGGCAATTGAACGCTTATTTTTATAAATAGGAGTCTTAATTCAAACTTGACGAAAAAATTCAAATTGTAAACTCAAAGATTTATTATGTAGAAAAATAATACGCATTGTTCAAACACAAGGATAAATGAATAAATAAAACAATGACTTACAGATTACAATGAATTAACACGTAGCTACCAAAGCAACCTCGTACTATCAAAACTGAATTTATTACCTACATACAAAACCAATACCAGTTAGTGTTCTTATAGGCGGCGATGGGCTTGCAACCTATCACGTATGCAATACTAACTTCTGCAAGATGTGGGCATGTATCAAATATGTGTTTGGACATGCCTCTGACTACCCCCCTTAGACATCTCCATAGGATCTGGAATAAGTAACATAAAAAAAAATCTGAGAGAATGTCTACCGCACCTTGGGGATACAGTCGTGAACCTGTTTATACAAAACTTGTTCGTATAAACAAACAGACTACTTATAATCGTTGAGTGTAGACTAGATTATTTATTAAAAACTCTAAGGTCAGACCTATTTACCCGACCTAAATAACGCCCTAAAATCAGCAATTCTGAGTTTCGCGTGAAAAAATTCGTTCGGAACCACACACGCCCATGCGTAATCAGCAAATGTGTGTCATGATCACTAGGTGAAGTTTAAATAAATTGATTTGAGGGCCACTGCCATACACACTGAGTTGTTATCTGTGGCGCTCAGTACTAACTGCTGCTGCAGCTGTGACAGTGAAGGCTAGGTACACCATACGGCTGAAAAGAGTGTGAATTTTGCATGAAACCTTGTTGTGAGTGCGAATTATCGTGTCAGTGCGATTTTGTTTTATGAAGCACTGTTATGTGAAGAGATATGCGTATGCTGTAGAGTTCAGTGCCAAATCAAGGCTATATTTACACACAGGGTATGGGCAAATAGCATATAGGTAATTGTCTTGTACCCTTAACTTTATGTATTTCCTACCTACTTCTATTCTATTGTTGGTTTTTATCATAGTTTATTTAAATAGCGCTTTCTTGTGTGTGTTTGTGCCAAATAAATGTTTATTCTATTCTATTCTATTTATAATGAATATTTGAATAGGTAAACATATTTGAAAGATGTTAAGTAAAATCTTCAGCTTAGTTGATTTAGTTATCCAAAACAAAGTAAAAATATTCAAGAACTTATTATTTTCGAACGAAAAAAAAACATCGATAGTTTCTAGCACTCTTTTAATCAATTGGTAACAACCACTGTTGGTCTCTTCTCTACCGTCACTTCCTTCCGTTTTAGTAGCAGCATTCACTATCTTAAAATTTGTTCATTTTAAAACTAAAAGTTTTGATATCTTGCACTATTTTTAAACGATTGGCAGCCTTGATACTGTAGCTTGCATGTTGCATTACTTGATAGCCTAAAACCAACGATATAATAATTATATAGATTATTTCAAAGGTCAGTTCATTACCTATTACACCTATATTATCGGTGACGTCACAAATTGGTCGAACGTGCGGTTAAAACTAATATTTATACATTATGTTTGAGGCAATATAAATAATAATAAGTAATAAACCCGATCATTTGTTATTATATTATAGTTTTTAAAACATTGAGTTTGAAATTAAAGTATAATGATATTGATATATTTGACGACCTCTGTGGCGCAGCGGGCGAAGGTCTGCCTGCGACGCAGAAGGTTGCGGGTTCAATCCCCGCCGCGGGACAAATGTTTGTATGACTTACAGGTATTTGTCTCGGGTCTGGGTGTTTCTATGTATAATATGTATGTATTTACAAACGAAAAGTATATAAGTAGTATATCAGTTATCTGGTTCCCATAGTACAAGCTTTGCTTAGTTTGGGGCTAGATGATGCTGTGTGAAAATGTCCAGCATTATTATTATTATTATTATTTATTATTATTAAGAACAGTATTATAAGCATGGTTTGCTTGTTAGTTGTCACGTCTCAAACGCTTATTCTATAAAGTGGACATTATATACCGTATTATGTATTTTATTTTGACATTGGTCATGCCCCTAGACATATACATAAAGGATCTTGATTGCTTAAATACCATAGACAATATCGTTTTCGTTTCGTTTTCTTTAGTAGAATGTAATCCATACTAATATTATAAATGTGAAAGTAATTCTGTCTGTCTGTCTGTCTGTTTGTTACGCTTTTACGCCCAAACCGCTGAACAGATTAAGCTGTATTTGGCATAGTTAAAGGTTGTATCCCAGGGAAGGACATAGGCTACCTTTTATGCCGAAAAAATGAAAAAATCCCGAGGGATCGCGGGTAACACCCCGGGAGCGCTGCTAGTACCTAACTAAATCACAAAAATTGAGTAAGTCACTAAAATTGCATAGTCTAAATACAGCACAAACAAGCCCATCTCGAACATAAAAATATCAAAACGTCGCAATGAAATACTTATTTTAAACAATTGTTTTATTATTTATGTTATAAAATATGTATTTTGGTAAATACCGACGTCAACGCATATTTTAGTCAGTACGTGATAATTTTAGTTTATATATTTGTTACTTTCTTATTGACATCGAAAAACAACGTGACGTCAATTGCAAATCTACTTCGTAGACTCCCGCGACTTCAGTTGTGAGTTTTCCTTGTTTGATTTATGCCACTGTTGGGCTAGATCCACACCACTCCTTAAATTAGTAAGACCAGGCATCTACCTATCTACGTCGCTAAGTTTACTACTTCTACGATTAAGAATAACTACGCTAACGGGTATTAATCGAAAATTTTTCGACATCAATAAATGTATTAGACATTTAATTATTTGATTTCAATGCAATTAATTTAGGGCATTGCAACACAGAAACTGCGCACACGCAGTTTTCAGTCAAAACAATATGACTGACAGTGCGTTGCGCAACGACCCACATTTGTATGTAGGCAGTAAAACATTTTTATGATTTCGATATTAAGAGGTCAAATCAAAAATCCTTGGTTTTTAAGGTTTCTGTGGAGATTTTGTGACTGTCATTATTGGAACGATTTTATAAAGTAGATACCATGAGGTGTATAAAAGAAGAGAGAGAGACGAACGAGAAGAAAGAGAGACGGAAGACAGACATAAACAGGTTGAAAGAAGATTATGCTTCCGATGGCATCATGAGACATACCTATTGGTTTAGTCTTGGGCTTTTAAAAGGTTGTTGTGGCCTTAATATAGGACTGAAGGGAAAAGAACTACTATCGTAATAATTCATATAAAGATTCAGTGCGATCCAAACGCATTTCAAAAACTTAAAATAGACTCTAATTGTATCACTTTAGTGCTTATTTTCATTTGATTAAACGTTCGAAACCTACTTCAAAGCATGATTCAGCCGAATCAGGAATCCGGTAGTGTCGCAGACGATCAGAACGAGACAGGTGTATCTGAATTGCTCGGGTGCGAGCGAGACAGAGGCAAGGTTACCGTCATGGCCATAGCTAGAGGTGTGCGCAGTTTGATAGCGTTGGTTTTGAGAGGCTGTTTAAGTGAAGTGGTAAGGTCATGGTGGATGCTGGTTCGATTCTCAATGTCGAACCAAAAAATACCTATACACAGGGTGTAAAAAGACTGCTACCGAAAACTGAGGGGTTTCAATCAGATCATGATTCTTAACATATTTAGCGAAAAAAAACGCAAACAAAATTTGACTTAGCTACGTCATTTTATTTAATTTTCTAGTTATTTACTACTAGTACAGCATAATAAGGCCAAGGTTCAAGGTTGTCTGGAAGAAATCGCTTCTAAGCGATAAGACCGCCCATTGTACATTATCTCATTAGGTTATACTAGTTCATACATAAGTTATTGTGTACCATAAAGCGTTTTTCATTCATTCATCCATTCATTCAATAAGGCCATACCTACCTAATAATTTAATTTATAAAGAAAACAAAAATTAAATCTCAAAATCCAGCGATCTATGTATAAAAACGCAGTACATACGCTCGACCAGCTGTGCGAGGTCGGTTTTCTCCGGATATAATCATTTTTTCGGAAAATCTTTTTGGATTTAGTTGTGTTGGGATGCTGCAACTACTCCTTTCGGCTTCGGTAGACGTCTTTTTACACCCTGTATAAGACCTTATTTTTTGTACAAAAAAAGTTTTTTAAAAGACTACCTTGTGATACGAACTTATATAGTTTGTCTGTATAACGAGGCCTTTTGGTCTAGCCGCTAGGTCGCAGACCTTAAAGACCTCGTGATAGCTTATAGCTTAGCTATAACTACTTGTTAGGGTCAGGTGATATAATCTGTTACTATAAATACAACTCTTTCACAGTCAGCTGTATAAGGCTGTATGTAAGCGATGACCTAGGATTCTCTTAATGTATTATTTTCTCTTAAAAATTGTTTTAGATAAGTATGGATTTAAATTAAAATGTACGTACTTACATTTAGGATCAGGATGTTTTAGAAGCTAAATGTTCTTAAATGCACATCGACTCTAATATCAATAAAAAATATTATTTTAACAAAAAATTTAAGTAAAGTGACAAGCATCCGGTATCACAAATATATTTTAGTAAGTACAAAAAAGCTTATTAGTCATGACATCATAAGAATTCAACACCAAAAAGTAGCGACCCCGCCAAAAGTGCCAAATAAGGTCAGAAAACGTGAGCAAACCCCGCACTAGCTAACGTAAGGCCACGAGCTCGACATAGACCTAGTTACGTTGGCATTGGCACTACATTCATAAACTGAGGTCATTCGTCAGTTTAAAAATAAAACGAGACGCTCGCGCGCTTTTTTGACACTTTTGCATTTTCACTTTCGATCTGACGTTGACAGATGACGTTAGCCATGACTTTTAGAAAAAAAGTTGCAAAATTTCCTGCTTTTTCTACTCTGCGCCGGAATTTTAATTGATTTCGTTTAAATTGGTTTTGTTTTCAAAGAAAGTAATAATCGTTTCAAGGTGAACGTAATAATGTCATCGATAAAAGTGAATTTGAAAGTGAAAGTCGAGCGTGAGTGTTCACTTTTACGATGTTTGGAGATCTTTTGAAGTCGAACTCGTTTTTTGAATGTAATTTTTGAAAAAGGAACGTCTTTTACTTCTTTTTGATTTAGCTTCAGATGGCCCAGAAACTCCGTTACTCACCACGGGCGGGCTACTAGCACATACGAACTGACTTACATTATTTATAATCTATTTTTCAACACACTTGCTCATAAAGTGGCTCTATGGTCACCGCAATTAGGCACATAATGACACCCATAATCAAACTGTGACTTTTTCATTACTATAACTCACTAGTGAGTAATAGATTTTTTTTTAATTTTATTGGTTGAGTTGCTTTGTTCTTAAAAAAGTTTTTATTCAGAAAAAAGATCGTGTTCAATAGAACAAATAAATTAATGTTCCTATTGCTTGCTCATTTCATGCAACTTCTTATTTAAATAGATAATTTTAACTCGTACGTGTTTAATAAATAAAACTTTCACTCAAATATAACTTTTGTTTTCTCTGTAATAAACGAAAACTTTAAATTCCCCATTTTGTACGTGGCAGAATAGGCCGCAAACCCTATGCGTGGCGCGGAAATATAGTCTGTGGCCGATCGCAATGCGCGCGCATAGGAAAACTGATTAATTTTTCCCGCAATAGCAAAACATTTTTCACAACTCGTTTTCACTGTTTAAAATTAGTTTTTATTGTTATTTTATTCACAAGTGTGTTGAAAAACATCGTATGATACACGTGTGTATTGATGATTACCTGCCTCGGTTATATTAAGACCCTCGCCGATGGCTCGGGTCTTAATTTGCCTCGGCGGTAATCACCAATATAATAAGGCGGTAATACACACTAGTACCATAATGTACTATTACTTTGATATAAGTAAGACTACGAAGTTATTACTTGCTAATAGGTATTATAAGCAATAATTTCCCTTTAAACTTGTCGTTGAAAGTAATGTTGAAATTATTCAAAGTTATCAACTTTCCCGTAAGGTTAATTTGTTACCTAACCTTACTTTATTTCAAATGTATTATGCGAAGCTGGTTTAGTACAGTCAGAAATTTTAGTACATTATTATTTTTTCAATTTAATATGAAATTATCATCATACAATCTACATTCTTTTTTTTATGATGAATGGGTCGGCTCTTGACCTCAAACTTACACAGGCAAGAGTGAGGTCTACGATGGAGCGAGCTTACCCAGAAGGTGCCTATGAACTCTCTTCTTAAAAACAACAGAGTCGTAGCTCAGTGGAAATACAGACGCTGGAATTCACTTTTATTGTTTAACTATTTTTGTTTAACTAAGATCTAAGAGAGTGTTTTCTACAATTAAATGTATTTAATTTATTTTTATTTACTATGAAAATAAACTTTTATCTTTTAGTTATTAGATACACATCTTGTGAACGTGTTTTCTAGCTGTTATATGCCTACAAGAACAACTCGTATGTTTTATGCGACGAATGGAAAATCCATAAAAGTTTATTGTGTGGACTTTTAGATAAAAAAAATATACATTTCATAATACAAAAACACCTACATTAAAACACGCAATCTTCAGATCATTCAACAACACATCTGCAGCTGATTGTACAAATTAGTTAACGTAAGCACATGTTTTATAAGCATACGAAATAAGTTATGTAACTCTGTACTAAAAACTTAATATTATGAGCTAATGAAACGTTAAGATCAATTTATTATGATAAAATGTTTAATTATGTTTATTTTGCACAAACATGTGATCTGACTTTTATAGAATAAACATATAATGCTGCTTAGCTTTTCAAATGAAGAGTGTGATGAACCCTAAGGGGCTTATTACAAGAAAATGAGCCGAGTTTAGACCAAGTCTAACTAAACTGTCCCTAGAAAAACTATCTTTAAATACTCGTACATAAAACGTTTTTTTTGTGGTAACAGTTTTGTTTTGACATATAAACGTTAAACCTTAGTTTAACTCCATGTTGACACATGTCAAAACAAAACTGTTACCACAAAAAAGCGTTCTATGTACTATTTAAAGATCGTTTTTCTATAGACAGTTAGTCTTAGTTTAAACTCGGTTCATTTTCTTATAATAAGACGGAATTTGTTCATATATTTTTTCTTTTAGAGGTTGTTTTCTACTGAAGCATACTTTAATATAAAAGAAATCTCAAGTCCAATGTGTTTATATGTATGTTACTTATATATTTTATTTTATAAGAAAAAATAATAATTTGATAACTATCGTTGCATACGTAGGGAATCCAACTTATTGGTAGCACTGCTACGAAACTTTCGTAGCACCACTACGTCGTAGACGCTCTGCTTAGGAAAACCCAACATTTTACCCAGGACTTTAACATTCAATAAATTGATTTAAATACAGATTTTTTTTAATATTTTTGATACCAGAACAGAAACCAGTCTAATATGTAAACGAGGTAAGATGAGACGTAGTAGATTGCTAGGCAACGCTACACGTGCCAACCCACCCCACTGCAGCGTCTCCGAATTGATTAGCGAAATATCTGAAGGATGCTTCCTATTACTTTATCATAATAACTTAACGAGGGGTCTATTGAACTTAATTGGTATACTAGGCCGATTAAAAGTTGGTATTTAAAAAGCGCGGGCATGAGTTTTAAGACTTTCAATAATTCCTATTTATAGAAATATCGGTAATTAATCGACCGTATCCAACCCACAATAAACAATGCGAATTAATTACTAGAAAATGAAAAGCTAGGAATGAAATATTTTCGTTCCTGTAATATCCGCCTACGCGCTGGGAGAAGGGGCGAGGGGTGGACACGTGATCAAGAATTGAAATGTCAGTAGTCGTTCATTAAGGGTCTACCCTCAACCTTTAAAAATTTAACGGACGTCTTGCTATTCGAAATTTGAATTTGAAAATAGAATTTCTTTTTTTGAGTCAATCTTAGACGCTTTTCTGTTCGAAGTTTGAATATTTGAAAATAGAAATTTAAATTCATTCAAATCATTATTTCGGTTTCACAAGTCCACCTTATTATATGAGTAAAATGCTTATCCTAATGTAATAAAATAAAATAAGAAATAAAATCAATTGCTGGGCTTTATTTCATAGATAGTTTTTAGTTTTGTTGATTTTGCAGTTTATTAAAAAAAAAACAGATTTTTTTCTTTTTTTAATTTATCCAGCATGCAACTACTTCGTTTCCCGGGTTATTTACCCGGGCAATGTCGCCGCCTACATCTGGGGAGGGGGAGGGGGTGGCGGCACGTGTTCAATGGGACAAGGACATTGTGTCACTGTGACGAGCGTAGCGAGACGACTATTCACTACAAAGTAAGAGTTAGGGCCAACTCTAGAGTGAAGTTAGTATGATTTTGGTGGCCAACTCTAGTGACGGAGTTTTTTTAGGAGCTTAAAGGCATCTGTTATGGCTAAACAATTAAAAGAAACTGTCTCGGAGTTTTTTTGAAAATTATTACGAGTATTTTGACCTAAATTCTTGAGTGAGGAGGCAGGAATGGTTTGTTCTAAATATTTTAATTAATTGAATAAAAATCACAAAATTATTTTACGGAAAAAATACTATATCAATAATACGTAAAAAAAGAATCAGCATTCTAGCTCATCTCTAGAGAATTTGAATCAAATCGCAAAGTTTTTACATTTATCTCGAAATCTTTTTTTTCTTCGGAGGGCAGAGTAGTCGGGCATGTACATTTTGTTATTATGCTAAGGGATAGCTTTTTTTTGTTCCTATTTATATCTTGTAATGGTGGCGAAAATAATATTCTATTACGTAGCATTACAATACTTATTGTTATTTGTTCCTATTTATATCTTGTAATGGTGGCGAATATAATATTCTATTACGTTGCATTACAATACTTATTGTTATCAGCGATATAATCACACCAAAATACCCAAAGCGAACATTTTTATAGGTCTGTGAAAATACCTAAAGAACCCATTAAAATAAACAATCCATAGTTATTTTCCTCAAAATATCATTAAACGAATCATTAACAATATACGTAGAAATGCGCATTGATGCCTAGACGGAGTGTCGCCTACAAATCACACAATAATGGATAGTCAATACTAGCGGTCGGTCTTATGAATATTACATGAACAAATATGCCTACTCCGATTTGGATTCTTGCTTGAGCACTTTCAGTTCTTGTATCACCTCATATTTTTGTGATTGTCAATAGACATTTTATTTAATATAATTACGTTCCGACTTCAATGTTTGACTCGAAACGCGGTGTGACTCAGGGCGTCAAGCTGTCGATTCGATTTCTATTTGTGACATGGCTAGAAGGGAAGGTGTTTAGAGTTTTACGGGGAAACTATCAATCCCTCAGGAATAAAATTTATATGGGACCACCTCTGGACCCCCTTACAAACATAAAAATAATTTTGCAAATCGGTCAACAAATGGCGGAACAATCGCGTAACAAGATACAAAAAAAAAATCCTTTTTTGAAGTCGATTGAAAATAACATTTATTGACATTTATTATTTTTGTCGATGCTCTAGTAATAGTTGTAATTTCTTTATCTGGTAAATTATTAGTGTTTAAATAAGACCAGTAGGTTCACTTAAATCATGAGGATGTACTCGTATGAATGTTTGTTACATTTCAAGCAAAAACTGCTGAATGGATTTGGATGAATGACACAGAAATTGTCTGGAATATCTCTAAGTATTTTCTATAATACGAGTATATGGAATATTCTATTTTGCTATTTTCTATTCCGGAAAAGTAAAGAGCTCCCGAGAAACCGCAGAGCATAGTAAAGATTAGTTACACTAGTGAAGTCAAGAAGTAAAATATATTTGAGAGAATACGATTAATTGCATCATTGTATTGAAGTAAACTAAAATTATTTTGAAATGTCAAAGGATGCTGAAATCATTATTCTCTCAGGATATAGGATCTTTAATCATGTTGTCAAACATGGATGACATAACTTCCTGATGTAGTGATGCACTTTCCATCGCTTGAGGTCGTTTGTCAACTTCCGATCGCTAACGATGAGTGCATTCTATGTCATTTTTACCACAGACTACGTAGAACACAC
Source organism: Epirrhoe tristata (assembly GCA_951394285.1). Lineage (NCBI taxonomy): Eukaryota > Metazoa > Arthropoda > Insecta > Lepidoptera > Geometridae > Epirrhoe > Epirrhoe tristata. The sequence continues at coordinate 12,354,587 of OX596139.1, forward strand.
ACATGTTTATTTACATATTTTATAAAAAACACACTTTACACTTAAAACACTACGACAGAAATTATAAGGTTTACTTCAGCCTACATTCTTTATAATTTGAGTTTGTATGAATAGAATAGAGTAGAAATACACTTTATTGTACACAAAAGAAATACATTACAGGAAATACACGAAAACAAGTAACTAGGTATTATTGCTAAAAGCGATCTCTTCCAGACAACCTTTGGATGGCCTGTATGTTTTATAATATTTAGATCGCAGTAGAAAGCTATATTTGAATTTATGTCTTGATTGATCAACATATCAAAGCTTTATATCAACCTTTTCATCCTGAAAAATTATCCCGACGAAGAACCGGAATAGATAGACAAATATATTTACAAAACGAGATATTTTCTCTTATTATCTACATCTACACTAATATTCAAAACAGGAAAGATTTGTTTGTTTGTAATAGGCTCCGAAACTACTGGACCGATTTAAAAAAATCTTTCACCATTAGTATCCTATATTATCCCTGATGAACATGGGCTATATTTTATCCCGGTAAAGTGAAGTTTTCCCCAGGGACCGCGAGTAACACCGCGACAGACAGCTAGTCTATCATAAATGTATTAGGCTCAAATCAAAGTCACAAATCAGCAACTATATTAATCCATTCACACATCATGACACACATATTTATGTGTAGTGTCACAAACAATAAATATTTTGGTAGTATTGTGACCGAATATAGTATTGTTTCAATTCGGCGCATCCACAAAGGTTACGCCGCAGAATACAATGTAGTACTGCACTAGTACTGGGTGCCACATGTCTAATGTTCTGTATATCTCGAAGTGAAATTTTGAATTGCAATGTAAGTTCACTTTTCTATACAAAAAATGCTGATGACGTCAGAAAACGCGGCTGGCTTCTGACGTCTCAGCATTTCTTCTATTGAATTGACAGTTTGGCGCGGATAAGTCTGCGACCACCTTTAAGATGCGATATTTTGGCTGAATGTTGATGAAGAACTCCGTCCGAACCTAGGACGATACTCTCAATACTTTGATTGAACCGAAGTGTTCCTTGGGGTCAATCGCAATTTCGGTTGTGTTTTCGTCGGTCTCGGTCCGAATGTTTCAGAGCTTTTCCCCAGTAGTGTATGATGTCTCAATAAAAGCATGAACCAACTAGCGCTTCACCCTGTGCTAGTAGCCTAGTACTACGGATCGATAGGGGTGGTTCAAGGCTGGCGTGGGAGGTGCCACTGCGTATCAGGCGGTGTGCGTGCAGTGTACGCGTAAGCGGGTAACGATTGTACTGTTTCGGATTCAGAGGACAAAACCTGACATCAATTCTTTTACGCCCTATTTAGTGCTCTCCTGACGGTCAGGCCCTTCTAATGGCGTCTGTAGCTATCGCTGCGAAAACAAAGTACTGACCGCGTCCGCATCAAACTACAAACATGGATAATAAAATAAGTATTAAGTAATAACACAGACACTATCAATAATTTATAAAAAAAAATATAGTGTTAAACCACACTTAGGTACGACGGGTTCCAAACCCGCAACGATCAGACGATCCTCCTAAAACCGGAGTGCCTTACCATTCGGCCACAGAATCCGTGTCGTCACAATCGACATTTTTTATAAGCTCATATTTTATCGGTTATAGCACCGGTAGCCGATAAAATATGAGGCCGAATGGTAAGGCACTCCGGCTTTAGCAGGATCGTCTGATCGTTGCGGGTTTGGAACCCGTCGGAATCGAAAATTTTGATAAGATTTTTCATACACTATCAATTTCAACACAACACAAAAAACCACAAAATCAAGATCTTCAAGGAGATGCCTCAAGAGGTACCTAGTCAGAAGAACGTTCAAATAGTAATTTGGCACCCACCTGTGTACATTCTATAAAAAGTACCAGGCGCGCAAAATATCCAAGAAGATAGCAAAGTATTCAGGGTGGCCAAAACCAGTGTCATTGATGATTCAAACAAAATGACAAGGAAATAATAACAGCACAATCGCAACTGAATCGTACCTACCGCCGAGTGATGCCGAGTGATTAGCTCGTTAATTGCAAGTGAAAGTACTCGAGCGTTCGTGTGTAATGTCTTCCGCGGGAATCATTTGCAAAATATTGTTTTGAAGATGATGTAAATCATTTATTTAAATGAATAGATTTTTCTTATGGAAATTGAGCTTACACTTTTCTTTCAATCATTCGCTCTCTACTAAATAGATTTCGAAAAGATTTGGAGCTGGGAAAATCTAAAGTAAATTATCAGATATAGTTTTCAAAAGCTGCGTAAGTTCCTAGGACCTGCCCAACAAACTGCAATACGAGATCCGCAGGGTCAACGGACTCTGAGCTAGGAAATCTCCGAAAAGCGTCCACCGCGGGAAAATAATAGAGCGCACAATAAACAGAGACGTAAATGTAAACTCATAAAAAACGTTTGCACAGGCTTTTACGATCGCAGCGATTCTACGATTTCCTGGTGGAGTCACTTTCGCGACCGAACCCGATCGCTTTTCGCGGCTTTCCTCAGAAAACTAGAGCTGTCTCGCTCTCGCATGCCCGTCTCCGCCGTGCCAGGTTCGACGACCGGGGCAACGAGCGCGCGAAAGTACTTTCACTGCGCCGACGCAGCTAAGTCTCTATCGTTTTGTATCGCAACGCGCGCGTTTTCGTTTCGTTCCCTGCGAGTTTTGCACTGCAGTGGAAGGATAACGTAGCCGGCGCGGAGAAATGGCCTCTGGCGACTTGCTTTGGCGAGAATCCGCAACAGTTTGGTCGGTTTAACTAGTTGTAATTCATCTAGGAATGCGTCTGTCTATGCGTTCTAATGGGCTTTTGTTAGAACAATGCAGCCCTTATTTCAAGCGAGTTATTGGTTTTAAAACATCGGATTTTACACACCGCTTGACAAGTGGAGTTTATGAAGTAAGACATTAATCATTATTGAAATTATGTTTTTCTTAATATACGCATTTTCTATTAAGTTCTTCTTTACGTGTAGGTACGTATTTTCCTCAATACCATTATGGTTTTATCCATCCGACAAACATTATGTGGGAATCTTACTTTTTTTATAGGTAGGTAAGTACCTAGGTACCTAATAAGATTTTTGGCGTGGGGGGTGACCTTTTTGATTTGATTGAAGGTTCGAAGAATTTTCGTGTCGGAAAATGAATGAATGAATGAAGACGACATCTAATTTTGGTAACAACTGAAACTACTGATCCGATTCTGATAATTCCACTAAGTGCTATCTAGTTACTTGAGCGAAGCCGCGGGCTTCAGAAAGTGTTGTAACAGAAGGTAGCCATTGGCACAATCTCTCACATAAGACAATAATGAGATTACCTTGCACATAACATTTTTTGCACCTTGCGTAACTTGACGCGGGTTTGTTAGAGATCATAGAAAGCATTGCCCTTTGTACAGTCAGCTTGGGACATTGATGAACATTGTATGTGTCACAATGATAGCAATCATTTATCTAAATTCGAATGTCAACAATTCGTACTTTATCAAAAAAACTTTTAATGTGTCTAGCCTGATTTTGAAAGACAAATTCATCATTCTTAAATAAAATAATTTTTTTGTAAATAAAGAATCATGCAAAAATTAATTATGGGTCAATTAACTCATGCAGGATTCACAACAAACAACCTTTTAAAAACATGAATTCTCTTTCTAACATTTAATACAATAAGCGATAAAAGTAATACCTAGAAATGCAAGTGGTATTAGAAGTACAGTCACCAATAAAAGTGTAAATGCATAATTTGTGTCGTGTATCAAAAGGAAGCGCAGGGAAAGCGTCACGAAGCACGGCGCACGCGCAGATCTCAGGCACTGTGCACAATGGTAAGAAACGATGTACCTAACGAAAAGCAAGTCTAATTATATCCTATAGAAATGCTTTTTAGTTGGAATTACTTCATGATTTATTTCAAGAGAACCACTCAGTGGCTAAGACCATAATCATTATTAATTATTAGCTTACTCAATTATTAGTCTTGTTGGATTAAGGGGAGGGGAGGCTTACGTCTGTATAATTATGTTTCCTTTGAATAAAATACTAGGGGTACGTGAAACTATTTAAGCTGAATTTAATTGTAGTAAGGCTACTTTTTACTTCAGTGTTGATTGTCACCGACTGCGGCAAATGCAATCTAAACTATCATAATAATACATTTCCGTAATTATTGCAGCGGGTACAGTCAGCTTAGTATGAACACTCGCTCTTAGCTCTTCTAATTAGTTCTTAGAGACAACTAAATACAAGCTACTGAAGCTACATTTTACTGAAGTGAAGGGTGACCAATATACTTACTTATTTATTGGGATGTTGTAGCTCCCTCGAAAATATTTCACTTTTCCGGGATAAAAAGTGACCTCGCCGAGGATACTCCAGGATATCAACAATCTAAATTTCATCTAAGTATATCCGTTTACAATAAGAAGTAAGAAGTAAGAAGTTTCTAAGGTATAAGCTATCTTCTAATCTTTATTAAAATCCGTCCAGAAGTTTCAGCGTGACGACGTAACAAACACCCATCTTGTGCATTTATGTCAAAACAAAAATTCATAAGTCGGATAGTAAAATTGTGACGAATAGTTTTTGTCGTCGACAGTACAGTGAGAGGTAATTACGAGGTGAATCGCGGGTTCTCTCAACACTTCATTATGGTATTATAACGCAATCGTCTAGTGTGCAATGGACTTTATCTTTCACCTAGGAATTAAGAATTGTGCTAGACTAGATCAGACTTCAATACTTCCGAAAAGTTTAAAAAAATATATTCTGGACAACTCACACAGCGTTATCTAGCCCCAAACTAAGCAAAGCTTGTAATAGTACAAGCTTTGCTTAGTTTAAGGAACTAAAAAAGTAAAGAGGGTTCACGACTGTATCCCCAAGGCGCGGTAGACGTGTGTCCAGGTCCTTTGAAGTCTAGTAATTTAAAAACGATTGACAGTGTTCACATATTTCAAAATAAATTACGAAAACTTTTATTGAAAGGGAGTTTCTACTCGCTTGATGAATATTTATGTAGGGATGTCATTGAAATTGATCAGATTTAATGTTTTTTTTAAGAAGGAATATTTATAATATTAAATTTAAGTTAAGTGCTTTTATATATTTTATTTTATATTATTTATTTCATTTTGTTTAATTTTCAGACACAATTGTGAAATTGTTAATGAATAAATTGAATAGTATATTGTGTTACATGATCAGTAGGTATTCCACAAAAGGCTCGTACGCACAATGTGTTGACCCCACTTGCAAACACAAGGGCTTCTCCCTGCCCCGTGAATTATGGTGTCGCCTCAACAGGCTTCTCACTGGACACGGCCGATGCAACTACTATCGGCATAAATGGGGCTGGACAGACTCGGCGCTCTGCGAATGCGGTGGAGAAGACCAGACCATGGAGCACATCATCTCACGCTGCCCTATACACTCGTACCCAGGACCCTGGACTGACCTAATAGATCTCCCCCCTGAAGCAGTATCCTGGCTTGGGAATCTAAACATTAACTTGTAGATTAAGTACTAGTGTAATTTTTGTTTTTAAATTTAGAACGATTTTATTTTTGTTAAATTTAAATTTTAGTTTTATAACGCCTGTCATACGATTAAATAAATAAGTAGGTATTCCAGATCCTTTAAAGAATTATTTATTTATTTATTCAGAAAAATTACAACACCAAGATGTATAAGGTAGGTAGTATAAGGTAGTCAGCGACATGTCTAAATACATATTTGACACATGCTTACATTTTGTAGAAGGAATGAAACTGCTAACTTCGTAAAAACTGCAAAATTTTAAAAACGTTTACATGACTGAACATTTTAATTTACATAATTTAATACAATTCGTGTTAATTCATGATGAATATTAATGGTCAATGATAGCAGGTATCAAATTACAGGTATTGGTAACCACTGGTTATTCATTTGATGCCGTTTGGTTTAAATTACAATTTGAAGAGTAAACTTTAAAATGAAGCCTTTAAATTGATTAAACTATCTGAAATGATTACTTTTCTATAACATATCTCTATCTACAGGGTGTAAACAGACTACTACAGAATACTGAGGGGTTTCAATCAGACCATGATTCTAAACATATTTAGCAAATAGAAAAACGCAATTTTTTTTTTGACTTAGCTACGTAATATTTTCCGGTGTCATTTACTAGGTAGTAGTTCAACATAATAAGACCTACCTAATAATTTCATTTATAAAAAGAAAAAAAAAAACAATTCAAACAACTACTTAAAAATTAACAACGCGCCCAGTACATACGCATACAGTAATGTTCAAACGCTGTTTTCTTCGGATATAATATTTTTTTCGGAAAATCCTTAAAAACATTAATTTATAAACAAAGTCAAAAAGCATTTATTCAGTAAGACCGCTGGGATCACTTTATACATTGAAACGTAATTCAAACCCAAAAACAACATTGAAACAACACAAGAAAATAGACTAAGAAATTTCCAACAACATGAATGCATCTTGTAAGCCTTTACTAATCTCTCAAGAATCCAACTAAAACAGGCACGTGGCGCGGGTTCGACTCCCGGCAGCGGCTATTTGCGGTAAATAGGTCAGCTCGAGCTCAAGTTAGCTGCAAGAACAAATACAAAAAGAGTAAAACGCGCGGGATCGCTTACACCGCGTCCTTCGCCGGTTTAAACTAACTCTAGGTTAACTCATAGTTTCATTTTGTAATACTTAACAAAAACTGTATTATGGCTTCAGTCATAGCCATTGTTGGCATTTAAGACTTTTTAATGTAGATACCTGAGAGGGAGCTAGATGCACGGTAATAACATACGGGGTTATTTATTGTAAAACACCGACAACCCCTCAGAACTATTTATTTATTTTATAATAAACAACTTTTGTTCTATGGCTTTAAAAAAAATATCATAATTTAGTTCATCAGATTTTAAAACAAAAATAAAAATATTTAATTTGAACGCTCCAAATGTCTAACGAAGTCAATGCGAAACAAAAAAAAGCGATTGTACAATAGCGAGGGGAACAGGGTTAGGGCAGCGGGGGCGCTTAAACATGAGAGTTGAAATGTGTTACAAATGTGGACAACGAAATCTTGAAGGTTTGTTTTAGGTGAGTAAATGTATTAGGTTTTGTAAAAAGTCATAGAACAAAAGTTGTTGTTTATGTTGATAGTTATACAGTCCTGAGAGGTTACCGGTGTTTTATAAATAACCCTGTATTTATTTTTACAAATATATTTTCTATCAGCTAGGTAGTGTATTTTGAAGTGTTTTTAGTACCTTTTTAATCGACTCAACAAATAACGATTAAAAACCACATCCAATTAAATCCTTTCAGAGCTTATTTTCATTATTATGTTTACACATACTGTTCTCATAAAAGCTTTTAAAATGTCTGAATAGCTTTGTCCGCAGTTCATATGATCAAGGTTGTAAAAAAATAATAGTGGACGGCATTGGAAGCACACATACATAATTTAAGCATATTGTTTGTAGGCATTGCGGAAGTGCCTTGCCACGACCAGTTAGCCTTATGTATCGATACGTTTAATTTGCCTTTAAATGTACCTATTTTATAAGAATACGGGTACTTGGCCTTGGAGGATAAAGACATTTAACTAACATTACTAAAATCGAGCTTAATAATAATAAAAGCGAGTACTAAAAACACCTATTTGGTAGAGTAGGTATCATTTGGACCCTAGATTTATATGTTCTAAAAATGGTCTTAAAAAGTACTTACAAAAGTATGAAAAACTTAGCCTACAGGTTTTATAACTTTGTTTTATTCTTTACTGAAATAAAAATCGAATAAACTTTACCCGCTCCAAGTATGGCATGGAAAAGGGGGCAAACGAGCAGGTGGCACACCTGATGGTAAGTGATTACCACCGCCCACAGACAACTGCAGCATCAAGAAGCACTGCAGATGCATTGCCGGCCTTTGAGGTAGGAATAGCCTAAGTCGTATCGGTCTGGAAATACCGCTGGCGACAGCTGATTCCATAGGGATGTTGTGCGAGCCACGAATTGGCGTGTAAACCGCACAGTTGTGGACTGCCAACCATCCACATGATGCGATCTCTATTTTGAAGGCAATGTCAATCATATAAAACACGCAATTTACTAAAGGAACAACGCGCACAGTCGATGTGAATTTCGTACTAAGTACCCGATTCCTTGGCATCAAAATGAGCTTTAAACTAAGAAGGTATAGGTTGGAAATAGGTTTTGTTTAACCCCCGGTTAAAGTGTTTGGTGCAAGTGGCGCAGTGCAGTGTCCCGATTACGCAACTAGCTATTTATACGTCGCTAGGCGTCCGGAACTACAGACAGACAGTCCTGTTGCAATTAATATCAATATTAACACACAATACACGAGCCTTGACCTAGGTGTCGTCTCATTTATTGTGAATTATTTGAATTACAATTAATACTATTCTTAGAATAAAATAAAAATGATGTTGACATGTGACAATTTTTCATAAACGATTATTATACTTAGGCCTTATATTAGATGGTTTATACAGCGTCAGGACCTATGCCTACACTTAACGGGACGCTGTAGTGCCTGGGACAGTTTGCAGATTGAGATACATACATATCTTCAGGGCCTTTCATTTTAAACCAACTTAATTCAGGAATTGGGTTCAAAACATTAATAAAAAAATATTTATGTAATGTTTTTTTTTTTTTTTTATGAAAATCCCGAGAATATCGATAAAGACTATCCTTTCAATTGATTGTTGCTGCTTGTATAACTTAGCCCATTCGTGATGTAGCTGCGCTGCGATTGGACGTCTGTTCTCCTTGAAAATCATTATGCAACAATTCTAAAAAATCAATATATAGGTAAAAACTTAAATGGGCTTAGGAATTAAATTGATACGGTCAATCGTCTATTTACAACCCAAAAATGAGGCCTTGTCAGTTTGTGTAGTTTAAAATGAAAGACCCGGTATATTAGCAAAATATGAGTTGATTTGGTGGGGTATAGGTACTCTCGACTTACAATCGAATCCGAGTCGTACTTTACAAGATTTTCCAACAATTTAGTTTCTGAAAATGTTTGTGAAACACGAGCTCTGAACGGTGAAGAAAAACATCGCGTGAAAACCAAGGCTTATTCCATTATGCTCCCACACTCGTGATCCCAGTGGGATCATACAAAACTTTTGAGTTCATTAAGCTCCCACTAGGGAGCATTGTACAAATAGGCGGCGATGGGAAATGAGGTACCTACTTACAGTACGAACATCCAATCTTTAGCTCTCTGAAGTAGCTGCGCAGAACTCATTTTGATGAAGCCTAAAAGAAGAAGACAGCGTTGTATAGCTACCTCACTCACTCGCTTAGTTTGTTGCATTGTCCTATCTCGCCTACTCTACATACGCAATCAAACTTTATTCTATTCTATTCAATCGTTTAGTGCACCTAACTTCAGAGAGCTAAAGATTGGTTGTGCGTACTGTACCTGGGATTCGAATCAGCAAGCATAATTTGCCAAGACTGGTTACTATCAAACCATCAGATGTCTTATGTAATTATGCTAGACGTACAAGGTCGCGCGGTTACCGTTAATATACTTACCTTGGCGATATGCATGACATTTTTATTTTCGTGTATCGAACTTTGTTTCCGCGATCTATTTGCTGATCGCAATGACGGCTTATGGTTATTTTTGGTGCAAGGCTGTTTGTATCCGTATACATTCTCATAAAACTTATACTTATTTTAAGTGCTTATTTTCTTACTTTGATTTTTTTTGGAACGAAGTTCCTTTTCGGATGGGGCTAAGTAAGGAAGAGCGTTTCTAGGATTTTTGTAAATAATTTACAAGTCTGTTTAAACTTCGTTCCAACTGAGTGTCGTGGAACTCACGTACTTTATTAATTACTATATGCTATTCCACTGCTGGGAAAAGATCTCCTCTATTACTTTCTATTGAAAGCTTTGTTAATTTTCACACAACATAATCTAGGACCACAGTAAGAAGAGCTTGTTGACGACCTCTGTGGCGCAGTGGGTGACATCCCACTTGAGATCCAGAAGGTTGCGGGTTTGATCCCCGCCGCGGGATAAATGTTTGTATGATCTGTGTCTGGGTGTTTCTATGTATAATATGTATGTATTTACAAACAAAAAAGTACGTGAGTGTCGTGGAACACTCGGTTGGAACGAAGCAAAGAGTATAGAAATACTGGGAATATAATAAATTATTTGTCAAATATGTATCCTAGAAACGCTATTCCGTACTAACAATGTAACAATCTATGGACTGTGTTGCGGCTGCGCATTTCGCACTGTGACGATTTGACATAAACGTGTGTCGTGATGGTAAAATGGAACAACAATTTTTTTCCAGCCTGTCTTTTTTTTCTTCGATACCGTCTGAAAAGGAACTTCGTTCCAAAAGTATATAAGTACTATATCAGTTATCTGGTACCTACCCATAGTACTTGCAAGCTTTGCTTAGTTTGGGGCTAGATGATGCTGAGTGAAAATGTCCAGCATTATTGTTATTTGTGTTCAAAGTGATCCCAGCGGTCCTATTGAATAAATGCTTTTTGACTTTGACTTTGACTTTGTGTTAGGGGAATTATTTACTCTTAGGAGACTTATTTTTCATTGTAAGTACTACTATGTTATACATTGACACATGTCAGCAATCTTCTGCGTCACTTCCTTAACCCACTGCGCCCGCCACTGAGTCCAATTCTTCTTTCGAAAAATTTTAACAAAGATTATTTTTCTATATACAAAATAAGTTTCGTTTCAATGCATCATCTAATCTATTTGTGTGATCGATGACAATGGCCGATGGGGCGACGCACCCTGGCGACCCGCCAGCCGCCCACGCGTGGGGGTGGGAACCAATATAAAGCTACCTGGTGGGATTGTGGCATCTGAATTTTGGGAAGTTATGATTTTAGGACCTAATGTAGCATTTACACGGAACTTTAACCGATACTATTTAGTATCGCACTGCAATTTTTACGTATAATATAATTGCTTTTTGACTCAAATGAGGCTTTAAGAACTGAATGCTAAGTAAATAATTACCTAACTTACACAATATTTAGAACAGATACATTTTATTTACTTGCCATAATAATATACTTCCATCGTTAACACACTTTCAATACAAATAAATTCATATTCATCGTTAGATTGAAGGTTTAGAAAATTACCTTTTTTTTTAAAAGCCGAGCTAATTTTCTAAAACGAGCATTCCTAGCGATGACCTATCATCAGTCAGCTTGGGGTCGACGCACGCGCATCCACACGTTTTGCACCAGTCATTTATCTATCTACTGAACTGAACTAGAACTTTAAATCAGATTAATTTATTGCATAACTGTTGTACATAGGAGGGTTTGCAATACTTACTTATCAAGTTTTTTGTCTAACTACAGAATCAATTTCAAAACTTCACATTCTTTACTCCTAAGGTAACTTGACCACGTGACCTCTCAGACTAGCTACTCAGCTAGACATTAATCTAACTGTCATGTATTCCCTGCATTTTCCATTTTCCCTACATGACCTGTCGCAGGGGTCGACGGACGCACGGGCGTCGCCCGCTAACACCCGGTAACAATGCTTTCCGGCTCCGCCTGGAGAAATGCCTTTTTATGTAATCGATGGCCAATGGACCCGCAACGCCTTTTTCTTAACCCGACAAATGTATACCTTGGTTCAAAACACCTGTTATATGCAAATTGTTTGTATTGCATGATCTGCAAAAATTTGCTTAAATATAGGCTTGTATGTGTGCCTGTGATTGTGTGTTGAATTAGTGTTAGTTACTCGTACATTGATAAAATGATTTTTGGTGGCAGAAGTAACTGCGATTCATTTCGAATTTTGTTCATAATTCCCGAAAAGAACCCACAACTACCAGGCGTTCATAAATAGCAAAGATGTTGAGTTACTTATTTTACTTTCGCGGTAACAAAATCTAGATAACTGAAACGGACTCGTTGACCGCAGAAATCGGAAAGTTATAGAAGATTAAAATGATAGTAAATAAATCTAAAATACTTTTTTATTAAATGTATCTTAACTAAGAAACAACTATGATTAAATAACAAAGTCTTATAAAATAAAGCTACCTGTAATAACTAGCATCTAGCATTACCATTTTTGTCGTTCAACAAATGATGTATGAAACCTCTTAGTGGAATATTTTCAAGCTTGAAACGAAAGGGAAACTTTCCCATACATAATTTAAATTAACTGAATTCGATGTCAAACATCCCATTGTCTTAAAAATTGTTTTTATTTTTCACGCGGACAATACTGAGAACGTCCGCGAAATTTGTACAAATGAGAAATTTCAAACAACGCTCGGTGCGCTTAAATAATACATATTTTTAAACAAATAATTTAACAAGGTAAAATATATGTTTCAAAAACATAAAGCAATATGTTCTATTTTATATTTTAAGCCAATCGAAACCAATAAGGCTTTTCTTAGGATGGGTTGGCACTTGGCACTTTTACAAACCTCAATCTACCAGGTTTACATAACCGCAAAGGGATAGCAGATAAACAGTCAAAAACCTCACGCTTAGACAAAATCGCCCCACGCAATTCACCAGGCGCACAGAATTGACCAAGAGGTCATCGCTCAACAACATTGACAAGCACAACGTGTTCGCCTCGGATCATCAGCTGGGGCATGTGACGAGTGCACTCCCATACACCCTTGCCAAGAGGTGTCTCAGTAATCGTTGGTACTGGCGAAATCTTCGCTGCTGTACCTTTTTCGACGGATGTAACTGGACGAAAAAATTTTAAATAAGTAATATAAACAAGTTTTATTACACAAATAGAACGAAGATATTTTACGTTTTTCAAATTCAAAGTGTAAATATGTATGTATTATATTCTGTTAAAGAAGCTTAAAATAATGACATAATTGAGTTCTTACAAGCAACTTCTTAATTAATTTCCCCATATAAAGCTACCGCCTACACAAATCACCCAATTTAAGATCAATAGAAAAAGCTAAATATATTCACAAGGGCATAATTACTCGGTCGTAAATTACATGACATTCAAAAGTAATTAAGCGAACGGTGATTAATCTATTATTTAGTGATAGCGTATTGTATGATTGAATAAAGATACAGAATACAAGGTATTATTAAATTAAGCAATCCTGTGTAACTTAAAAAAAACCAAAAGCATTATAAGTAGTTAGTTAGTATAGTTACCTAATCCTGGAGGCACCTTCCTTTTCTTAGGTCCTTTCCTCTTCCAAATCTCCAGCACGTCACTAAGAGCTAAGTTCCACTGCCTGTCGAATGCTATTAGGGTTGCATGAAGCACACCCCGTATACCATTGTCTTTCCGTGTGATAACCTGATGAAAATAAATACTTTGTAAGAAACATTCAAAGAAAATTATGCTAAAACTTTGGATTGAATGAAAGGAAAAGTACCAGGGCAAACGCTATGCTAAAATTTAAACTAAGAACACAGATACACAGAGACCAAGCGAACATAAGTAACAGAAGATCGAGGGCGCAGATTTGTAAACTAGTCTAATCGGATATCTAGAACATGAAAGGTGCCATGTATTCATGTAGAAAATACCAGGCGACCATGAACTACTAGGCGTTCAAGTTTTCGGTTTGACAGCCGTATTGATGCTAATCTCGTTTGTTGCAGGAAGTGTACAGTGAGGGCAGTGAATGACAAGAGTACGGGACTTTCCACCAAATGTGTTCAATCGCAACTGTTGCTTCCCCAGCGACACGCTGCAATCGTTCCTGATGGTAAGTCTAAAACAACTTCCTTTATAGACAAGAACAGAATCAGTAGTAGTTTGACGACCTCTGTGGCGCAGTGGGCGAAGGTCCGCCTGAGACGCAGAAGGTTGCGGGTTCGATCCCCGCCGCGGGACAAATGTTTGTATGACCTACAGAAATGTCCAGCATGTCCAGCATTATTATTAGTAACCCCAAGGTCCGGCTAATAGTATTTCAAATTATGACACATGCCCACATTTTGTCTTGGGTGCAAAGACTGCCTACATTTTGCAGATGTTACCATTCAAAACTTAACAGATTGCAAACCCATTTGCCTATCAGAATCACGTTTTTCTTTTGTCTCAAAGGATAAATGACGATGCTCTTTTGGAAACTGAGACCTTAGTCATCTGTCAAAACTTGGCAAGTCCGTAAATACCTCGTGACGTCACGCTTGGTGCATTGCCCCCCAACCCCCCCGGCTACAGGCGACCTTGTGCCCAAAGCAACTTTCAACCCGGAAGAGATACCGTCACTTTGGTTGACAGCTGAGCTTGGGTCACTGTCAACCTTGGGTCCATGCTCGTAGCGTCCTAAGCGATGGTTTATGGGTTTGTTATTTAGAGAAGAAAAACCATTTGTTTTTCTTTTATTTGTTAGTTTCGGAGTGTAGTTTGGTCGATTTGAACTTTGTTTTTTAAGCAATAGATGTATGTAATGCCAGCATTTCCAAAGAAATTCATTTTGTATATGTCGTGTAACCAAAAAAAAATCTATAGCGGGCGAACTCTGAGGTGGTCAATTTTAACCAGACTGATATATGTTTTACTTCTGATTAATTTAATATTAATATATAAAAGAAAACGATACTGACAGTTCAGTCCAAACAATATTGAACCTTCATACGTTGCATTTAAACTCCATTATCTTGTATTACTCTTTACTTTCCTAGTGGAAAATTCCCTTGGACTTGATCTGAACTTTAACCATATTCAGAACTTAATAAATGGGTCGTTTCATGATAATACAGTTTTTAATGGGATTATAAATCTTGTGGCCTTCAGCATAAGGTGAATAATGATGTGTCGAGACGTTGTCGAGACCCTGATGATATTCAGCCGTTCACTTAAACGATTTTTAAGTATGTACCTATTTTTGAAAGGCCACTGAGATGATTCTTGACAGGAAAGTAATGTAATTTTATGAATATTATTGCTTGCCCGAAAGTTTGGTAATTTTTGAAAATTGACATAAAATAATGAATGAAGTACGGAATGGATATGTATTGTCGTCTTCTAAACTTTAGGAAAGAAGTTCCTATTCGGACGGTATTGGATGGCGGCTAGACGAAAAAAAGTATTAGATTTTTGCGTCACGTCACGAGGCGCGCAGGCGTGTAACTGTCCATAGATTGTTACATTGTTAGTACGGAAGAGCGTGTCTATTGTATATTTATTAATTGACAATAATTTATTTGACAAATGCCAAATGTCAAAACTAAAACTTCGTTCCAAAAAAAGTACGTGAGTGTCGTGGAACCGAGTGTTCCACGACACTCACGTACTACTTTTTTTTTTTAATCAGTTACCATGCAAAGATCCCGCAGAGAAACCCACAGTAACCTTACGTTTATCTGAAACAGTTGTCAACAACATCTAATCCGGCACTTTATCAGAATCATTTAACCTTGTAGTATTATTATCTGTGGCCTTAGACAGGGTCTAGTTCAGCCACAGAATATAAAAGAGTATATTAGTTTTTCCATCTCACAAGGCGGGTTGATCTTAAATTGTGTGTGTAGATGCATGCACATGCACGTTGTTTCTGTGTGCGTATACTCGGGAACGCTCCATGGACAAATAAGCGCTCAGCATCGCTTACGTATACGAAAACAAATCTACACACACAATTAGAACCCACCTTCGTGAGATGGAAGTTGTTCCATCCATAGCAGTAGGAAAACCTAAAAATTTCCACGCGGTCATGTTCGGACGGAACCTTGACGGAGCACTTACGAATTGAATCGGCCCCGACGAAGGTCAAGCTCCTTCCTACTATACACTGGGTTATGCATATGCATCGGCCTAAATATGCATTGATACTAAAAGCTTATTAATGCGTATATTTGTAATGCATTTATTATTTAAATATTGAATGGTTCTAATCTTCGATCGATAGATGCAGCGTGACGTAGAAAATCAAAGCTAAATTGTCTCCGCGTGACAAAAAGTTTTAAGTTTTTTTCACTTCAACGGCCAATTTTTCAATCGTTAAAACACGGTCCTAGCCTAGGACCAATTATTCCAAACCGAAAAATTGGCCCTTGAAGTCAGAAATCGTGGTGGGAAGCATCCGAATATTCATCAAACGAACAAAAAAAGGAACGCGAATACGGCTCCTGTTATTTACCGAAGGCACTACAGCGTCCAGTTAAGTGTAGGCATGGATTGCCTCCTGACGCGTATAAATCATCTAATATCTATAGATGTAAACGCCTAAGTTTTTTTTTTATTTACCGAAACGGTTTTGCTGCGCTGACATTAAATCTATAGTTTTCTTGATCGAAGGTTCTAATAGAACGATATAAAAATGTTCATCGTATTCACTTATTGCATAGAAAATGTGTGTAGCATTATATTAACGCTAGCCAGATTTTTTTCTGATAAATAAACTGAAATAACATAACAGACTAGTCTTTTCATGTATTGTGTCTTCACACATTATTTTTCTTAACACATACATGATAGTTTAGTTTTGTTTGATCGAATTGAAAATAGAATTGCCCTTGCGTAGACTGATAATGATGATAGAAAACGTTTTTCCTGTCAGTCAGCCATGAGTGGCATACCGATGCGTAGGAGTAGCGTAGCGTACATTAGTAGATATTTTTTCTAGAAAATTCTTCAAATTGTAACAGCAGTTATGTCAGTTCATGAATCATAAATAGCTTCTGGTTTCACTGCCGTTATTTGTTGTTTAGTCTACTAAGTCTACTAATTAGTTTCAAATGAATTGCTAAGTGGCAATAATAATGCCATTATGTTTGACATATTGGTAGATTTGAAAATGTAAAACAATGGTAATCCTTTTTCATATTTCAAAAAAATCTCATAAGTACATATTTCCAATAGAAAATAAACTTTTTAAATATCATAGTGAATCAAACAATACTAGAAATACGTCCTAAAATACGATCCGGTTTTCATTCAAAGAAAAAACAAACATTACACTAATGCCGTCAATGATAGAGAAGCTAATGATACCAGGATAGCATCACAGAGGAGGAGATCACCGACGCAAATGTGGGAACACAGTAGGAAGCGTTCAGGTAATTTTACAATCATGATCGTGAAATTGTCACTTGTATCACCTGCAAGGAAATATGAGCTTTATAGCCCTAGTAATATAATGGATTTGATGGTTATACCGGAAACTAATGACAAAAAATTTTTAGCAATAAAAATATTACTATTTGCCAACGACTCTACGAAGCATGAATATCGTATGTTAAAGATATACAATTTTAAAAGCTTAAATAAACAATATAATACATTTTTTTCTGTTGATAATCGCAAATGTATTTTCTACTTCGACGCACGGATTATAAGGTTAAATTTTGCTTGCAAGACCATAGATTAACTGGATATATCAAGGCACTACTGACTGTTGGTTGGTCTGTATGTAGTGAAGAGCTCAATTGCATCAGTTATAGCAACTGCAGCGGACAGGTGGAAGGTACGTGTTACACCCACGGTGCTTTGCATTACCAGGCAACGTCAGATGTTCATTTTGACGTTTCTGGAGTGCTATAAAGGAATTTTTAACAGGCTTGTGTGACTGTCAAAGCACAAAAAATTACAGTTGTTTTACTTCGAAAATGTTTTTAACAAACGGGCATTACTCATGTTGGAAACATCATTGATTTAGATAAGTAAATAAATACCGTCTCTGGTAATGAAGATTCACCGAATGAATCAAACACAGATATTTCAAAGAATTAGTACTTAACCTAAATAATAAAATCTAAACACTTCACTTTTTTCTTAAAATTATTTTCTACGAAATTTATTTCTAAACTGCATTTCAACATTATAGATCTTTAAGTGTTTCTAAGATTAACCACTAGTGCACTGTCAAAAGTATCGGCCTCAGTTGCCGTTAGGAAGGCAGTTTATTTGTAAACGATGTAAATAGAGCCTTCGGAAACGTTGTCTCACTTTCAGACGTGTTGTCGTAATATTGGTTAATCTCAGATCGTAATCTCGGATCAAACTTATCTGGCACCACGATCTACAGTTTGCTTTAATAAGTGAATTTCTTATTTACAACCAATGTTCCTTACATTGGTTGTAAATAAGAAATTCACTTATTAATTCTGTGTAGCTTTCTAGCCTGATTATGTAAGTATTATTGTGAAGTGGAAATTGTGTGCATAACTCTGAAACGTTTTAACTACCTCCTTGTAAACTCATCTCTCCTGGTACTTTTTCTATTAAATAGTTTAAATTTCTGTGATTCTGATATTGTTTCTTGTTATGTTACCGTGTTGGCTAAGTGGGATAGTACCACTCCTTGCAACCTGAAGGTCGTAGGATCGAATCTTTTCAATTCAGAAAAATTAATAATGCATTAGCACGTGTTGTAAACAGTGAAGCAATAAATACATCTTGCGATCAGTTTGCCTATCATGACTTGTATGGAATGCTAGCTGAAAAATAGAAGGTATAACCAGCAAACATTTGAAGTTATTGATTACATTGTGGTGTTTGTAACTAATTAACATTTTATTACTATCGTAGCCCTAAGAAGCACCTTATCCTCAGCCGAGTTAATCAGGTCCTGAAATCTGTGACGTCACCGCGGCTAATCCCGAAGGCCTACCAATAAACTAAGTGGATATCTGCTAATCGCATTACTATTCGGAAGTGGGCTACAAAGATAGCTGCCAGTAGATTCCATGCAATTTGCCAACAAACTCCTATATTTAGAAATGGCTCTGCCTGTCTGTCTGTATTGATATAACGTCAATGATACTTGTAATAATGAAATTTTGTATCCAAAATAAATCTGTAAAATCTTTATGCAACAACAAACAACATAACAATTATATTGTACTTAGATTTTAACACAGATAGCGCATTTAAACTTATGTCTATGAGTGTTTTGGCATAGCACAACAGTACAGACATTGTTTAGAAAGGAGACGTGTTCAGCCATATTTGTCTATTTTTGGACATTATCCAAAAATAAATAGAAAATAGAAAGCTGGATGTCCGTAGCTTAACAATCAGTCAATTAGCATCATCATCAAGCTGTTGCACTAGTCGTGGGTATCTCGTATGAATATTATTTAATAATGTTATTTCACACAGTTATATTGTTATCAATAATCTCTACTTCAGATTTGAATCATGTAGACATTGGTCTTCAAAGAACGGTCTTTGAGTTACTATTCTGGTAGGTAGGACTTAAGAAAGGAGCGAGTATAGAAAACTACTAAAAGAGGGAGACAGTGAAATAAGAACAGAAGTCAGATTCAAGGAAAACTCATCATCACCATCATCATCAGCTTATAGCAGTCCACTGCTGGACATAGGCCTCCTCTAATGAGCGCCATTGCGCCCTGTCCTCAGCTCGACGCATCCAGCTTCTGCCAGCAGCCATTCGCAGATCGTCACTCTACCTTCATTTCACCAAGGAAAACATTTTGTGACGACATAGTAAACAAGAATAGAGAGGAGTAAGCTCAAAGCTTGTAGCTTGAGCCGAGCTAATCCACAGGCATGAGCCAATAATACGCACATCAGGTATAAACTAGTAGCTATAGACTCGAATATAAATAGACGTGTTATATCAGCCCAGCGCCCTTCGCCTTGGCGCGCGCCAAATGTCCCAATAGTACTTCCTATTGATAAAACAAGAATAATTCATATTGTGACTGTTTAGTTTAGATGCTAGAGGGAATTATTGTTTGAAAGCTTCCATCCGCGAGCGTATTGCCTATCGGCGATGGACTAGTGAATCAGTCGGTATTCAAAATTGCAACTAAATATAACAAAAATGTTTTGACGTGACAAACGTCTTATAAATTGGTTTGCCGGGTGACACTTCAAGAAACTGCGTTACGCTCCGCTCACGTTATGCGCTCACAATGAGAGCGAGTGAGAGGCACGCGTCCCTTCCACTCGGGCATGGTTAGCCCGCCTAAGAGCGAGAGAGACAGACATAAAAAGTGTTGTCACGTAAAACTTTCGCCCGTATACCGACTTTACAGGCAACCAATTTTTTTTTATGGTTTTATTTAAATAATCTATTTTAGTTTTTTTTTTTTTTTTTTATAAATAATGCTGGACTTTTTCACACAGCATCATCTAGCCCCAAAGTAAGCAGAGCTTGTGTTATGGGTACTAGAATGACTGATAAACTACTTATATACTTTTTGTTTGTAAATACATACATATTATACATAGAAACACCCAGACCAGGGACAAATATCTGTAGGTCATACAAACATTTGTCCCGCGGCGGGGATCGAACCCGCAACCTTCTGCGTCGCAGGCGGACCTTCGCCCACTGCGCCACAGAGGTCGTCAATTTTAGAAATTATTCCAATAGTCTTAAAAACCAACAAACTGCATGTGTCGTTCATATTTCGATGGTTTTTAAGGTTAATCAAATAAAAAATAGGAATAATCTCTGAAATACACGCTACTTCAAAATTAAGACGCCGAACGGAGCTCAGTAATAATTTGAAAGAAAAGTTAGATTATCTTCCCCTAACCTCTTAAGAAAATGGCATCAATCAAAACAGCGGCGGTATCTATGCTACCGCCTGGCACCATCACCATACTAAGTGTAATAGTGTTCTATCAAACACTCTCAATACATAACGTACGCAGCCGTGGGCACGCAACATAACAATTACACGTGCATACAGACAGGAAAACTTGCGAAATGTTGCAACCGTGAAGTTTACTGGGTAAAGGCTAGCGATTATGATCTACGATTACGCGAATTAGGCAACAGAAACTTACATGACTCATTCATCTTTGTGTATTTCAGTTGGTACTAGAGTTGGCCATTAGCTCACACGAACTTACAAACTTTAGTGGTATTTAGACGCTATAATCTCTGGCACAGTGAGCGAAGGTCCACATGTGACGTATAAGTTAGAATTGTCAATTTGAAATATTAGAAATTTGCGTATTCGATTCTCGCTCCGGGACATATGCTCAGTAATCATGTTATTTTTAGAAGGATGTTCCTTTTCAGACGGTATCGATGGAGGCTAGAAAAAAAAACGGTCGATTATACATAGTTCAAAACGTCACGTGTGCGAAGTGCGAAGTGCGCAGACGCAAAACAGTCCATAGATTGTTACACTGTAGTACTTGGTAGTAGTAGTACTTGGATTTTAATATTTGACAAATGCCAAATTTCAAAGTTGAAACTTCGTTCTAACCGAGTGTTCCACGGAGGTTCCACGACACTCGCATACTTTTTTCTCGGATTCGGGTGTTTTTCTATGTAAAAGATCCCGTGTAAACCCCATAGGAAAAACTCTGACCTAGATGATGCTGCGTCAAATATAATTTTTATTTGTTTCGCGGAACGATTTACCGGTAAATTAAGGATAGGTAGGTAAGTAAGTTATTTAGATATGTCTTGATAAAGTGATTCCCAGAGATTTAATTTTCGTAGAAAGTTATTTATCTTTATCCTGTTGGCATTGTTTGCTATTTATTCCATACAGTTTTCCTTTATGTGTCATACATTAACCTTGATACCAGTATATTGTCTCTGTCATGAATTTATATAAAACACCTTGCTATAATTACATTTGCAACTTACTAAATACAAGTTAAGCTTTCAAAATCAATTTCCAGCTTATTTGCACAAATCCGTTTGAGACCGTACATAATCTATTTGTAAATCTTGGCATATTTCTCAACGGCGTGTCCAATACTAACATAGCCAGCCATAGACAAATTGTAGCCAATTCTAATATGGAAGGAACTGAATGACTGGCTATTAATGTGAAGCGGTCTTCCGAAAAAAATTTAATGGTAATTGTTTAAACTTTATCTAAGGAAATGTTGCTATCGAAACTGTCTCGATTTCAATAAAGATTTTACTTCGACCACACATTTTAAAGGATTTTGGGCATAATTTTATTTTTAACCGATTTATTAATTAATTAATTAATATAGTTTTTATTTAAGACAACAGAGTCCACAGTGTTAGTAAAATCTTAAACAATATGGGTTAGTACTTAATAACTAAGACAGATTTCGTCCTCTGGGAAAGCTGAAAAACCAGAGGACACGCATAATTATTTGCAATTTCTTTGCAATTTCTGATTTATATGATTTTATAAGAAATACCACAACTTAAACTAGGAACAAATCTGCAAATCAATCAGGCCAAACTTTTGCCCCGCAACGAAACGGATCGCGAGTATCGAACTAGAATAGAATTTAATATTTTTTATACTACTGATCACCTTTCCTCTCACCCGAGCATTCCCCATCACCTACTATTGTCACTATTAACAAACAGTCAAACCCGCGGTAGCACCACTAGTCTGCATAAATACGCGATCCGAGCCAAGTGAAAGTGAACAAATACTTTGAGCTCGGTTTTCTATTCACGATTCGCATTTTTAGTCAGTTTACACGAGAAATGCAACAATGTAACAGACAATACGATGCTTTACAAAGGATTATAATCTGTGGTATCGATACACCTAGATCTAGAATCACGACTTAAATAAAACTTGAACGAACTGAACGAATGAATGAATGAATGAACACTATATTGTTTACCAAGAAATATAAAAAACATGTTAATAAAAAATACAATGGGCGGTCGTATTACTGAGAGCAATTTTATTACTTATGTAAAATAAAATACATACATATGTTGTAAAATAAATGGATGGAATAGTTTAGCACCTGATGTGTTAATAGGAACTTATGTCCAAGCCGTTTACAGCGCCTATTGCGTTTCAAAGTGCCTAAAAAAAAGTTCGTAACCCAATGCTACACAAAAAAGAACCTAAGAATCGATCAGGATGTTAAAATATTTTCCAAAAAAAAAATGGAAATCTGATTTTTCATTTTGGAAAATAAGCTAGAAGCTGGAATGTTGACCTGCCCCCTTAGCACTGCGATTGTCTTTGTAATTACATTTTGAGGTGCTTACCCACCGTCCACCTCGCTGGGACTACCTGGGTGAAAATAGTTGGTTAGGTTATGTAGGCTAGTGAAAAAACCATGCGCGAGGCGAGCGAGCGTAGCGAGTGTGACGTGGTAGCGGCCGCCGAAGCGCCAGAAATAATTATTCGACCGTAGGTGAGTCGAGGTGGTCTCAGGGAGGTGGACGGTGGGTAAGCACTCATATTTTTATCTATTCTTCGGTAGAAAGACAATCGCTGTACTGAGGGGGTTGGTGCCACAAACCAAGAAAATAGGTTTAACTTCTTCCATGTGTGACACTTATTTTACCTGCATTTTTCATTTCCGATTTTAGTCATTGTCACTCCTACAAAACTGGTCTACTAACTATCAATCAAAACCTACTTTTTTAAAGTTCAATGTCGCTATATCTCAGTGTATAGGTAAAGCTGCTCGATATAGATCAGAAAAGGTCAAACGAAACTTAAAAGTTATCCTTATGAAGTAGGTATTTCTAATAATTGGATTAAATTTTCTCAATATTTTTTGACATATTTTAGTATTTTGAATGATACTATTTTGAGACAGTTTTATCGATGAAGCCAGCATACCTCACTACAATGGTACAAGTAACTTCATTACTTAATAAAAACTTCAGTTATCCTACTATTAACTATTTAACTAACTGAGTAATCTATAATTTAGGCCTTTTTAAGCACGATCTAAACCATCCCTTTAAGCATTTACAACGCCTTGCCTCGTGCAGGGGGTTACCATTTGGTGACGCTGACTGCACATTCCATATAAATCTAGACCACACGATGAGTAACACTAGTTCCCAACATGTCATGTCCGACCTTGAGCACTCTCCAAAAACAAATCAACTCCCAATGCATGACCGTTGACCGCTAGAGAAAGCAAAATCGGTCTGTGCGGCCTTGACGAGGCCGTCACGTCCACCCCCACGTTCTACATCGATCACTACTCCAACGCAATTAAGTCCAATTTACATTGCAGCTGTACTGAACGTACGTAAAAATTCAAATGGTTACTATATACGATATAGCACCGTGGACACATAGATATAGGGTTTGTTTTAGCGTGGCTGTGTGGAGGCAGCAGTGAAAGTGAAGTGACGCGCATGCGGAAGCGTAGCGCAGTAGCTGGTTACAGAATAAATTAATAGTATTGAAGTAGAAAATGTCACTGGTGCTGACACTGCACTGGTATCTTGTAGTGTTCACTTGTTACACAAACAAACATCATTACTACTGTATTTAAACATGGCCTTCTTATCAGCCTCCTACGAGTATTTACAGCCATTCTATTTATTAGTGTTTTTGCTTATTTTGATTTAAAATTTGACATTACATTCAAACCTAAAGATAATGATCAAAGCATAGCAGTAACTCACTCCACTTCAGCATAAATCCAGCACTAATCAAAATTGAATCTAAAGCGGCAGCAATAGTCATTTTCGCGTTAAACTCAATTTTCAGTGACAGAATTAAGAACGTGAAAATGTGATATTTGTCCGCGTGTTACCTGTTACAAACTAATAGTAATACCTGTAATAAAATAGTATTTATAGTTGGCAACACTGTACGTTGTGTATCAATACATAGCATTATTTACATTAGATGAAAGTTGTATAGCCGCTGTGTTGTTTACTTGGCTTTTGCATACATTACGTTTCAAAATATTGTAGTGCGTCGTTTTCAAAGTATCTTTTCTTAATAATCCTTTGAACAAAGTTTCATTATCATAATATTTATGAATTTTTAAAGACCCAAAAAATATAAGTATCTTGTAAATGGATAGTCCAAAACAAATAGGTATTATGTAAATCGCCGTCTTCTTCTTTAAATAACATTTTGGAAAAACATCAAGACACAATTTTTCTATAAGTACTTCTTAAAAAACAAACTTTCCATTGATCTTAAATTCCCGGAATATTGATCCCAAAACAATGCATTATTGAAAGTATGAACGCCAACGCATACGTTACATACTATGGTTCCCGCACGACACAATATAGAGGTACCATCGGGAAATTAAAATATAATTGTTTGATTTTTTATTCAAAAGGCACAGGTTATTTGCACCTATTTCAGTTTTTTTATATTTTTTTGTTGTAAGAGCTCATTTAAATGCGAATAACATTTTTATTAATTGAAAGATTGAAGTGAAATTAAAGAATACTAGTGCCGACCTCACATAATGTGGATAAAAGATGGTAAGAGGAATGACATACTTCAAAAACTACTATATTGTAAAAAGAAGGCAAAATCAACATTTTTTTTTTAATTTAACCTATGTCATCCCACTGCTGGGCAAAGGTCTCCCCCAATTTCTTCCATCTGTTACGGTCTTCTGCCACGTCCCACCAGTGCTCTTCAAAGGCATCCAGGTCGTCACGCCAACGTTTTCTCGGCCTGCCCCGGCTTCGCCGCCCATCTGCAGGCACCCATGGCGTGACAATCCCTGCCCACCTATCGCTATCCATACGACTCACGTGTCCCGCCCAGCACCATTTTAATTTTGCAGTTTTTTCTCCAACGTCTGCAATCCCAGTCTTCGCCCAAAGAGTAGAGTTTCTGACTCTGTCGGTTCTCTTCACACCTAGCACGCTGCGTTCCATAGCTCTTTGGCAGATCTTGAGTTTAAAAAAAAACATATTACCTGTTAAAACCAATCGTAACTGCTACTCTGATACGATCTACAAAACTCTAAAGCTTTGAAGAAAGCAATTTCTTTTCATCATTTTCGCTTCGCCTGAAATATTGTTGGAAATACATCATTAGCGTACTTACAATATACATTGCGCGTAGGTGTAAAAGCGTGGTATGCAATGTCATATAAATAAGACTTTTTCAAAAAAACTAAAACAGAAATTAGGTAACGACTATTTCCGTAGAGCGATCAGACCTGAATTGTTTTTAAAAGCATAAAAAAAAATTAGCATTTTTTAGATAGATAGATAAATACGTTTTTTATTTGAAAAAACACACACAGATGAACAAAATAACATAGGAGAAATAACACAACAAAAAAAGATATAAGTACTATTACTAGAACAAACGAAAAAGTACAAAACATGGTAGGTATAGGTACAAGAGGGAGTAGGTAGGCACTTGGGTATCAAGCAAGCACCTAACCTACCAGTGACATAGTACTACTTACCTACTTACATACACACAAGCATAATATTATTTTCAACACACTTGCTCATAAAGTGGCTCTATGGTCACCGCAATTAGGCACATAATGACACCCATAATCAAACTGTGACTTTTTCATTACTATAACTCACTAGTGAGTAATAGAATTTTTTTTTAATTTTATTGGTTGAGTTGCTTTGTTCTTTAAAAAGTTTTTATTCAGAAAAAAGATCGTGTTCAATAGAACAAATAAATTAATGTTCCTATTGCTTGCTCATTTCATGCAACTTCTAATTTAAATTGATAATTTTAACTCGTACGTGTTTAATAAATAAAACTTTCACTCAAATATAACTTTTGTTTTCTCTATAATAAAAGAAAACTTTAAATTCCCCATTTTGTCCGTGGCAGAATAGGCCGCAAACCCTATGCGCGGCGCGGAAATATAGTCTGTGGCCGATCGCAATGCGCGCGCATAGGAAAACTGATTAATTTTTCCCGCAATAGCGAAACATTTTTCACAACTCGTTTTCACTGTTGAAAATGAGTTTTTATTGTTAGTTTATTCACAAGTGTGTTGAAAAACGTCGTATGATACACGTGTGTATTGATGATTACCGTCCTCTGTTCTGTTATGAGCCTCGCCTAACGGCTCGGCTCATAAAAACACCTCGGCGGTAATCACCAATGTTACACACTAGTACCATAATGTACTAATAAAAAGAGGCAGAGGAAGGACGTCTGTGCTGGTGTAGTCCAAAAAGGAACAGTCTCAGCTTTGTGTTGCTCTGTAGGTAAGTTTTGCTTGTTTTTTCTTGAGAGTGCTACGACCTCGTAGCACCTGCTACGAACTTCATATCGGAGCGTATTGCGTAGCAAGGTTATAAATACTCATCAAAATATTCCGTAGATACAAAATTTTAGCTTTTGTCTGTAACGTGTACATTAAAAAAACCTATAATTGTACACTTCTATTACATTTCAAGAACTATTTTTGTGTATTGATCAAAATAATTTTATGTGCTGTGCAAATGAGTCAAGTCACATGTTCCTATTAACATTGAATATGATGGAATAAGCCAAGAGTAAATAAATAATCAAAGTAATTTATCTTCGAATGGTCTCCAAACATGGCGTCTGAAGATGTTTTTGTATATTTTAATGATGATTCAGAAACAACTCGAATTTCGTAAATAAATAAACCTACACTTAAATACTCGTTAAGTTTGAGTCGTATCAGGGTTTTTAGAGTTCCGTACCTCAAATAAAAGAACGCAATGAAGTCATCTTTGTGACGTCTATTTAGAAGATAACAAGAATACGATTTCGTTGACCTAGAATCATAAAATATTTGTACTTCAATTAGACTTACGTAACAGAACCCTCAGCCTTCGAGTGTCAGACTCGCACTTGGCTGTGTTTTTAGTTTACTAAGGCCGTGACTTCCGTACTTTTATGTCTGACCTTCATAGAAAATAATCTTAACAACAGTAAGTACAATTAGCGGCTACTAAAATAGCAATCAGGTAGGCTTGAAATATTTTTAAATACGTATATTTTTACCATTGCACGTTTCATGTTTTATCTTTCTGACTAACATACATAATAATAGGCGTGTCGCTAACAGAAACGAAAGTCGAGGCGGGGGCGCGGCGCGGGCGCGAATCTTGTTGAAAAAAGTAAAAAACAAACAAAATTCAAGAGTCGAGTCGCGAGCGAGGCGGGAGCGCGGCGCGGGCGCGGCTTGCGCCGCTTCCGCGACTCTTCTTCTTCTTTTTATTAATGGCAACTAACTGTATTAACAGTATAATTCTGCCAATGTCAAGTTTTAAATATGTAATTCATGTCATGTCAAGTCAATTTGGTTTTGAAAAAAACATGGCGGCTTGTCATTTCAAAACTCCAACGGAAATCTTTCGTCAAATGAGAAATCTTCATGAATACTCCCCCATTCCATTTGCCAAATCTCCTGTTACGTATCCAAGGCTTCATTAGTAAAATGCCACCGAAATGACATAATAAAACCTAGTAAAACACGAGAAAACAAATAAAATAGCAGATCCACTGGCTCCTTCACAAATGGCGAAAGACTTCCCTTCCACGACTCCTAATCACCTGTCTCTACTCATCTTTTGAAGATGACATGTTGAATGAATGAAACAAGACATAAACGCCGCCGCCTCGACGCTTAGCACACGTCAATTTGGCCCGCGCCCCGACACCGCCTCGACGCCGCCCCGACTTTGCTGTTAGCGACCTGCCATTACTCTAAACAAAAAGGGTTTCTAAAACTGTGCCGCAGCAACAGCCGATCATCTTATTTTTTTTTAATAACTCGCTGTCCAGTGAAGCGTACGCCAGATCACGTGACCATCTAAGGTCTAGGTGAACTATTAGGAAATCAAATTACGTCACTGATAAACAAAAGGACGTTGCGGCAAGCTGTCTGTATCTTTCTAGCACATGCATTTTACAGTTATCAGACAGAGACAGGGAGTGTAAGGTTGAAACTATTTACGACAGTAGAAGTGTTTGAAGTGAAGCAGCACTTTTGATACACGTGTGATATTATTGGCATCTTGACTATGTATATGTAGATTGTACCGTGAGATTGTATTGTGTATTCCATTCAAGTGTCATATTTATAAAGATAGTGTATCAACTTCAAATATAATTATTTCCCAACAATTAATCATTCGAGCAACAAAAATCAAAGTTACCAGCCATTTTAAATTTAGCCTTGCTAACTCCATACCCTCATATGACTAGTTTATGTGCTTTATCAATAAATATACTTGTGTTTTTATTAATATTTATTAAGGTAAGCATCCACTCTACCAAGCACCATAGAACCATTCATCCGAGGTAACTTTAATGCAATGAATAGCCAAGGTCAACAACAGCAACCTTATCTAAAAACCTGCACAATTGCAATGACATCCGGAACCGCCACTCATCCATAAAACCACGAAACGTACCTAAAAACACCGGTAACGTTTCGGGACGATTAGTACCGGAATCGCGGCAGCCTTGCTTTGATTGCCGACAAGGGCAGCTATCATCCGATAAATAAAAAACTAGCTATGATAACTGATAAGTAAATCAGTAGCAAGGTCCCTGCCCTAAGTCACTGGGTAAAGGTCGGAGTATTTTAGTTGCGATGGAATGTTTTCCGTGAGTACACCCGTGACATTGAAGCCCTCTTGGCGGTCGGATTAGATACCAAGGCTGCTAGATTGAATAATAGATCGTAATGTGAATAGTATTATGTATTAGATGCGAATATTGGTGTTGAAAAATGTTGAGGGCATGCTAATATTTGCGTGTTTAAGGACATCTAATCTAACTTGAGGTCAATTTAATTACAATGTCAATATCTCATGGCTGTTTGATATAAAGGACAGAGTTATCAGAAGACTTAAAAATTAAAACTACAACTAAAAATTAAAAACGAAAAAGTACGAGTAGAATATAATGGACAAGCATATATCGGAATTATAAACAAATTGTGCCCCAGAATTTTCCGCGCAATGCAATGAGGAAACTGAAAACCGAATATTCTTAAAACATGCTTCAGCCAAAAATGGAGAGTGGTCACGCAATAAACTGCCGGATGCCCTTGCCGTAAGCACGCATATAACTTTATGCATTTTAATAATAAAAGTTTGACTCTCGGTTTCGTTCGCTTTGCATATTTGTGTAATCGACATAAAATAAGCTGTTGTTCTTTGAGCTGTGCAAATCATAAAAGTAAGGATAATATTAAACACTTATGTTCGCTTTAAAATATATTAAGTAGAAATGTTTACTGTGTCCAAAATAATTGTGACATATCAAAGTCAAAAGGCATTTATTCAGTAGGACCGCTGAGATCACTTTGAATTATCGACTGTCATAAATATGTTAATTATGTATACTGACACTAGCGTGTCTGACTGTATAGATTATATCATGAACAAACACAATAAGGACATACATTATCTTTTGCTATAATTGTTTGGTAAAAAGCGTAAATAAAAACAATAAACAGCTCGTTTTGACAATAAGGGAAGTGAAGTTAAACTATAAAAATCACTTGAATTCGATCAATAATAGACTAAATACATTTAAAACCAAATACTTAAATAAAATAAATAAAAAATAAAATTAGCCTTTATTACTGTTAAAATGAATGTTACATAACTATTAGGTCCTATTCACTGACGGTTGAAACAACAGCTTGTCCTTCGACATAGGCCTCCTCTAAATTCTTCCAACTATCTCTGGTTTTTGCAGTTCTGGTCCATTCTGTGCCAGCTACTTTTTTGATGTCGTCTTCCCACCGCTTCGTTTGTCTGCCTTTACTTCTTTTGCCATCCCTGGGGTACCATTGTGATACTATGCTTGTCCATTTCTCGTTTTTTTCTCTTAACATATGACCTGTCCATCGCCACTTCAATGTTTTGCATACGGTACTCACATCCTTGAATTTGGTTACATTTTTTATTTTGTTTAATCTTATTTTGTCTCTTCTTTTTACTCCAATTACACTTCTCTCTATTCCATTTTGGCAAACCTTTACTTTGTTCAGTAACTTGTCTGTTAATGCCCATGTTTGACAACCATATGTTAAGCATGGCAGAATGCACATGTTGTATACTTTTCTTTTTTCCTTGATTGGCATGTCTTTGTTTTTCATCACTTCACTAAGTGACCAAAATCTTTTCCATGTGTTTGCAATCCTTCTGTCAATTTCTCTAGGCATAGTGTTACTTGTGGCTATTAGTTGCCCTAAGTAGACATACTCGTCTACATATTCTAATTGTTTCGTATTTATATGGATGTTATATGTTAAGGTAGAATTAGTCATAATTTTTGTCTTACTTAGGTTCATTGAAAGCCCGGCCTTTGCACTTTGATCTGATAGCTGTTGCAGCATTTGTTGTAAGATTTTTGGACACTCAGAGAATATAATTAGGTCGTCTGCGAAACGTAAGTGATTAAGGCTTTCCCCGTTAATGTTAAGTCCGTTTTTGTGCCAATCTAAGTTTCTGAATATCATCTCCAAAGC
Source organism: Epirrhoe tristata (assembly GCA_951394285.1). Taxonomy (NCBI): domain Eukaryota; kingdom Metazoa; phylum Arthropoda; class Insecta; order Lepidoptera; family Geometridae; genus Epirrhoe; species Epirrhoe tristata. Next base: position 12,385,775 of record OX596139.1, read on the forward strand.
AGCTGAAAACAACTTGGGTGAAATTGGGTCTCCTTGTCTGACGCCTCTCTCTATAGGAAACTCCTCTCCAGTTCTTTCCAGCCTAATTTGGGCTGTACTTTTTGAGTATATATTTTTAAGTATTCTTATATATTTCGCTTGTATTCCTTGAGTGTGTAGCGCTTCCCAAATGTATTCATGGTATAAAGAGTCGAAGGCTTTATTGTAATCAACAAATCCCAGGTAGTAGGTTTTATTGTATTCTTTATATTTCTCTAGAACTTGCCTTAGAACGTGTATATGATCTATTGTTGAGTATTTGCTTCGAAAGCCAGCCTGTTCTTTCGGTTGATTTTCGTCAAGTATAGATGTGATTCGAGACAGGATTATTTTTGAAAAAACTTTATAAATGTTGGACATTAAACTGATTGGTCTATAGTTTTCAATTTCTCCTCTATCTCCTTTCTTGTGTAGTAAAGTTATAGTTGATCTTGTCCAATCTGTTGGAATTTCTTCGGTTTCAATAATTTCGTTGAATAAATCTGTGAGTGCAGGAGCAATAACTGGTATCGTAGCTTTTAGCAGTTCGTTCGTTATTTGATCGGTTCCGGGAGATTTGTCTCTTTTTTGAGTATTAATTGCTCTTATTGTTTCTTCCTTTAATATTTTTGGTATTGTTTCAGAGTCTGTTATATTCCTTTCATCTATTTCTATGTTTGTGTTCTTATTTTGGTATAAGTTGCGATAATAGTCTGTAGCTATATTGAGTATTTCCTGTCTTTTGTTTGTGTAATTTCCGTTTCTAGTCTTCATCTTTAACATCCAATCTTTTTTAGAATTCAGTTCCTTTATAGCCTTTTTTATTCCCCCGGTTTTTTCAATATGTTTTTTCAATGTTTTCTGTCTTTTTAGTTTATTGTCTCTCCGTATGTTTTCGTTTATTTTTTTGCTAATTTCTGCTATTTTAGGGCGGTTAGTTTTGTTTTCTTTCCTTTTTATAAGTTCTTTCCTTTCTTGTATCAATTGTTGTGTTTCTCTTGAAAGTATCTGTTTGCTTCCTGTGTTTGCTTTTTTTGTTTCGGTCTGTAACGTATTTATGAACTTTTCATACTTCTCCTGAATTGGTATGGGTTTTCCTTTATCTTTTTCTATCAATGATTGTAAGCTAATCATAAGCTGATCGCCATTGTGGGTGCATGTGAGAGCGGAACAATCATTTTGAAAAATTCTTTTTCTTTTTATAGGCGAGCCTGTTAGTTTGGCCCGGACCATTTTATGGTCCGAAAAAAAGTTTAGGCTATGTATGATTGATACATCCTTGAATGTTTTGGCATTATTGGACATGATAAAGTCAATTTCGTTCTTGTAAAGTCCGTTCGGAGATATCCATGTCCATTGTTTTGTTATCTTTTTCTTGTAGAAACTGTTAAGAATCTTGAGTTTATTTTCTAGAGCAAAGTTGACTAATCTAGTTCCATTTTTACTTCTTTTACCATGACCGTATTTGCCAACTGTATATTCTTCACCACTGTTATCACACGTTCCTATTTGCCCATTAAACGAAATACTACGAACAAAACCAAATACTTACGAACACTTAAACAAAAACTGAATGATAAAAATGCATTAAGAAGATTTCCGCCTATTAAAACATTCATAGTATGTCGAGCTGAAGACAGGGCGCAATGGCGCGCACTAGGGGAGGCTATGTCCAGCAGTGGACTGATATAGGCTGATGATGATGATGATGATGTAATTGAAATAGGTACGAGTAGGTAATACATATTGATAACTTATTAGATAGATAGAGATAATTTTTTATTGCATACCAATAACGAAAAAGACATGGGTACAAGAAAAATACTTTTAACTTACAGTAAGACAACTGGCGGCCTTATTGATGAAAGCGATCTCTTCCAGGCAACCATTACTTATTAATCAGAAAAAAAAACAACTCAATTTGCTAAACAAAAACATTTTTAGATATTTTTTACACAGATTAATTTTAAATTATAAGGCTCATAATGCTGGGAAGATAATAACGGAGATGTTTATCTAAGAGTGAGACAAAAAAGTTCCAATCATTATCTAAACGACAACATTGCACCAGCGCAGCGATGCAAGCAGGAAGCGGACCGACCGTGAGCGGAGGTCGTTCTCCAACGGAGAGGCAGCCACGTAATTGTGACGACATTTGCGTAATCTACTGTTATTGTTATTGGTAATATCGCAAATCTGATTGGTTGACGACAGATTGACAATTGTAGGCTTATCTGTAACCTAGTCAACTTTATAAACATGAATATTGTATGGCTAGAATCTAGCTATTGATTGATCTGCATGTAATTTCAGCTCCATTTTTTTTTATTATAAGAATATTTGGTCTATAAATAACATGGTGTAGATGAGTTCAGTGCTTCACCTTGATACCAAGATAAAAATGCTTGTCGCAGAGCCTCGATTTAAGATGTTTCTAGAAGGTAAACAACACAATGAATGACTATGCAAACATTGAACTTTGACTCAAGAAAACACGGAAGCGGAGTGTCCTTAACTGAGGTGAACGAGTCCAAAACTTGTGCAGTTTGGAATAACACCGTCCACTTTGCGAATACAAACAAGGTTCAGACTACATTGAGCCGACAACAGTTTTGTTGACATTAATATTACCATGATGCTGAAGCATGCGTTGAAGTACTCGGACCTGTAAGTGGATGACGATTGGCTGCGTCATTTCGCAAGGCTAACTGGAACGCACAGCGCACTGCGCCTGACATTTCACGCACAGAAATGACAGTGACAGACCATATAAGGTCATGGTTCTCTCTTGTAGTCATTGACCCTGCAGAGTCCCAACGAGGCCCTACTGCAATTTCGGAAAATAGAGTACAATGAGGAGCTATCTGGAGCTATAAATCTCTACGAGTTGATTTTGATTTTTTTTCTTTACTTTAAAGAAACTGGTTCTTTGACTTCTCTCTTCTGTGCTATTGTGGTCAAGTCGGCACGGAATTTGGCAAGTTCGTCCCTCCATCTTATTCGCGGTCTGCCGAGACGTCGGTCGTCGCATCGTATTTGAGCACCACTCCGTGGTCAGTTTGGCCCACTGGTCTCTCAACATGCGGCAGACATGAATTTAAATAAGTACTACAATATTATGCAATACCAATAACAAAAAGATCGTCTCGTGATTTCCTAGTCCACGTGCCAACTCAGCATATTATTTCAGATATTATCCTCAATGTTTTCAAATTCAGCATTGACAACTGAAATTGCAATAACATCCTATAATATATTTTAGGCATCGCCAAAAAAATACGCATTTACTAAAAACATAGCCCTTCCTTTGATAGTCGGGTAATATCCGAACTAGTATTATTTACATACATACATACATACACACATAAAATCACGCCTCTTTTCCTATTTATAAGTAACTAACAAAAATTCCACTACTAGACAGTCCTTTTAAATGCTGCTGCATTCACACTCAAAAAGCATTAAATATGACCAGTTTGATCACTTAAAATCGTTTCAAAAATTAGATGACACTCCTGTTCTTTCGCGACATATACTAGAAAGAATCAGGGAAACTTAATACGGTTTAGTTGGGGCCTAGCTTTCTTTCGGTGATCAATCTTTTTCATACATATGATTATTTGTCTCACAGCTGCATGCTTTTACAGAGAACTGTTTAGTCATCGTGTTGAAATCAACCCTGACGGAACTTCATCGACCAGTTTATAAAATTTTCCTCAACCGATTACCTCGATGTGCAAGCTTAAACTTGAGGAAACAAGAGAGTGTTTTACAGCATTGCAACTAAAGGCACACGGACTTGTTTTGCATCTTCGAAGTACCTTAAATGTTTGAAGATCAGAGCAGACCTATCATCCTGGGTTTAACAGCCGTCAGCGTGTTTACTTTTATGTTGAAAATAACACGACCTCGATTCTTCAAGACACTTATCGTGTAAATTAGTGGCGGTATTCTGTCAGGATCAGATTTCAGAGCGCGATCACACTCTACAATTACGCAGTTGCGTAGGCAGATGTAACAAATGATTAAACATGAGCCATTTGTAAGCTCGTACCATCGTCATTACGACTTTTATTTACTAGGAAGCTAGATTAAAAACTGTTTTCCTCAGTAATACAGGTAATTTGTTGTTTCATAAACGTTATTGCCTGTCAATTACGTGACCTTAGTTGTTTGCGGTTATCTTTTTTTTCATTAGAGTTATAAATTATTTGTGAAAAAAATGATACATCCGATCCTCCACACTTTGGAAGACAAGATAATAAAAAATATAATCGCTATGTATTTTATTCGATTTTATAAATGTAAAAATGCGGGAGCGGACGTCATTACCGCTCGGCAGGCGGGCATGTAGTGAGCTCGCGTGCGTCGAGAGGCGGAAGCGTTCGCGCACCCGCACAAGGCTACGCTCATGACCTCGCACCGTCTTTGTCTAGCGCTATCTATCTGTTTGCCTGCGAGGCCGAATGCATCATACCTTCGCCAGGTCTGTCTCACTTATAATCGAGGCATATAAAAAAACTCATGAAAATAATCATTGTAGATTATATGGATAACTTACTAGAACAATTCAGAAAAATTGTGTTTTTTTTTTTAATCGAGTGGAATGCTTATAAGAACACACGCATTCTATATTTATGTTCACGTTTAATGAAACAGATATCAAAAAGTTTTCCTGATAGTCAAAGTAAAACTGCTTCCCGCTAATACCATGTATTCTGTGCGTGTAGGTACTTGAAAATCTTAATAATGATTATTGAAAATATTTTTCTTTATACGACCTTGTAGATAATTGTGTGATAATGGCGGCTCGTAGGTCCGAGTTGTAAACACACTACGCATCTTTGTTGTGGTTTTATTTATAAATAAACTAGTATTTACCTGCGGCTTTACCGCCAAATCTCATTTGCATATTAGATCATAAAACTAAATGCTTGATACGTATATAGATGGATACATGAGTAGTAGGTAGGCCATACACTAGATTATATGAAAGATGACATTAGTAAAAAAGGAGTGCTGATATGCAGTTCAAAATGGGAGAGGCCATACCCAGCAATCAGTTTTAGAATAGAATGGAATAGAATAAAGTTATATTATATTTTTTTCAAGAGAATATAAAGGATCATGAGTCCTATACCACAGACACCTTAGCCAACAATTACACAGACGCTGTCTCCATGTATATAATGATGAATAATGGAATATTTTATATTTCAGGTATGGCGCGACAAACACGAACGTGCCAACAGTCTGACAGCGTCGGGGCTGTTTAGATGTAAGTAAACAAAATATTAAAAATATAATAATACCTATACACAAGCCTGTAAGTTTGTATCTTTGTCGCTGCTGGACCAGTTTGTATAATTTGCGGAACTTGCGAAGCTATTGCAATTTACACATTGATACTAACGCTACTCAGAAAGGACTTAGAGCAAAATTCATGTTTTTTACGTATGTTTATAAAATAAAACAATTAATGCTGGACATTTTACACAGCATCATCTAGCCCCAAAGTAAGCAGGGCAAATTCTATGTTATGGGTATTAGATGACTGATATAAGCACTGATAGGTACATAATATCGACCTCTGTGGCGCAGTGGGCGAACGTCCGCCTGCGATGCAGAAGGTTGCGGGTTCGATCCCCGCCGCGGAACAAATGTTTGTATGACCTACAGATATTTGTCTCGGGTCTGGGTGTTTCTATGTATAATATGTATGTATTTACAAACAAAAAGTATATCAGTAGTTTATAGTAATCTAATACCCATACCACAAGCTCAAGCTTACTTTGAGGCTAGATGATGCTGTGTGAAAAGTCCAGCATTATTTATTATTTCTGAGTTCAAGGGCCATAATAAGTCAATTTTGTGGACTTATTTTCTGTTTGAAAGGCTCTCGAGGTGGTCCAATATAAATTTTATTCCTAAGGGATTGATATTATCCCCGCAAAACTCAAAAAACCTTATCTTCACTTGCAACTTTCGTTAAACCAACATAAAAGTCGTCGTCAAAGTTTGTAATTATGTCCAAGTTTTATGCCTGAAATAAGAGACTAAAGTACACGGAGGTTTTGGTTTTGAATGTAGTCGGCCTTGTCGGCACATTCGGGGTGAGCCGCTCGTCTGATTCAGCGTAAAAACACAAAAAACATGTACTTACAAACCGGAGCGGCCGAGACTTGGTAATATACTGGTTTACTTGTAAATTATCTACTAGATATATCTACTATACACTGTAGTTCGAAAACATGTGTCAAGTGCACCAAAGGAGCCTCTTTGAGGCGCACATTAAATCATTTCTCCACACTGGTTAGAATGACCAAAGAAATGACTGTCATGTGTGCAAAACGATATGGGCAAGAAATTATTAAACGAGATGAGTGATAGAGTAGAGTGGAAGGAGAAAGCCTGTTAAGAATTATCGAAATCGGAACAGTTTCAAAGATAATCTCTTATAATGTAATGTACCATGGAACTTACCTCTTTGTAATTATAAGTAAAGTAAAGATAACAAAAATGGTTTTGTTATCAGATAAACAAAAGGGCTATAATCTAGGACTAACATATTTCCGTATGTGATAAAATCAGAAATGAGACAGCCATTTTCTTGTGTCTATGATACACAAAACATATAAGTCCAATTAAAATAACGAGCTTAATAAAAATGACCTGTCGATATCAATCATAATAAATCTTAAAAGCCTTGATAAATCCCCGTAATAGGCTGTCAAAAACCAGAGCATGTAAGTTTAAAACAATTCAATAAAATCTAAGGCCTATATACAAGGTGAATAAATTGTTAATGCAAGGTAATGTATTGAATAACTAAAAGACGCAAATGTGTAAACGCACAATCTTACAAACTTCACGGAATAGAAATCAGTGTGGTGAAAGGATTATGATTGCGCCGATTCAATTGGTAGGCATTATTGAAATGCGCATATTGCGCATACCTTTTATATACTTACTAAAGAAATTTCGAAGAAAATTCCTTTTCCTGCGGGCTCTTGAATTATAGTTTATTATCATAATATTCTTACTTTTGACTTTTTTTTTAGTGCTAACTGTGTATTTTCATGCTGAACACAAAAAGGAAATGGCCCCCAGTTCCCGGTCGTCCCGCTATTCCTGGTCATGGTAGCGGCCATGGTAACGGCGGGACAGGGGGTGCTAGGATCCCCGGGCTACCGTAGGCTACCTAAAACGACTGACCTTGGCAAAGTACAACGGACGAACTCTGAGGCTCGACGAACATCTAGCGCAGTTGGAAGAGGAGCTGGAGAACATTAGGTGGCATGTCCTGGGGTTGTGTGAAGTCCGTAGAGAGGGAGAGGACACCATTACCCTAGACTCGGGCCATCTTCTGTACTTCCGCGAGGGTGACCAAACATCACAGGGTGGCGTAGGGTTTCTCGTCAATAGGGCCCTCTCTAACAACGTTTTAGAAATCTCCAGTGTGTCGACTAGGGTAGCGTACCTGATTCTTCGACTATCCAAGCGGTATAGTATGAAGATCATTCAGGTTTACGCACCGACCTCGGCACATCTGGATGATGAAGTGGAGGATATGTATGAGGACATATCCAAAGCCTTGCAAAACACCACAAAGGCTCACTTCAACGTTGTTATGGGGGACATTAACGGCAAAGTGGGAGTCCGAGTTGGCGACGAATCCAGAGTGGGCCCACATGGTTATGGAAGTAGAAATCACAGGGGGCAAATGCTCGTCAATTTCCTAGAGAAGGAGGGGCTCTTTTTGATGAACTCGTTCTTTAAGAAGAAGCCTCACAGGAGATGGACGTGGCGAAGCCCTGACGCTGTGACAAAAAACGAGATTGACTTCATCATGACGGATAAAAGGCACATATTCAGGGATGTCTCCGTGATCAACAGGTTCAATACCGGATCTGATCACAGACTTGTCCGAGGCTCCCTGAATATCAATCTTAAGCTTGAAAGAAACCGTCTGATGAAGTCCACGCTCCGACCCAATCTGCTCCAAATCATGGCGGGCACCGAGAAGTTTCAGAAGCTTCTTGGTGATAGATTCGCCGCTGCGGAACCCACCGATGACGTTGATGAGGCCCTACAAAACGTGGTTGGGACGTTAAGGGACGAGGGCACCAAATTCTGCCAAATGCAGCCTAAAGGCAGAAAGTCCAAACTTTCTGATGAGACTCTTCGGCTGATGACGAAAAGACGAGAAACCACTCAGGCCACTTCGTCAGAGAGGTCAGACCGTCAGAGAGACAGATATTTTCATCCTGCCACTAAACTTCATAAACTTCAAAGTTGTATAAACTGAAGAGCCTATCGACGTTTGTTTATTTCGTCAAGTGTACACTTACAGCCATAAACACCAACCAAATTAAAGTTTCGGCGCCAAGGCGAACCACCAGATAAGTGGATATAGGAAGTATCGTGCTCGATTCGTCCTAGCGGGCCCTGCGCACACGCAGCGAACACGCCCGCACACACGCACACTACGATACCGGCCATGATAACTCGCGACAAGGTCCCGAACGTACGGACAGCAGAAACATTAAAGTACTTTATCATCAATGATTCTGAAACCATCTGCAAGCATCAAGATTAAAATTAAATAGGTCATAAAAATCTACCTATCCAGCCGGTAACACCCACCCACTGCTGGGTGGATGGGGAGCAATTGATTTTGTTTCTTTGGTCACATATCTTCATTCCATGACAGGTTGCAAGTCCATAGTTGCCTATTATTGATTACGCAACAAAGTCTAGAATTAGATCATTACAATCAATATGAATCTAACGAGTAACCTTGACATTACAATGAAAAACACTTTATACATAACGGATTGAATATAATTAAATTTTCAAATTTACGATTCTTTAAGCGCAACAGACAAAAAACATAGCGTAAATATTGATATAACGAGTTGTAAAATTAATTTATGCGCCGTAAACCAGCATTGGGGAAAACGTGAGGCGCCTAGAGCCTTGAGCGACAATAACAATGACTTAATCAAGTATTTTGAGTTCAATCAAAGATCATATTGAAGTCCGTACAAATTTTCACTGTTAAAATTTACTAAATTTCTACATTGAATTTGATTTCAAATTATTTTGGACTGGAAATAATTTAATAAATAAGTATTTACATTGAAATTGTATTGTACTTTTTACTACCTCTCGATATTATCAAGATATTTCACCTTGAAGTAAACAAAGCTAGGTCTTTCGTAACAAATACGTAAAAAGAGGATAAATAATCAAGTAATCATCCATTTTAAAATGACTATAAATTTTCCAACAGTACTAGAATCGAATCTGACATAACGTTGGTGACGGAGGTTGCACGTGCTGCACGCATGCGCAGTCGGCCTTACACCCAGAGCTGCCCACCTCCCAAATTTACAAGGACCAAACTTCTAAGGCGCACTATACTACACTGGTTCGAAAGAACTATCATGTCTAAGAAGATGAAAACAGATAGGAAATGAGGCTCCCAAAATATGGAAATTAAAAAAAACGGTGGCCAAGAGTGGTGGGCTGGTGGAGGCCAAGAGAAGGCTATAGGTTGCACGTCCAGCTAGATATGCAGATGACATAAACCAAAGTGAGCCCTATGCCCAGCAATAGGCTAAATCGGGTTGTAGATGATGATAGGAAAACACGCGTAGAATCAAACACATTTCAGATTTTTTTCCGCATAACTCGAAATTGGTCTCACTAGACTTGTCCTGTTTTCTGTCCCTAGTAAAGTAGATTCGGAAACTAGAGGAAAAATATAAATAGAAATACGTAGGAAAAACAAGTGAAGTACACAATTTGTACATTCCACAATTAATTTAATTACAATTTCAAATAATCGACAAAGAAATATCGACCAATTAAAATTCAAGGTAGCGGATGACAGAGGGCGTTGTTTGTTACGATTTACAACCATTTTGTACTATGTAATGTATGTACTTAGTAAACGAGTAGTTTTTGTAAATAATCCTTAGATTAGCCAAGATGGCGGGGGAACGGTGTTGGTTGGGGATGGAAACAGGAAGTCTTGTAGTTGACATGAATAAATTTTTGAAGTTTTAATAAATAACTTTAAAAATTGATATATATTTTAATTAAATTTATTTTTTAAATATATCTAAAAATGTGATTTGAACAGCATTATCCGGCGTACTGCTGCATGTAAACTGTTAATCATTTTCGGGAGAGATACGAATTATAATAACTCAATTGCCTAAATGAATAAATACAGTTACTTACTTAAATAAGTAAATTGCACAGTGCAGTACTGATTGTTATGCATGATTTTCCCTTCATTTCTCACATTTATGTTTGCATACAACACTAGTTAAGTGTTGTATGCAAACATAAATGTAAGTACGAGTATAAGTAATTCCACATCTCGTAACATAGTAAAATATAAATTACAGAGTGTGGTCTCCAAGGTTTTAAAATTTAATATAAATTGTCATGTTTTACATAAAATTGCGGTTTGTGTCATCTTGATGTATAAATTACATTTCTAACATGTGTATTTAATAACGAGTTTCTCTTTGTTAGTAACATTATTATCCACTAAGATAAAGTCATTCGAATGCGTCGATATAGTTATAACTATATCGATATAAAAGCAACTCACTCGACATTATATCGATAGATGCAAATAACCAATAGAGTCCCGAATCCCGATAGTGTCGACAACTGTCGATGACAAACAGTATCGACAGTGGCCTACACCGAACCGATTAAGATTTCGCTAGGAAACTCATCGAGAATAACTAAGACTATCGTTGCCTTATCAATTTATGTGACATTCGATATTACGCTTTAGAATAAGCTGTATAAAGTATCTAGATATGAATAATAAATCAACAATAATAACAGCCTTGCACAAACCAATGGCTAATATCTCTGGAATTCTGGATGCATTTCTATAGAGCTAGCTAAAGTCGGACTGGGCATCCCGTGTCCTGACGACTTCGGGGCATAAACTGGATGAATGGAACTGGGGCTGGTGGAATAGTCAACGACAAAAGTTCATAACCCATGGAGACTTTAAAGTTTCCTTTTCATCATGCTTTGTTGAAATTTTTTATATTTTTTTCAAAGCATCGGGGAATTGGTAATACGAGTAGCTAGGTGAATGATATCACAAAATATTGTGTACGTCGTAAGTCTTTTCTGGACTTCGATGTATTTACGATTAAAAGAAAATAAATATTTTAATTTCTCCACGAATTCGGGAGTCCGGGAGTCATAACGGACCTAAAATGCATCCTTTGTGCTCGCTGGCAGCTTTCCAACCAGGAAGGGCAGAAATAGCCGCCCTTTCTAGCAGAATCGCCCGTACCATGACTATTGCTATTTTGGACTCTCAAAGGCGTGCGTGGGAGCTTTTGATGTTTTCAAAAGTTTTGAATTTCCGAAAATATACCAAAACTATAGGAATTTACGGTAGCATTAAATCGTGTAAACTTCAAAAATGCACAGTTTACCTATCTTAAGAGCATCGATAAATTAATGAGAGAGTAGACTAGATGGCTTATTGACTCATCGTAAAATAAAAGCTGCCGCATAAAAAAGTGACAAACAGTTCTACCAGGAAATATTCGGGGAATCCCATAAAAACTACCATCGCGTACGCAACCCAACACAAGATACCGGCGCCGGCGCAGCTTATAAATAGACACTGGGTCAAATTCGTTCGTTCGCCTGTGACTTAACAATTAACATGCCGGGAACTGCATTGGCTGCATCGGGAATACAGTACGAACAATTTAAAAACTCATTGCAGAACATCAACAATCAGTACCACTAGAACGATCTATCTAGTGTATCAAAGTTTAGACATGCATGGCATAATCGGCAATGCTTCTTTTCTACTTTTTTTGCATTATGGTAGCTGATAAGACTGTAAAAATCTGTTGACATGTAAATTTTTTCTCATGAGAGCAACAAGAAAAAATCATTTGCACTCTTGAATGTGAATATGAAAATGTGACTCGTCTACTTGGTTAATCTTGGAAGACGAAAGAGGCAGAGTCCTAATAAACAACCCCATGAAGTAATGTCATGGAGTTAAGTTCAAAGTCTAGTTTAAGTTTGTACCTAATAGTCAGTGTTTCAATGAGTCAAAAGGCTTGTATGACGTCATTTGCATATTTTAAGAATATAATTATGAGTAACAGAGATCTTATTATTTTGATACTTACTACTCTACTACCAAGCCTCTCATTTATGAATAGAAGTAAGATATTTGAGTTTTAACTATCGCGATCACTGTACCGTACTTATAGAACAGTTGTAATTTTGTGATCAAGAATCAAGCCTGCGATCACAAACTCTCTGCCGGCCAATCACCCACCGCACCACAAAGGTCACCGCTGTGAGATCGGTACCAGGAGTTCATAACAACCGAGAGTGTGACACAGTGGCCTGAGTCACTAGGAAGAGCCTTGCAGCGACGCCAGCCGGCCGGCGACGTCACTCTACAAGACAAGCTATTATTGGCGCGATGTGAATTCGTTATAGAAGGTTGGATAGCAAATAACTATGGTATAAATGCTTTATAATATCGAGCGAATTCCACAAGAGTACGATATACCACTAATACTTGGCATCAGACACTTGAGTTATTTATGAAAATTGTCTTGTCTAGCTGGTGTAATTTAGGATACCATGATGGACGAGAAAAATCAGCTATGAACGATATGGGTAATAAATGGTTGAATGTTAACATGCCGGCTGATAGAGTTGTGGAAGAAGAAAACCAGCCTTACAAACAATAGAATTACTTTTATGTGCAAGGTTTTATGATGATGTCATTAATCATTATCACACACATTAAACATGCATGATTATAATATCCCCAAGTCATGATAGACATTCTCTCAGACGAAGTCACTCAAGGTTCTTTAAAGATGCCTTAGGCGTCCGAAGCACGTCAAAATACTTATTTGGTACAAGCCTACGTATAAGCTTACATAGGCTCCAAGAATGCATTAGTCCAAAAAGCATCACAACATTCACAACACAAGTTTACCTTAACTCTCAGTCTCTGGTCCACGCAGTCCTTCAAAACTCCAAGGGGTCCGCTCATGTTCTGTATCCTCGTTAAAAGATTCTTGGCTCTCCTCTCTTTCTTCACCGGGACTGGCACTAAAAAAATAGATACATTTTGTGAAACTCTTCAAAATAAAACATAAATGCCGTGGAGTCACTGACACCAGGCTTTGTCTGAAAACCAGCTTTTTCACACACATCACTTCTTGAAACACAAAACTGAGATAGTGCCTGTTTTTAGCTGAGACACAGTAAGCAAAGGAAAGTAGAAGTAAGGAAGAAGGGAAAGAGGAAAACCTCTCTGAAGACAACCATGAATAGGGTTTATTGGGAATTATTGTATAAATAATCAGAAGGCGAGAGGGATCGTTTTTTTGTTCATCATTATTTCATCAATGTAATTAAACTATGGATAACCTAAGTACAATGTCCGAAAATGTTTACACGGCTTCGATGAAAGGCATGACAAGCTATCAGTTCACGAACAATTTATTTTTAATTTGAACGTGGCACGATAACAGTCGTGTCAACGCACCCGCATTTATCAGGTCGGCACTGTTGATACACCTGTTAAAATATCGCTATTATTTGAAATCTGCCCGTTCATTTGCAGACACAGGTAGAATCAGAGACAGAATGCGGACACTCGGTACTCGAGAAGATAGATCACTAAAAGAAAGCTAAGCCCAGGGCTACTTGCACCGGTTCTTCACGGTATTTGTTGGAAAGGAACAGGAGTAGAATTATCTAGCTACTTTAAATGATCTCAGCGGTGCCGGTGCTACTGAATAAATGCTTTTAACGTCTCTTCTTCTTTCTAATAATTTCGGTAGTTTAGACAGTCACGGATAAGGCCCGAACAGAACCGAAAAGAATGCCTATACTAAGTTATACACGCATGGTGGGGTGAGTTTGGTTGAATAAAATGAAATTGTCCGTTCACCCAAACCTACGCCAGTTAAAACCTAAGTATATCAGATAATATAATATTATACATACATTATATGATATGATGGGAAAAGTCACCGGCAAGAGGCGTGTTGGTCGGAGGAAGAAATGTCGATTGCGGAACATCAGAGAGTGGACGGGGATAGCGAGTGCTACCGAACTATTTAGACTCACTAAAGATAGAGGATAATATGCCATATTGACTGCCAACCTTCGCTAGTCGGAGAGGCACCACCAGAAGAAGAAGAAGATATCAGATAACTTTGCAAAGTTTAGTCGCCGGCTAATTCAGTTAAACGCGACTAATTGAAAACCCTTCTTAATTTGAACTGCAATATCTCAAAGTTCTCCAAAACAAATGTCATGTTTATTTATTTCTCCAAACTCCCAAGTGCAGTCTACTGAGAGACAGGCTCAGTGTCATCGCACCGCCGTCCCTCATTATCGCAGTTCGTTCACTGTCAAACAGTCAGCTGGTGGCATGTTATTGACACCACTACGTAGGATCGCGTAGTATCTTGAGAATTGACGCACGCGACGCGCGTTCGCGCAAAAAATTAGAAACGTCAAAATTTGTATTACAGTTACCCTTATGGATATGAAAAGTGTATGAGCTGTGATTCGAACAGATTTTTGCTAGAGTCAAAATTTTAAGAGCAAATAAAATAATCGGAATTTAAGCTCATCACATCTATCTTATCAGCTCGATTGCACCCACTGATGGGTATAGGACTCCTCTCTATAACGCCACTTAGTTCAGTGCATATCACATAGTCGTGCAAACTTAAATAAGACACAAGGATCATTGTATGATTCCACATTCAATCTCAAGCTAGTCTTCCACCTGTCGCTGCCTCTCGACAGCTGACACCCACCTGGCTGCGATATTTTACACCTTGGATTTTTTCCCATAGAATTACGCGAATGCAGCTAGAATACTAATTAGACAGAGCTGGGAAAGGCGAACTGTGATGTGACAAAAATAGCACAACTGCATTAAGGCAAAATCAGTTGTCGAAAAGATGTAATAATGACGAATTCTAGAAAATGTCAGATGAAAAAATCATCAACTGTCATCAGTCTATGTTTTCTTGATATAAGTATTTCCTCCCAGTAGTTTTGTAGTACCTCTATCTATTCTCAAAAACCCAAGACTTTATAGTCAATACATAGTATGTCGATTCATGGTTCATTTTGGAACATAAAAAAATGTAAGTATCTATATTAGATGATTAATACATCGTCAGGAGGCAACCTATGCCTACACTTAACGGGACGCTGGAGTGCCTGGGTCATTGTTTTTTTTTAGATGGAATAGGCTTGCCTAAACCATCCTCTCAGCTGAATCAGCCTGGCCCACAGGAAAGACGACGTCAATACGTGTGGAGCTAACTAAGCTGCGGGTTTCCTCACGATGTTTTCCTTCACCGCTGAGAGCTCGTATTAAAGCGCATGTAAATTTTACGAAACGAAAAATCCATTGATGCACGGCCCGGGATTCGAACCCACGACTTTCGGATTGAAAGTCGATTCGACTAACACGGCTCTATTTCGGAACATAACGTAGTAAATACAGGAGACCCAGCGGGCGGCCATCGAAAGTATATACTATAAAATTAAAGTAGACCAAGATAATTAAGTCCACACATTCACAGCATGCAACTTTATAACATAATCAAGTTCATGATAGGCGCTTTAATTGTAAGTACGAAATTTAAATGAAATCAAGAACACGGCTCGAAGCGTGTTTATGATCAAAATTTTACAAAAAAAACAAACTATCACTGTTATATATATTTCTACAATAGTTATGGTCCTTCGAACCAAAGCGAGTAAGAAAAAAATTCCATAAATAAAATTATTATGATAATTAGTCGAGAAATAGCTTGCGAGAAAACGTTATAATTTAAGCATAGAAAAACTGCCATCTGCTGTAAAATAAGCAAGTAATACTTGACAATTTACTTGTCTTAAAGATCGCGACTCAGAAATCATAACCTCTCTGGATACTGTTGCTAAGTGCAATGCAATGGCTGCAGTTTCGGCAAAGGAAGAGCTTTTCATTTCACATACTTTTCCATATCCCCGTATACACAAAAGAACTTGTAACTAAATTTTAATCTAAACACTACAAGACCCTTTAGAAAAACAATAAAAAAATTCTAATGTCAAATCTAAGCAAGTCTGTCGGAGGCTCGGTCGCACGCGGCTCGCGAATTACTTTCACTCGACTATCCCCGGGCGGTGACCGCGCGGCCGCGGCGCGGGGTCGACGGCCGGGCGAGCGCGGGAAACGCCGCCGCCATTACCGCCATTCAGAAAAGCGCGCCATGTTTACACAGATGCGCGCCGAAACGCGTTCCGTTGCATCACTTCCGTTTGCGTTCCGTTCCGCGCATGCTGACGTTTACTGCGTTCTGATTTTATTTGCGCGTAGTTTATTAGCTTTGATACGTATTTTTCTGGTAAATATTACCATTACCGATGCTGATAGTGTTCAAATATAGCGTAAAGAAATGTATGTCACAAAACAAAATATAAAATAAGTACTATCGGCAAATTATAAAAGCTAGAATCATAATTTACAATCACTGCAAAAACTGATTAAAGCTGACAGTGATATAAATAATTGAACGCATCGCAACGTGTGCGCACGCGCGCTCTCTGTGCGGCTGCGTGATGACAACACGGCACGCAACAATTTTTGTTATTGTTATTTATTTTTACGATTCCTCATAAACCATCGTGATTGCTAAAACCAAAATGTAATTGTTCATTTTGCGTACTATCGAGTACCAGACGCCACCAGCCCAAACAAATCCTGAAACAATTTGAACACCTGGAGCCAGTTTTGGTTTTATGGCTTCGGCAACTTTACGAGCCATAAAACGTGTTAGATTAAACCTTTACTATGCTTGCTCAAGAGCCGAGCACTGCCGCATCATTGTATTATCAAAGTGACACAACCATCCATCGAGTAACACAAAAAGGGATCGAGCTGGAAAGCAACTTTTTGCAGATAACATTTCTTAGGCCGCGAATCTCTGGATGTCGTTGACCGAGGCTCCAGGGTGCGAGAGAGAAGGCACGATCGCCACTCATGTGGAAAGCGGTTATGCAACAAGCGAGCACGCGAAAGTCTAACGAACAGACGGTGTTATGTTCGAGATTGCATCGCGTATCTAGATGACGTGATAATTTATGCGTTGTCCCACAGTTCACCGCTGATTCTCGAAACGTGTTTTTGAGAGAAACGCCGCAATCAGCCGTGCAATTTGTCAAAGAGAACATTGTGAGTAGGGAACGCATACAACCAATAAATAAATGCGAGCGTACTAAATTTAATCCAGCTTTCGAACTCATGGTCCTAACTTTACTTAGCGATATCTTGTATTGCACTTTCACAGATAAACTCATTAGCTACGAATGCGCGCTATCCACTGTTTCAATATTGCGAAACAATGCGCTTGTAATTATACCAGGATAGGATCTAACCGGCTCAAATTAGGTCTAGCTATTGCTGCTATTGCACAAAAGAAGCCAATAATAGAATCAGACAAGGAGCCGGCCAGCTGCGTATTTAATCTATGGCAGTATTGTTGCCGGTCACTTTCCAGCGCTAGTTTTGTCAAATTGGAGGTAAAATAATTGGCGATTCTATCACGATATCGCGTGCTCACCTTCGTGGTGCTTCACTTAAGTGTTATAATTGAATATTACGCGAAGGATATGGCTGATGTAGAAATTATAATAACGAGTCTATTCTTCTTAGATATAAATAAAGGCAATCCGAGAAAGAAATTTCGGTTCAGAATGGTATCTATAGGATACCATTATTCGCCGAAAATAATCTAATTTTACTGTACATACAAAGCCAAAAATTATTTAATCCGTTGTTTAGATACATCAAAAAATATATTTAGTATTTATTTATTACCACATATGGTAGCCCACCAGGAAACAATCTATCCGGCTCGAAGGACCAAAATACGATCCTAATAGCTTGAAATTGATGATGTAACGAAGCAAGTCTGTACGGTACGAGCAAATAGAAAAAGCAGTTGATGTGAAGGTTGCTGGGCCAGCAGGTCACGGGCGCATGCAAATGAGTCGATTCAATTGTTGATAGCTATGGTTTCTTTGTGATGCTTTGTAACGGGACCTGTGAAGTCTATATCCATTGATATAAGTACTAGACTAAAATGCTAGGTACCTTCATTTAGAAAATTCTACCTATCAATGAATCCTACTATCTCACTACATATATAATAATATAAGAAAGCTGAAAGTTTGAAATCACGCCTAAAAAAGTGAACCGATTTGGATGAAACTTGGAATAGGCGTAGATAGTGACCTGGAATAGCATATAGGCTATTCAAAATGTTGGTACCACGCTGGCGAAGCCGCGCGCAGTAGCTAGTGCTAAATATTTCTAAGTCATGTTGCGTATAAAGCAATTTAGCTGCAGAACATTCTAGACATTCAGCTGCAGTGAATGCTCGCAGGCGAAAGTATCAAATGACGCAAATACTGACATAACGAATACAGCTTGAACTATTATGAAACAGCCCCATAAAATACACTTGTGTTGTATAGTCAAAACTTTATAAAAAATATTATTGGCAAGACAGTAGCAGTTGCATCCTAACCTATCAAATTGTTAAACGATATCGAAAAATTTCAATTTTATCTTCTATTGGTTAACTTCTTTCGAACATTCAACTCCACGCAAACAAAAGTTCCAGAAAGATCCTAGAGGTTAAGAAACTTTTCAAATCTAATTTTAAGAACTCTGATTTACGCCGGATTTACGAAAATGACGCTGAAATGAAAATCTTTAAATACCTACCTATTCAACTCTCGTGAAATCTAAAGCTTAGGACTTATGATGAATAGCTCAGCCAGCTCAGATGAGACCGAGCTAAAACAGAGAACAGAATTCTCACTATCGTTAGTCTGTCGCATAGATTTAGTATGGTACCACTTTGGTACAGGTCTGTCGTACCATTGATACATTTTGTGCTAGCTCAGGTCATTCCATGACTGTCAAATTGACATTTGAAGCATAGTCACATCGGTCACTGACTTTATCACTACATGTAGAAACGGCTGCGCTTCGAGAGCTAACTCGCAAAATTCTAACACGTAGCGCTGGTTGGTCCTATGAACGCAATAACTCAGATCAAAAAAATACTTTGTACCCTTAGCTCGCGAGATAATAAATCAGTATGCAATCAGTAAAGAACTAATTCGCAGTTCTGTTAGCTCAGGTCAATACGAGGTCATTCTAGGCCGAGCGATGAACGCGCCAGTTGTGTGTCAACGGCGGGCGTCGACCTCGGGGGTGGGGCCTGCGGGATAATCTACGCGGCCACCCAAGCTTGCAGTTGTAGGCGCTCGCCGATTTCCCAGCAGAGGATTTAAAAAAAGTTTCAGGTTTTAAGATTTCTTTGAGTTTCAGAGATTTTTTTAATGGGGATATTATTGTTTTTGAAATGATATCTCCCGAGATAAAATTAATAGCTTTTAAATCCTGCCTAATATGACAATCATAAAAACTATCATCACAAACCTGTGCTCTTTGTTTTAAGCATTTTAAAAGGGGGTAGTCAGAGGTACGCCCAAATACATATTAGGCATATTTTGCAAAAATCTCTTCTCCACCCAGAACGCATCTGATTACGGCTGACGAGCCGATGGCAGATAAAAAAAAAGGAGAAAAAAAATAATTGCAAATATAAGCATTCCGAGACCATTGCTGCATTCATAACCGAAATTAAAAGATCATTAATGCAAAGCTGGGACTAAAGCTCAAGAAATATAAACTAACCAAAACAACAAATGCCTGCAGGGTTAAGATAGTTATAAAGGGTATTTCATTTTAAACTAACTTAATTCAGGAATTGGGTTCAACAAATAAATTAAAAAATATTATTTTTTTGTTTTGTTATGAAAATCCCGAGAAAATCGATAAAGACTATCCATTCAATTGATTGTTGCTTCTTGTATAACTTAGTCCATTCGTGATGTAGCTGCGCTGCGATTGGTGGAACGTCTGTTCTCCTTGAAAATCATTATGCAACAATTCTAAAATATCAATAAATGAGAAATTTTGAAGCGAAAACTTAAATAGGCTTAGGAATTAAATTGATATGGTCAAACATCTAATTTACAACCCAAAAATGAGGCCCTGCCAGTTTGTGTAGTTTAAGATGAATGTATTCTTAAGAAACTTAGACTTAGACTTAGTGATAAAATCGGAAATTCGGAAATAAGAAGAAGAACGAGAGTAGAAGACATAATAACCCGTATAGAACATCTAAAGTGGGGTTGGACAGGACATATGTTGCGCAGCAAAGCAAATAAATGGAGCCAACAAGTGACATTATGGTACCCAAGAGAAGACACAAGAAAACAGGGGCGTCCAAAAACAAGATGGAAAGACGATATCCGCCTAACCTTGGGACCGTATTGGACCAGAGTTGCAGAAGATAGAGCTCAGTGGAGAGAGCTGGAGGAGGCCTATGCCAAGATGCGCCGATTTGCGAGACATACTTTAAAATAATTTATAACATGTTGTAGCTGAAGTTGTAGCGAATTCGGAATATTATTATATTCTTAAAAAAATCCATACATGATTCAAACAGTAAGCGCTTCCTAAGCTTTATTGAATGCACTATGTGTTAACCCTTATAAAATTAGTTCTTACTCATCTTTTGTTACAATTTAAAACACATTAGACTTTTAAATGTATCTAGTTTATATAAGGTCAGATTACTAGAAACAATGTGTCTCAATGTCACTGTCAATGTAGTTTAATCAATTTCAAGAGCAAAGAGTCCTCTTAGAGTTAACAACGGGTACAGGCGTAGAGCACCTGATCGAAGGGTACAGGCGAAGAAACAGAGAGTTGCATAAATAAAAAATTAAATTATCTACAGAAGAGGGTAGAGACTACGAAAATAATGTTTGTCGCTATTAACATACAGGGTGTAACATTTAAAACGGTCAGTATGGGAAAGTCTGAAACTATTAGACATACGAAGATCTGTTCTTAGGAACCATGTCATCGATTTTAGTAAAAATTAAAACTGCATTCACACATTTAAAAAAAATCTTGTACTCAGCTCGGGAATCGAACCCGGACGTTTAGAAAATTAAACTAACACTATTTCTATTTAGACATTGATTGTGTAGGTCTTAAGCAGTAAATGTTACTATAAAACATGATGAATTAATCGAATTAAGTAATAAAAGCATTGTTTTAATATCCTTCAATTTATTATAGTAGGTGTTTGAAATGACTATAATTTTTTTTTTATTTCAATACAACATTCAACTCGTTTATGTTCATAAATTGTCTTTAAATGTTCATAGAATTGTCAGAAACACTTGTCAATGTCATGGCGGCTGTTATGATGTCACAGCTCACCACGTCAACAGCAAATACTACGTGCTATACACTAATGACTAAAGCTCAAAGAAAACAATAGGCACAGTTTTGTTTTATACCGACTGAGTGATGACGTCACTCACTCTGATTGGTGTACAGCTATCATGGCAGATTGCTGTATTTTAAAGATTTATTTTCTTAAATAATTTAATAATCTCGATATTATTAGGACATTAAATGCATTTTTCTCAATACTTGAATCCTATTTTATTAGATCAGTTAAATATTTCGGCGATTCTTGATAACTGTCATCATCCCGGTATAACTTTAGAGTCAATAGTACATGATTTTTATGGGTTGGGGGGAGGGTGGAGGGGGGTGGGGTCCATCTTCCCCCCTGATACCACTTGCATCACTAGGAAGGGCAATGTTCTTGAGAAAAATCAATTAATATAACTTAACCTCAAACATACAAAACGGTATAACAATCATACTCGGAAAGTAGCTACCTATGTAATAAAGCTAAGGTACAACAGGAGCAAGTCGGTTCTGGCACTCGCCGGCCGCTACCGCGGCACGCTTCGCTCGGCTCGTGCGTGGTTTTTCACTATACACCTAACCACTCGTCGCTTCGCTCCTCGTTACCTATGCTATAGGTCTGTCAGCCTGGGTTTGGATTTAAGAGGGGGGGAAGGGAGGTCCCTCTTCCCCCCTGATAAATAAAACAATAAACATCATTTCGAGCATTTCCTCCACACGAAGACGACGTTTCTTAATTGGTGGTGCTTCTTCCACCTCAAACGAAGAGAAGCTTGAAGATAATACCTCAAGTTCCTCGATGATGGTTCCTCACCAGAACGGCTTGTGGAAGGCTGAGATTCTTCCATCATGATCCAAAGCATACTAACAATATTCAAACAAGAGCGGAATGAACACACAATGAGCGCGAAAAATGACAATACCTACAATGACACTGACATATGTTTTACGTTCCGTTTGCATCAATTTTACATGAAATTCTATACCATAGACAATACAACATAGATTTAGCTGTCAAATTGTCCATTCTAACGTTTCATTTCGCTTGTAATCAAATTTTTGAATCGAAATATTTTTTATTAATTTCTCGAAAACTATGCTATTCCTAGAGATAAATGTGGTCGATAAATAATCGGAGAGCAAACCCCTACCGGTTTTAAACCTTTTTAACCCTCAAATCGCGTTCAGCAACTGCAAAGTCAAGCCATCATCCCTATTAGTTTATTAACAAAGTTTAGTTCTTATTCAGAACTTTTGTTAGAATTGTAATATGGTATTTTTGTGTTTTGTAAAAGATAAATAAGTAGGTTCTTGCTATCTTGCAAAAAGTAAACATAACCTCAAACTTACATTCATACTTCGCGAAACGCTGCTTGTTTTTCTCCTCCAACATCCTCTCCGTTTCGATCCTGATTCTTTCCTTTTCATCTTCTCTTTGTTTTACCTTCTGCGACTCTCCCACAGCAAAAACCTCTTTATTTTTCTTAGATGCTTCGTATTGTTGAATGTTTTCAAACATTGGAGCACCCGCTACCGGTGCTCTGGATTTTTGTGAGTATAGAGCCTTAAGAGGGTTGAAACTGCTGCTGCAGGCACTCACTTCTGACTCAGATGTCGATGAGTCGGAGTTATTAGCTTCAGACATGGTTTATTTTTACGCAAAAATGTAAACAAGCAAAAACACAACACGAACGACAACAAAATCAAATCCACCCACCACCACCGAAACGTACGTAGGTATTTAATATGTCAATGTCAGTCATTGTCAGTGTAAATGTCACTGTCAAAGCAAACCGCGATCCATTTTACGCAACAACGGAACGTAGCCGAAACTTAGCTAATTTTGAATCACTAGCGAAACCATATTTTTTTCGAAACATTTCGATCGATATCATTGCACGAGGTACCTGTGTATTAATGTACGTAACAACAAGCTTGAAGCAAATTGGTAATTGCAGTTTTCCACTGACATTGCCACGCAACACAAACGAAGGTTCTTCCTGGAATTGCAATCATAATTAATTAATAAGTATTTTAAACGTTTTTACAGGGCAAATACATACCATTATGATTGTTTGTAAACTAGCTAGATTACCTACCTACCCATCTACCCTACAATGTAATACGGGGAATTTTTGTCTCAGTGCAGAACAGCGACATCTATGAAAGGTAGTTAGCAAACAAAAATTTGTTCTAAAACCAAGACAGTAGAAAGTTTCCGCCAAGACAATAATTTTAGTCTTTCAATACAGTAGACCTACACATAATACTTCTTATGTAAAAATGAAACGTAAGTACCTACATTAATTATGTGAAAATTGTGTAAACAAGCAACAACTAGACGAGTCATCAATTACCTATGCCTATGGTTCAATGCAAGGTCTGAGCTATATGCAGCAGGAAGTCGTCGCCAAGGTTGCGTCTAACTAGCTATAAATCTCTCAATAGCCTATAATAATATTACTTTATGCTGGAAAATTGTAATGATGTACAAAAATGGAAGTTCAATTTAAAATTTTTGATTCAACTACTCGTTGACAGATGGCGCTGTAAGGTTTAATTTGTTGCAATGATGAAGGTAGTAAAATTCAGTAGAATTGAAACTTTTGTTTTACTCGCCACAGGTTCTATGTACTCTAAAAATAACAATGAATTAGAGGGAACGAAACTTTACTGCAAATTAAATGGTTTTAGAAGGTATATAGGCCTAGGAACCGAACAATGGACAGCGGACTTTTGTATAACTACCTACAAACGAATAGTAGGTGTCACTCAAATTACCTAGTAAAATATAATAAAAATAAAGTAAAATAATCATGGTGCATTTTTCAACGCTCAACAGAGCGTAGTGGATATAATAAGCTAAGCAGCAACTATTATTAAAATAATAATGCGACTTGGCAGACATCTAAGTAGGATTTTGCAGTAAATAATTGACTGTTAAGGTAGGTACTTTAAAAAAATATATGATCAAGCAATGACTACCTAGGTACCTATTTTAACTAGCTAGAGGGGAATGTTAAATAGGGTTCTAGAGGCACTATTATTATATAGTAGGTACCTAATAATAAATAGTAAGTGCCTTAAAGGGGACGTGTATCTAATAACCTCTCAACAGATGTCGCTAGAACCCAAACATTGCTGCATAGCTCAGTTTAATTCCAACTGCTAATCATTATCAAATCAAACGCATTGGCTCATAGAGTTCAAAAACCTCTAGTATTCTGCTATGATTACTGAATAAATACAACCATTATGACGTCACAAACACACGCAACCTCAAAGAAAGTGCACGGAAGCGTTTAGAAAACAAAAGTATTTTTACGTTGTAATTATAGTGAAAGAGCTAGCGAACAATTCGTTTTTTACTCGCGCATCGCTTTGTCTCGCGTCTTGCTTCCGTACATTGTCATTGCAAACAAAGCATGAGGCAAATAAATGTACAGTTCTTCCAACGAATTTGGCATTCGTGAAGTTAGCCGTTTGTCTGCGCAGTAACCGCTTTTTCATACAAAATTGTGTTCTGCGCAGACAAACGGCTAACCTCACGAATGCCTAGATTCGTTTGAAGAACTATAGGGATGTACTTTGGTAACTTTAGCTCGAAATAATTATTTGAACTGCGCAAATCTTTACAAGGGGGATTGCTGTATAATTAGCGGGAAATAATGAGTGGACAATTGGCATTTTCCAGGAATCACAACACAAGGAATCTGCATCCTGTGTGCTTTATATTTATACACTGTCACAAGTCATAATTAAGTACATATTATGAAAATTGATAGTTGATAGGCGTGTTCGTCTATTACCAGCCCCCTTAGCATGGCGATTGTCTAGGTACCGGAGAATAGATAAAAATGAGAGTAATGACATTAGAGTGTAGATAAAAGTAACTTTTATCCCTTTATGCTCACAATGCCTACGCCGCGAAACGACTAAGTCGCAAAATAACTCACATTTAAAACACCTACAAAGCAAAATGCCTCAAATCGATATCTCTAACGTGGTTTGCCAAATTTGCAATACGCCTGCATTCTTTCTTGTCTCGGCGGCAAAACGTCTCAAAACCACATTCTTCCCGTTTTGTCCACACTCTAATGTCATTACTGTCATTTATTATCTATTCTCCGGTACCTAGACAAACGCCATGCTAAGGGGGCTGGTACCTATACCTATTTCTAAGTAAATTCTTAGCTGCCATGTAAATAGCATATTATGGGTTCTAAGAACGCTTGTAGGTATCTTCTGGTTTAGATAATATCGAAATAAGTATGTAAAATTAGATTTTTGAGGTACACTACATACTTCCAAAGTCGTTTTTAGCGAAATGAACTCTATCACGTCACGAAAGGGTGGCACTATTATACTATGTACCTACCTATCTTGGATAAATTGCAATAAAAAAGCGTTTTCACTAGTTCTGCAAAATGTAATGTTACCCAGAGAGTGATGAATATGAGTGTGGAGATTATGCAAGTAGAGGAAGGCCGAAAAAGAAGTGGTTGGATTGTGTGAGTGATGATATGAATGCGAAAGGAGTGGATACACATTTGACGAGTGATAGGAGTGAATGGAGGAAAAATACATGTTGTGCCGACCCCACTTAGCATGGGATAAGGGCAAGGGAATGATGACTAGTTCTGCAAAATCCTGCTTATCTTCGTTGACTGGTCTTGTTCACTGGGATTGTTATAGTAGGTAAATAATGTACCTACTTAAATAGTTGATGAATCCACGGAAATACTAATCAGATTTGTTATTCTTTTCAGAACGGCGTCTGCTGAGTGAGCACTGCGCTGCATCTATGGTGTATCGACGCAGGTTCGACATCCATCGGGACGTTGCCAGGTGATCGAGGCTGTGTGGCCGATTTTGTAAACATTTACTAGATGGCGACACTCGTCAATTTAGATCGCGCTGTTTTTTAATTTGAACTTTTAGGTCATCATTCTCAAGCTTTCTGATTAAAACAATAAAATTGAGTAGTAAGATTTAAACTAGGTAGGTAACTACCTTTTTTCTAAAAACTCCTTGAAGAGAGAAGTCAAAAAGCTTCCTTAAATGATAAAAAAAACTACCTTTGAAGATTGAACGCTAAGAAAATTCCAATTAGGTTAATTATCTATTTTTTTCATTTCCCAAATGTTATTTTCGGTCTCTTTAAAGACGTGAAAGTCTACCCTTTGGCATTTTTCAGGTCGCTGTTGAAGAGGAGCGGAGTGCGGGGAGTGAGGTAACCTGGCCGGAAACAAACAAACTGTTCACCACATGTGTTCCAAATAACCTTCGCGTTACAACGAATAATGTACGATCCGTCCGAAATACTGCCAAACATTCTGAACGAATTTATTAAAGTAGAGACATTTTTTGACAGTTTACATTGTGTGTAGTTCGCGTGTGCGTGTGTTTTGTCGCGAGTGTAGCGCCGCCCGGCGTCGAGTAGTGGCGACAACGTGGCGGGGACACATGCGCCGTCGGCACCTGCGCCGGCGATGCCATTCATTGAAGATGAATGGTGGTCTGCAGAGAATGCGGAGGGCAGGATGGTCGACCTCTCCAATTGCCTGCAGGTAAATATACATAATCTTATATTAAACTCTTCCTATACATATCTCCTATTCGAATAAATCTATCGGTGACCGTTAGAAGTACCTACATTCTTCAACGTTATGGCATAAAGTTTTAATAAGCAACTTAAAAAGTTATTGCTAAACTTCGAACCTCGATTATCTTCAAGATCCAAGGCCGGATCTAGTGGGTTCGTTGGGGTCATGAAACCCCTCTGTTGGGTCTCTTTACACCTGTACCTACGAGCACGTCTCGCACTTGACAGTTTTAATCCTTGGGATCTAAGTCAGGCAAGGCAACACACACGGTTTAGGGGTCTAGGTTTTTTACGTACCTAGCTACTACTGTACTACCTATAATAACAACTAAGGTAAAACCAACTACCAACTTAAAAACAAACCTAACGATAAGTAGGTACCTACTTAGTCCAGATTTTTTGGTAGGTAATGAAAAAGTACGTTATGAACCCCTTTAATCAAACACTAGATGCGGCCTTCACAAGACCCCTGCTGGGTAAAATTTTATCTCAGTAGGTAGTACCTACAATAATAAAACTTGTGTCGCGGCAAGTTTAAGATAAAAATATTTTATTTTATTGTAACATAATGCTTACGTTCTTTGAATAACGTTAGATTCTTAGCTTCGAAGTTATCATCGGATGTGTCTCATTCCTTCCTGCTTGCCATGACCACTTTACTAGTACCTACCTAGGTACCTACGGTAGAAACATGATGTTACTGCAAATTCATCATTAGAATAGAGTAAAATGACTTGTGTTCAGGCGAAAGGCAAATGCATCCTTTCTAAAACAACGTTAAAACTTAAAATTGTCTGTACGTAAATTTCAGGAAGGAAGCCTTTTTCTTCGAATAGCATACCTACCCTAGGTAGAATCATCTACAGATAGGTAGGTACCTAATGTAGGTATGGCTGGCACACCCAGCCACAGAATACTTAACTGCGGATGATGATCTGCTTGACTCTTTAAAAACGGCTTTAGGTATACCCTGTTTATTGTCGTTCTTCATGGCATTGTTCACGAGGGACAGGAGTAAAATCTCTCACCTAAAAAAACAAACTGTTCCTACTAAACCATTAAGTAACCTAGGTACCTAGTTTCGTAGGTAACGACATACCTACGAATTCGTCATTTGATCATAGCTAATTCACCTTTTACTTCTAATCTAATAATCCTATTTCCATTCCAGTTCCAGGACGCGGTAGCGGCGGCGGGCGGGCAGGCGGCCGCCCAGCTTCAGCACATGGCCTCATCATTAGGCGAGCTGTCCCAGGCCGAGCTGTCCAACATCGTGGGCGGACTCACACTGGAGCACGAGCCCGAGGGCGCAGACCCTGAGGATATCCTCAAGCAGCTCGGAGAGACCGCCTTTGAGAACTTTGACACCTTCTTCACGGACCTCACGAATGCTACTGCGTCTGCTGTGCCGCCTATTGAGATAAAGGTGAACTTACTTACTGTCACACAATAAAACAGCATAAGTCTAATGTTATTTCGATATACATAATCTATGTAATGAATGAATGAAAATTCTTCACGGTATTGGTCGCGAAGGAACAGGAGTAGAATCACCTAGTTTTAAGACGTTTCAAAGTGATCCCAGCGGTCCTACTGAATAAATGCTATTTGACTTTGACTTTGACTTTGACTTTGAATGGAGGTATGTTTGTTGATTCTGGGGTTGATTCTTCATGACGGCTGAATGGTTTGAATTTGAGGTATTTGGATGAAGTTTATTATTATCTAAGAATATTTAAGGGACAGGAGGATTACCTGTCTTCTTGGTTTGTCACTAGTTTCTTCGAAACAGCATAGGTAGCTAATAGCACAGTAACAGAGGTAGTAAGGACCTACCTAAGTACCTCCTTCTAAAGCTAATGAACATTTTGGCACACCTACTTCAACCTCCCTGTTACTATTTATTAAAGTTGGCAGCACGTTCTAGCATTTTCTGGGCGATATAGTCGCTCAGCGACCTTTTCTTTTTTTTGTAAATAAAAAAAAAGTTTTTTTATTCAATTTTCAAACGTATTTATGGTCTATCGACTGGCGTAGGTTTCATCCACAGGTTTCATCCCTTGCCGCCAAATCGTTTCTCAAAATGGCGGACAGAGGTATGCGGCATACCTCTCTGGCATACCGTATGCCAGGCTCCATACAAAAATGTTAATTAGCCTTTCCTCACAGTCAATTTCTAACGTTTCTTATCTTAATTTCAGCAAGAAGAGAACAACAACATATCATCGCCGTCCTCAAGCGGCCAGTTGCAATACTACCAGCCAAACTTGCAACTGTTGCCCAACAACGGGCAACAGCGTCTGCAGCAACTCTTGCGGTCCGGCACTAACGCCATCAACAACGCTGTGACCAACACTATCAACAATGGACGGTACAACATCGCGTCCGCCAATCCGCTTCTTGCTGAGAAACTATCAACGACATCTAGCGGCATCAAGCAGGAACCTTACTCGCTTAAGCAGGAACCCGGTAGTTCGGATTACAGTGGCACGAGTATGAACTATGGTAGTGCGTCGCCGATGCAGCGGGTGCCGAGCGGGAAGCCTCAAGTTCACGATGCTGGTGGAGGTAAAGGTATGTTTTGATTACTTGAATGCTTACTAAATATATCTGAAATCATTCTAGGAAGGTACTTGACAGATATTAAATAAATTTAGTTTTAGCGACATCTATCAAACATAAATAGAACTAACACGCATGTTAACGAAGCTTTTCATGTAGTACAGCTACTGAACAATAGAGGGCGCTGTCGCAAATCATGATCTTTCAAAAGTAAAGAGATAGATGTCGCTAGTAGTATGTTGTTTACGTGAAATTGCAACCTCGATGCATCAATGCAGTTTTCTCTAGTTTTGCTTTCGATTTCCGCTTGAGGAAGTGCCGCCAACAATTTTCCTTTCGCGTATTACCAGCTTTTACTTTACAAACGATGAGAAAGTTCTAGGCAGTTTGAAAAGGCAGGTTTTATACCTAATAGCCTAAGCTGAATGGATAGGAAACCTGATAGCTTGTTAAAGGAATATTTTATATTAATAACTACCTACTTAGATGTCTCTCAATGTATGGGTCAAACGCTATAACGATTTTATATCCAAATTTCACTATTAAAAGCAGATATAGGTACTTAACCTTTTTTATTATTTTAGTTTAAAAAGTTAATCAAAATAATATTATAAAAATGAGTTGAGTAGGTCAGTGGGTCAGACAGATCCTATGTAGAGTTCAGTTTAAACTTGGCGCCTATACCAGGAATGGTCGGCAATTTTACCTTATTTTCATACGTTGTTAAAAGGTAGGTACAACCTAACATATGTAGGTATTTATTTATGCTTGTTTCCTCTGGGTAGGGATAACTACTTAACTTTTTTATTACCTACTACCAATCTAAGCAGCCTTCTGCTTATTCCTTAAACTTATGCTAGAGAAAAAACAATTAAATAGGTAGGTAGGTACCTAATCCGGGAATTTTATGTCGTGGTACCTACCACGTGACCGAAGCCACGGGTTGCAGCTAGATCATTATCCGTTCACTTAATTCCATCTGAGTTGATTTTCTAAAAGTAATTGAGTGGCGCCCCCACGCGGACGGAAGCGAAAGCGCGCGTCACCAGCTTAAGTGCAACCGAGGCTTTTCCACTTTCCCTCAACGATAATAAAATAAACTCATTATACGATATTGCCTATATATTTGATTCATAAAGCTATTTATTTTAGATATAGGTAAGTAAGACTAAGTATACAAAATTACATTATGCCTGTAAAAAAAATCCTACCTAAACTTTACTCATGCGAACTGTTTTTATTATGTTTTGATTTTAATTTATCTTTAACTTTTACTAGCTTTTTAGTTTGTTTGTTGTCAGTTCCTATTATTTTACCATATATGTATGCCTGTAATAATAATTGGTATACATTCTATAGAATGACTTTTAATTAAATTTAATATGAGAAATTTTATGATAGGTAGTAGAACGATTCCGTCCTCCACTCATGCGAACTTTTTATTACATACATACAAAAAAAGTGCAAAGACGCCGACTTTCATGCTACTTAGATCCCCAGACTATACTACTACTAAAGCTCCCCTGGGGACTCTCCAAGTAGGTAGTCTATCTGCCGGAAACCTTTTAACTTACTAGTTGCAAAAGAGTAAATACTGTCAGAAGAAATGCAAAAAAACTAAGAGCCTGTTCTGTCGCATGTTATGGAATCCATCTTCCATCTTGATTTTTCATGCTCAGTTTTGTATTGACTACGATT
The DNA here is from genome assembly GCA_951394285.1 of Epirrhoe tristata. Classification (NCBI taxonomy): domain Eukaryota; kingdom Metazoa; phylum Arthropoda; class Insecta; order Lepidoptera; family Geometridae; genus Epirrhoe; species Epirrhoe tristata. The sequence goes on from OX596139.1 coordinate 12,417,091, forward strand.
CCTAGATTATAGTCTGGAATAGCAAATACTCGTAGGTAGGTTAGTAGTAGCTAGTAGGTAGGTTAGTAGTTAGACTACTTTTATTCCAGATAAATGAATTTTATTATTCCCGAGGAACTACGAGTAACAGCGGATCGATGCTAGTTTTACAAATTCTAGGTACAAAGAATAACCTACCGTGATGCTGTCATGACACAGAGATTATAAAAACCTATCTGTGTGACAATAGTGTAGGTGTATGTCTGGAGGTTCATTAATAAATATGTAGATAGACCAACTTACTTACCACTTTACTTAAATTTTATTTGTGAGTTAGTCATCTATTGTTCATTCAGAATATTGTACCTACTAATACCGACTAGGTACTGCTAACATTGACCCACATTGTATTCAAAGAAGGAAGTGATGTCAAGGCATAGCACTCAATAATGGGGTAAAATTTTAGAATTTAGGCCAGGATACAACGATTCTGCAAAAATCTTAGTTAACGGGAAAATTGTGGAGTTTTATGACATTTTCCTCTTGATTTGATTCTGAGAGAAGAATATAGGATTGTATGTCAAGGTTTGTGTGTCAACCTGGTGACGATGATGACGATGCACGCGTCATCTCCATATTATTTACATTTTTAAAGAATTTCCTTATAATTATAACAGGCCAAGTTTGATCCTAACTCGTACGCGATGGGTTTGGTCCGTTAAGTATAAAAAAACAAAAAAAAAACAAGGGTCATCATTGATTGTATCTCCGAGGCAGTGGAAAATAAATTATCTCATGTGTTATTAATTAACTCTAGGGAATTCAAAATTCGTAGGCATGGATGTTCCTCTGAAGACGTATTGAACACTGTTCTTTAAGACGTATTTATAGAACAACTCTTTACTTAACTTAAAAATATACTTAAAAAAGTCGAATAAACTTAATTCTCTAACGACGATTCGTTTGTTGTCTTATCAGCGATAGAAATACGCATTTTTCTTTGTAAACTAGGCAAAAATACTACTCGTTCTAGTATGTTCAACATAGTGGTCTAACCCTGAGCTCCAATGATCAGCCACTCACCACCACGTGCCTTCTATGCATTGTACAGACAATTTATCACTTGAAGCCGCTGCGAGATAAATTAAAAGTGACAATGGATGGAGGGAAGATAGTGTTTCTATGATACCTAACTGTTAACAGGCTGACATTATTAATTGAACATGAATTTGACAATTGCATTTCCATTGCCCAAGATGTCAATAAATCACACAGCTCACCTCCAAAGCTTGAAGCTGAAGGTAATGCGTCTTGCTGTGCTCACACAAGTGACTTACTTCATACTTCTCCAGTTCTACAAACATCCTACTAAGTATTATTTTAAGATGGATGATCTAAAAGAAAGCAAGGTCCCTAACTGTGTTTGATGCCCGTTCTTCACAGTATTGGTCGCGAAGGAACGGGAGTAGTAGAATCACCTAGTTCCAAGACTATTCCTAAGTGATCCCAGCGGTCCTACTGATTAAATGCTTTTTGTCTTTGACTATCCTATTTTATATGATAAGTTTGTTTATGATAGTTTATGAGTGCTGAAATGACGGCTGATAGATAGTAATGGAAGAGAAATATTTACAATATTGTGCCCCCACATAAAGTAGGCATCAAAGATAATCAAATAGACATCAATATTGGTCCATAGAAATTACTTAGCATAATCAACCTTAATATTACTCTTGTTTTGATTGAGATAACTCCCATAGCTAAATCAGTTTAGGCCCAGACCATATATAGGTTTTGGGAAGCTGGAATCAAGTAATAACGACCTCTGTAGCGCAGTGGGCGAAGGCCCTCCTGCGACGCAAAAGGTTGCGGGTGCGATCCCCGCCACGGGATAAATGTTTGTATGATCTGCAAAAATGTATCTCGGGTCTGGGTATTTACAAACAAAAAGTATATCAGTTAGTGGTTAGCTTTGCTTAGTTTGGGGCTAGTGATACTGTGTGAAATGTCCAGTATTATTATTATTATTCATAAATACTAAGTAAGTACATCCAGGTTCATAAGTTCGCTAACATCCGCAATCCACGCTGCGCCCGCGCAGCCCTGACCCCGTTTTCGCGAGCGCACTGCGCCTGCCCACTGACTACCTACTCGTGTGTGCGTGAGTGTTATGTCACGCGAGATCGAGTGCGTGAACTGTCAAGTGGCTCTACTTCGCACTTCACAATAAATTATTTTTGACTTTGATTGAAAATCACAAGTGTAGATCTATGGTTAATCGGGCTCACGGCTTCTTATCGTGTCACAAGTTCTTTCAAACCAGTGTGGTGAAAGGATTTTAAGTGCGCCTCAAAGAGACTCCTTTCGTGCACTAGTCACGGCTGTAGCTATTGTCGACATTTAGATCTATGGATATTCAGATAGATTCAAACAAAGCTTGAAATTGAAGTTTGCTAAGTTCGTAAGTGTCATCAGGCTCAGAGCTTTAGCTGTGGTATATATTTAATTGAAAAAAATAGGCCTTACATATTTAAATTGTAGGTTTTTAACAGAGTCAAACGGCAACCTGCCTACCCTTAGGTACTACGGGAATAGTGACGGGAACATGGTTTGAGATAGAGTGGGCTTATTTACATCCATAGACACATCAGAAATACAGTAGACTGTATCCCAAAGGTGCGGTCTCTCAGATCAAGTCACTCAAGATTTGAAGATGTCGAATGTAGTCAGAACTTACATGCCCACATTTTAAAACTTTATAATATTAAACCCATTGTAATGGAGCATACTTCGCACGTACTTGCAAGTCGCTGTAGTGACATGTGCGCAAGCGCAGACCTTGGGCCTGTCTGTGACCGCTTACCGCACGACCACTGTAACAGAGTGGCCAGAGTGCGCACTTTTCCGAAAACTCCTTTCTCAATCTGGAAAAATCGAGTCAGATTCTCACTACGACGATGGACGATCGTTGTACTTCACTAAAATCTTATATTACTTTGACGAGCCTCACTTTTGTTCGACTAGCTGCCCACTGGAGCTTGACTTCTTAATGTTAAAATGGATCACATAAAATACCTAAAGCTAGGCACGAAACCGTGTGTGTTTCCCTGTGTATTTAAATTAAGTAAGAAACATAAAATGTTTTGAGATTTTCCCATGATGTGGAGTGATCAGACTCCTGTGTTCACGATGCTTGCAAAGCGTAGGTATCTATTATGCGTATGAAAGCGTTTACGAGGAAAAAGTCTGCACTTCCCGGAACAGATAGTATTACGCGTGGGTGTTGCCATGACCTACAATACCATTATAAATACTAACCGGACACGGGAAAACGTATTTTATTACCATCGGACACAGCTGGTTTTGCTATGCTCTAGATTCTTCTGATCAGTTTGTCATAATCTTGAATGCTTTTATTTTAAGCCTCTTGTTGAATTCCATGTCTCTCTCATGTAGGTGACGGGTTGCAAGCTCATAGCCACCAATTAGAATAGGTACCTACTAACTGGTTTCCTCACACACAATATTTTTCTTTCATCTTTTGCCGTTTAGTTAGAGCTAGTAGGTACTAATGTGCACATACATTTTCCGAACTGAAATGTACCTACGGCCGGGACGCGAGGATCGAAAGTCGAGGGTACATCCCATCACGGCTCTAAAACTAGTTAACTATATTCTTATTTTGGTTTTAGTACAGACAGTCATTATTTTCATAGTGATAAGTTAATTAAGACGTACACTCAGCCGGCTATTTCATGGGCCTATAAAAGCAAATGATAGGGTGCGGAGGCGTGGGCCGCGAACGGAAACGCATCGCATAAAACTGCATTACCACCTTAATTGCGCGGCCGCCAGTACCTGGTTTATGACTAGGCTAAACAGGCTCACGGTATCAAAAGTCTATTTATACTTAGTGTTAAAAAAAAATATATTTATGTTTATATAAACCGAGAAGGCGTTGTTGGCGGGACGATCTCGACGGGTTCGAGAGAGAGTGGTGGGAAATCGCCAGAGATAGGGACGTGTGGAAAATTTTGGGGGAGACCTTTGCCCAGCAGTGGGACACCATAGGTTGATAAAAAAAAAAAGAAATGTTTATATATAGCTTAGCCAGCTCTACACGTATTGACGTCGTCTTTCCTGTGGGCCAGGTTGATTAAGCTGACAGGATGGTTTAGGTGCTGGGCAAGCCTATTCCATCTCAAACAATGTCCCAGGCACTACAGCGTGGATTGCCTCCTGACGCTGTATAAATCATCAAATACGAGTATATTTATGTAGATGTAAAGGCCTAAGTAAATAAAAAACGTCAATTACTTTTTAAATCCGTTCATTAACACTCATAAAAACATACAGAACCTCCTCCTGATTCAAAGTCGGTTAAATAGTCGAGGTAGGTATCGCCCAGCACAGTTCATGTCATAAACTAGTGCTAAAAGTCCTAGTGCAGTAGACGTAGGTATTAAAATCCGTGTCCCACAGAAAGATGTGTTATTTTCCTTCTATTACGCTTTTATGCTTAAATTGCTTTTAAATTTTGACCACAGCGTAAATTTAGTTTGCCTTTCTGTAATTTAAATGAGCTAAAATACCTTGGTATCAACTTTTATAGCATTTTTCACGTAGGAACATATCCCTGACACATAGAACTTTTACGTTTTACGTTGTACAACAATGAATTTTTTTTAATAATTGAAATCAAGTGATGTCTGAATGAAAGTGAAATGAAGTGATGTCTGTGAATCTAAATGATACAATAAAAAAAAAAGGATTTTGTATGTTTCCTTTTTTAAAATTTGAGAAATTTCCCTAGAAGAGCCTTGTCACGGAACCGTTCCCATGTGAAATTGTGAGGGTGATGCTGATGTGGCACAACATTAAAATTACCTATAAAACTGGAACAGATTTTTTAGAATATCTTTCGCGACTGAATATTTCAACCACAATCTAGTGAGTTTTTAATTTTAAAAACGTGTTCTGTGATCTTGCTAAATAAATAGGTTTTTTTATGTTAACTATTTCTGGTTGTTTTCTCTCATTCATAGACATGACTAGAAAAACATTAGCAAAATCTTTTGAATTGGAAAAGTCTCGTATCAGGTAGGTAGGTATTTTGTATTTTTTTCTTATATTATTTTCAAAAACATATATTATAACTTAAATCTTTTAGATTTGCCATCAGTACAACACATACATAATTTAGCTCCTTGGTACAGTGCGAGAACCTTTAACATGTCAATGACAACGTCACACACACATACGAACACACACTTATAACGTGTGGCTAGTGTTACATATCCTGCATCATACCTACTGCATAATACTAGGTAACATGGCATTAGTCGTGGTAATACTCTCGTTTTTAGTGATCATAATAATTGCGTTATTGTTAGGTCTAGTCATCATAAATCCTACTTCCTTTCCTACTAATCATGTCCTATTAATATGATAAATGCGAAAGTTTGTGAAGATATGTTTTAATACATCAGGCTAAGAAATAAGATTTTTACCGTTCTTTACGAAAATAAAAACGTAAAAAATTCTACACTGGACAACTGACTACTTAATTGACAATTTGGAATGACATCTACTTTGTCAACATGTCATTCTAACAGTTTAGCTGTTTTTTTTTTTCTGGAAAAAATCTTTTTTATTGATTGGCGCCATCCAGAATGTGTGTAACCATTAATATTCAGAAGTCACGCTAACAAGCCGTGTCGTAGCTGAACCTTACACAAACAAACTTATATTAATAGAGTATGGTTTAGGGTTCCTTTGTATAGCGTAAAACCCTTTTATTTTTGTTACGAAATGACTATTACTTCATCATCATCATCATTCGACCCATTAATACCCGCTGCTGGGTGTAGGCCTCCTCTCTAACACGCCACTCCTCACGGTCCTTTGCCATCCTCATCCATTGTCTTCCCACAACACTGACTATGTCGTCTGACCAACGAGCTGGTGGTCTGCCCCGTGGTCCCCGTGACTTATTACTTATAATAAAATAATGATTATTTAAAGTACACTGTATATTCATAAATATAGGTATATTAAGAGCATGTATAGTTGCCAACTCGAGATTTAAACCATTTTTTTGTGATCTATGATGAAAGGAGATATAAAACCTAGAGTTCATAAGATATTTTTCATGGTTTTTGTTGTAACATTTTTAACACAACATAAAACTTAACGTATGGAATTATTATAATGAAATATTGGCAAACATGTAGCAACATTTACAGTTTTGGTAATTTAAATTGTATCAATCACGACAGGTAGTTGTAATTCGGTGAAAGGAATTACCCAAGTTTGACTCGCTTCCACTATGTCACAACAGCCTGTTTCGAAACTACGTGTTAAAATATTTGAACTTAAATAACCCACTTTATACCTACATTTTTATAACGACATAAGTAAGTATAACTTACTCAATCAGATCATAACTTAAAGAGATCAATTAATAAATTAATTAATACCTTCTATTAACTTTAATGCTCGGTTGTTAAAAAAGAGTGAGTTTTCATGCAAAAAACGAAGATCATTATACGAGTTATACCTACCTATTTAATCATAGTAAAAAATTAACACCAAAAACTATTCCTACGGGACACAGACTAAAAAGAACCTCGCTCATTCCCAAAGTTTTTGCATCCCTGCACGTGTCGCCGAGACAGTTATTTCTCACTCTGTTTTTTTAACTCATGAACTGTTACTAGGTACCATAGACACTGCATTTTTTTTGTTTATTTTTTGTTTATGGCCAGTATCTATTACCATACCAGTCACGGATTATTACAGTGGCTTGTCACGCCCAGGGGTGTCAAAGAACATTTTATGAATTTCACGGAAAGTAATTATTGGAATTGGAATTTTTGGCCAATTTATGAAGATTTTTGTCAAAACTCAGGAAGCAAAAACTTTGGCACAAAGTTTTTCATAATAGGAAATGAAACTTACTGCATTCATAAAGCGAGATACGCATTTTAGAATTCAAGACCTTTTATATCTGAGGGGATAGTCTGAGATACGTCCAATACATTAGACACAACCCCATATTTTCAATGCAGAACTTTGAATGATATTAGCTGACTTTGATATGAATTATACAAGAAACTAATGTTTTCTAGATGTTAGGTTTGTTAGTTACTAAAATGGAATAACTTTTTATTAAAAAAGTTTTGGGGTTGCGCGGAAAACGCGATACAATAACATCCATCGCGGTAGATATTCGTTTTGGAAGTCAGAAAGTTGTTTGTATTCAATCATCAACACATCCATACTGTAGTACAGTCAGTGACATAAGCTCATGAACAATTGGAGACTTTAAAGTTTCATTTTCATTTTGCCCAGGCGCGGTCACATGGGACATGACCCCCCCAAAATCGAAAAATCTTCTAAAAAAAAAAAATAGTTTTAATAAAGTAAAGAAGATAGATTAGTGACCCCCTCCCAAAATTTCAAGCTGCAACAGCGCCTGCTTGCCAAGGGGGTAAATTGTAGTAGGTACTACGAGTAGGTAATGGTGCAAGGCAAAGCTTCTAATAAAAACTTTGGTAACAATCCTATGATTTTCGAAGATTCAAAAACATTACAATACTATACTTCTCAATTCAACAAACTATAAAGCCTAACAAAGATTTCAATACGTACATATATTTTTCAACCATATTGTTTTTGCTATTCATTAACTCAAGCTTAGATTTTGTAACTTGCATGTACTTTGGTGACCTTAAAGTCAATATTCTGAATACTTTCGTTTTCCGTAATTTCCTTGTATACCAATTAATTCTTTCTATTTCTTTCCAGGTAAGTACAATCGCGAATACTTTGGATAACTGGTACGGGTGAGTAATTAAAATAATATCGAAATACTGCGAATAGCTTGGGCCATTTCCCTGTGCTGATTTGTAGGTCGGTATGAATGAAATATGGAGACTGGACACGCATATTTCGAATGAAAAAATATTATATTGTAGGGTCTGTAATCCACTTCATCTCTCTCAGATTTTTGCTTATTAATTAGCAGTATTTTTTGCACCCATTCATTTTGAGTTTTGTCTGCATTTTTTTTATATATAAAACGGCTAAATTCAATTTACAAAAATGTAAGTAGGCTTAAGTTATAACGAGAATAGAGAAAAAATTAAAAAGTTTTTTTTTTTTTAATTTACAAAAAAAAGAAAAGGGCTTTGTCGCTGAGCGACTATATCGCCCAATCAGTAACATCTTAGCTTAGTCTTCATCATATAGGTCTTCATTCTTCATGGTTTCACTTAACTTCTTGGTTTCACTTAACTTCTTGGTTTCTTCTTCTACTTCTTTTTATTCCTTCTTCTTCTTTTCACTTCAAATCTTTCTTCAAATATGTCAAGTCAATTTGAGTCAATTGAAAAAACATGGTGGCTTGTAATTTCAAAACTCCAACGGAAATCTTTCGTCAAATGAGAACACTTCTTGAATACTCCCCCATTCCATTTGCCAAATCTCCTGTTAAGTATCCAAAGCTTCATTAGTAAAATGTCACCGAAATTACATAATAAAACCTAGTAAAACACGAGAAAACTAAATAAAATACCAGAGCCACTATAGCTTCTTCAAAAATGGCGAAAGAAGTCCGTTTTGTTTAATAAAGTAGGACTGTCCAAAGTGACTGACTGACAGAATTCTATTCGTCATTCCATTTACCTATCTACTTACTTACAATATCTGTAGGTAGGGTAATTCTATGTTATAGGAACTATACAAAATTCTATGGACCGACTTGGTAAATCTTACAATGCAGTTGTTTTTTGCTTCAAAATCTACTTATAGTTTCTTATGAACAAAACCTTCTAAGAACAAAACAAAAGGTGCCGAAAATGCGGTAAATTTTTACCACAACCTGTATACTGAATCAACCGGGGGGGTTGAAACTTTGACGACCTCTGTGGCGCAGCGGGCGAAGGTCTGCCTGCGACGCAGAAGGTTGCGGGTTCAAACCCCGCCGCGGGACAAATGTTTGTATGACCTACAGGTATTTGTCTCGGGTCTGGGTGTTTCTATGTATAATATGTATGTATTTACAAACGAAAAGTATAAAAGTAGTATATCATATCAGTATACAGGGTGTAAAAAGACGTCTACCGAAGCCGAAAGGGGTAGGTACAGCATCCTAACACACAACCAAATCCAAAAAGATTTTCCTAAAAAATCATTATATCCGGAGAAAACCGACCTCGCACAGCTGGTCGAGCGTATGTACTGGGCGCGTTTTTATACGTAGATTGCTGGATTTTGAGTTTCAATAGTTTTTTCTGTTATAAATGAAATTATTAGGTAGGTATGGTCTTATTATGTTGTACTAGTAGTAAATAACTAGAAAATAAAATAAAATGACGTAGCTAAGTCAATTTTTTTTTCGCGTTTTTTTTTCGCTAAATATGTTCAGAATCATGGTCTGATTGAACCCCTCAGTTTTCGGTAGCAGTCTTTTTACACCCTGTATAGTGTATCAGTTATCTGGTTCCCATAGTACAAGCTTTGCTTAGTTTGGGGCTAGATGATGCTGTGTGAAAATGTCCAGCATTATTATTATACTTTGTTGATCGAAGGGTTGAAATCATGAAAAAATATTGTCTATGGAAAAGAAAAATGACGCGTATGTATTTCCTCTCATAGCGCACAGCCAGTCTAGTAAACAGTGCTACGAAATTGTTATCTATGACGTCGGCGGCATGTAGGTCAGGGCTTTGCGCGGGAAAACGTTGTCGCGGCATGTTCGCGAAGACGGGTACAGTACTTGTTTACTTCACTTGTTACTGAATTTCGGACATCTATAATCTCGAAAACTATTAATAATGGCTTGTCTATATTTAATGATGTTTAGCAAAAGCTGTGTAGTGAGAATTATGACTAGTTCACAATTGTTAACGATGTATATTTTACGACGTTGATAAAGATTTGTTAACTCCAATCTGCCTTTGTCCACAGCTGGGCATGAAACTCCACTTTTATTTAAACCATATAACCTGAGCTTTTTTAATAAAACAATAACATAAACATAAAATACAAATCGTATATAAAACGTACAAAAAAGGGTATGTTATTCATCTGGATATTTACACATCCTTTGGCTCAAAATGAATACTCTTGAATTCTATATAAGATTCATCACGTTTCGGTCCAAAAACCTCTAGGAATAATTTAGGCAAGTTCCTGAAAAGCCTACCCAATACGAACTTGATCCTGCCGACCGTACAGTCACCGCCAGACTACACGATACATAATTGGTTACATAACACACATACACACACACACATGCGCTCACACACAGCCTGCATCCTGTCCCAGTTAGTGAGGTGAACCGCTCTTGGCTACCACAGGCTATAAATTAGACACTAATAGTAGGCCTAGATAATGGATTTTAAATTAAGAATTCGCTATATGGAATTGCTAGTGGAACTAAAATTCTTTTTTGAATTAGATTAATATTCTCAATTTGAAATTATAGGTACTGGCTTCAATACTAAAAAAATTATAACCTAAAAATGAGACGAGACGAGTCAGACATGGATGTATGATAGCTACTGCGGTTATACTGACTGGGGATGTACGAGAGCATAGTTTGAATGAGAGTGCGTACGGGATTGTTGTCTGTAGTACTTATTTAAACCATTGTTAGTTCCATGATGAATGGTAAAAATGGAATGACTTACCGATAATTTTAGCCTTAAATTTTATTTTAGTAGTTAGCCTGCGAGTTCTTTAGAATAAAGAGTTGTCAAATTTTTAGTTACATACTTGTATGCACTTGTATGTATAATAGGTAGGTATTCTATACATACATTTAATAAGCAAAACCGCAGGTCTGACATAGCTAATAGTATAGCATAAAATAGTAACCGTATAAAGGTTTTTAGATTGTGCCGGAATCCAGTTCTGGCTTTACTTCATATGGAATCAGAAGGCCATGCATCAAACATGTGACACACAGTTATTTCCAAAAACGAACATGATCCAGTGGCTTTGTTCACTAAATAACATAACGCCTCATTCCTATAGGGGTATGTAGAGACCACTAATTTCCAATTGCTATGATTCATTCACTCTCATAGCATTCATAATAATTTGAATTTTCATTTCGGTGGAGTTCTGTAAATTTTATAATGTGAGGAATAAATATGGCGGTCTGATATAATTTTCAAATAAAAGCATTTTTCCCCTTTTTTGATTTGATAAATACAGATAAAAGTTTTTGTGAATCAGTCGAGTAATAGAAAACCCTTTTAAAAATTTTCTGCGCGCTCATTCTTCGAAAACAAAGTACAACAAAAAAGTTTTTTTTAAACGAAACACTGACTGTGGGTAACTCTACAAAGAGTTACCCAATAGATAGTGCGTCACATTCCGCCAAGTGGAAACTTACGACATATTTATGAGTCAAGTGGCTCCTCTCATGGTCTCCTCTTTAAACGTCTTCTGGACATTCACTTGTAATGCAATAGAGCAACAAAATTAGCACTTACAAGAATTTTACAGTAACGAAAACACTATTAAATAAAAATCGTGCACGAAAGAAGCCTATTTGAGGTGCATTTAAAACCCTTTCGCCACACTGGTTCGAATGAGTGATATGACGAGAAGAATAAAAAATTGATTCACATAAAATTGATCAGGTCGAAACCAAATCGGGGGAGAACGGATAGGGTGAACGGGACTGGGAGACAATGAGACAACGGACCGAATCCAAAATTGTATCTTTACACGTATCTACGTGTAAAGATACAATTTTGGATCTGAGTCTGGATAAAATGAAAATAAGCTAGGCTTTGTGTTTCCTTAATTGGCTCTTCACGGGATTGGTCGCGAAGGAACAAGAGGGAATCTCTTAGTATTTATTACTTTAGTGATCCCAACGGTATTAAATTAATGCCTTTTAGCTAATTTGTTCCTATTTTGTGGAATAAGGACAGGGTGAAAGCCTTTAGACATTTTTGCCTAGGAAAAACCGTAAGTGGGGCTGCATTTGGCACATGCCCCAAGTATTGTGTAATGTTTTCGCGTATGAGAGCCGACGCGTGTTGAAGGTCTCTGCCGAGTGTCGCAACGCAAACGATACGCGTTCGAGAATGTACGGCCCATGGTATGTGCTTCAAATTGAAAGAGGAGCCTGTGATAGTGCATAAGTACATTCTTTGGATTTAAGAAATAGAAGGTTTAGTTCAAGCCTTTAAGAAATGGAAGGCCTTTTTCCCATACCCTTTGAGATGAGAGTGCAATAATGTAGCCTCTTTATAGGGACACTTATTACACTTTAACCGGTGTTTTATGAAAGAACTTGACAAAAAGAAGACACGATGATTTAAAACAGAAAACGGAGAACGAAAACTAGCTTAGACTCTACAATTTGTTTTAATAATACGCAAGAAATGAGCCTGTTAAGCGTGAACTTAAAATTATATCACCACCCCGGCTTAAAAGAACTAGTAAAGACTTAAAAAGAAGAACTGGGTGTTGGATCTACAAATGTATCAAGTCTGGATGACGTCACGCGAGATGCGAGGGTGTAGTGACGTCACGCAGGTCATCTCGGCAAATTGCATTTATTAGCGTGACCCAATTCAGCTCGCCCCACTCTATTTTGCTGCATGGAAAATCTAGATAAATGTGAACGAATACTTCTGTGTTACTAGCTTCCCGGCCTTGTGTTGGTTGGGACCTGGACCCATGCTACCTACTGGAGGGTCATGAATTTTATAAACAGTAAAGATACTTAAACAAAAATGAAAAGTATTGGTTTTCGCGTATCTGAAAGGGGGGAAAAAAAAATTGTATTGAAATATCAAAAATAGCTAAGTCAGAATCAAGTATGACCTAGCTGATGTATGGATGTAGAGAAAAAATATTCTGTACGAACGTACGAACACAAGCATTCTATTCGAGATATCGCTAGTACCAACAACAAATCAGTGCTACTTTATTGTAGGCTATAGGCTCATCTATCCCGATTCCCAGCCTATTCTCAGATAAACAGCTAATTATAATTAAAACTGAAATCTAACGGTACAAAAGGAAATATAGATAATAAGCTCGGAAGGAAACCGGTGCGTCGTGCAATGCTACACTAAGGCCAGCAGAGCAGCGACCGAGCGAGGCCGCAACATGTAAATGCACAGCTCAAGGCATGCGACCTAGTTACCACCACCAGACCCTACCACGACCAACACCAACCTTATCACAACGCATCAAAGTCCACAATACCCTCAACTAACCGCAAACGCAAACTTGCCGGGCAGTCGCATCGCTGCATCTATCGTCAACTCTATTAATAAACACAATAAAGGTGATTTTAGATTGAGTTTCTAGTAATTAAGATGGCGAATATAAGAGCGACCGGAGACGGCGACACGAACGATCCTTTTTAGTAAAATAGTTTGCGAAAAAAAATGATTTTCAACGCGCAGCGGTTCATTAGAATTTAATTAGTGATTAATGCAAGTTTTTATGGCTTTTAGTGCTGTGTTTCTTCTGTAATCGGTTCTAGGATATTTAAATTGTCGGGTCAAGAGAGTTTCTTTCGAGTCCTCTGCGACACGACGTCCTTCACTCCTTAGTCTCACTCGACATTGTTAGATGTGATGTCGTTTCTAAACTAGTATCATGCGTTTCCTTTTTAGTTTTTAGTAATTTTAGAAGTACACATGAGTTTGATGACAACTTGTGAGTGTAAATTGTCTAAGAATAATAGTAGGGTCCTTTTCTAACAAGATTTATTGTTGCTACGAACACATAACCTAATGTGGAATACATGCAAACATGTACTTATGTTTGGTACTATACAAATTGTTAAAACTGAAGCATAGGGAATTTTTGTCCTATTGAATGTAGAGGAATGTAGCGGACGAATGGGTGAGAGTGTAATGAGACGAATGGACTGTGTGGAAGACGATACCTAGGTAGGAAAGAAGCGAATATAGAGATAAAGAAGACATCTCTTCTTTATCTCAATATTCGCTCTTTTCTCTATCATCATAGAGAAGAGTGAAAGGGAGAAGCTTTTGTGCTGACTCCACATCAAAGTAATGTGTGATAATGATGACTCGTCTTACTTTTTTTCTTCATAATAATCTAATAAACGAATAGTCGTTCCATTTGGTTTAGTCTAAAATCACTAGATGAGACTCGCAAGGGGGACACAGAATGTTGTAACAGAGAGAAGATCTACCCAATATAGGGGTGCAAGTTGATGATGATGAATTAAAACATTGTTAGAACCTTGAAAATGATAAGTTATCAATAAAGACCTTCGAACACTCTATGACTGACTATACGGGACCTACTTACATAGAAAACTAAGCCTTTTTCCTAAGTGCTAGAGATTACAGATTTATTCTTGCTAAAACCAAAAACTATTTAAAATCCCAGTCATATAATAAAGCTGGAAGCTTGTGAGTTTGTTTGGATGTTTGGATGTTTGTATGTTTGTGTAAGGATCAGGCCCAAACGACGAAACTGAAACTTTACAATGAAAGGTAAGTTGAAAGGTATAACTCCAGAATAGCATATAGGCTACTTTTTATCCCAATACGTTCCGCCCGGGTCCACTAAAAAACAGGTTCACGACTGTATCCCCAAGGTGCGGTAGACATTCTCTCAGATCTTACTTATTCCAGATCCTTTGAAGATGTCTAAGGGGGGTAGTCAGAGGCATGTCCAAACACATATTTGATACATGCCCACATCTTGCAGAAGTTAGTATTCCATACGTGACAGGTTGCAAGCCCATCGCCGCCTATAAGAACACTAACTGGTGTCCTCACAATGTTTTCCTTCACCGTTTAGAGCACTAGTTTTAAATAAAACTGCAAATTATTTTAACATTATATTGCCTGCAGGAAAATTGTTTGATTTTGTATATAAAAACGCATTATTTCCACTTTATAATTTACCTACCCTCTTTTTCCATTATCCAAAATCCACTGTATCTCTACTCCGATCTTTGTAGCATCTTCTTACAATAAGTAAATCTTCTGTATTGGAAAGTAAACCCTACTTGTTATTCAACATCATTACTTTTCCCAAATCGACCTTTACTTACAAAGCGTTTCCGTGAAAATATATAATGGTTTTTCTTAGAACTAGTAGGGTTTTAATCATCACACGACTAGAAACGATTGTTGGAAAGAAATAGCTATTTTTTTATCCAAAAACGGCCTGCGACTTAACTTCATTCTATTCAATATCAGTATTGCCTCAATAGAATAGCTTTCGCGATCACAACTCATATTATATAAATGATTTTAGTTTAAACAGGAAGTAAGTGTATAAGAAGGTAAATTAACGCAATAAAATCTTGTATTATTGCTTAATATTACATCTTTAAGTCGGTAAAAGTTAGTAAGTTCGTATGAGTCAGTGGCCAACTCTGGTGACGAAGTTTTTAGGCCGCCTTAAGGCCTGCGTCATGGCTTAACGACTTAAATAGCCGGGACCGACAATTTAACATGTCCTCCGAAGGACGGAAGCGCTCAGATGAAAATGCCACTGGCGGTCACCCATCCACTAACAGACCGTTTCGAACGTTGTTTAACTTTGACGATTTTCAAGTTGGTTAGGTACTGACTGTACATTCAAGTTTTCATATGGTTACTTTTAACACTTTTAGTAAATAAAATATGGATTTGTTGTGTGGTATGTGAAGCTGGATAGAGAAAGGCCTAGGCGAATATACTTGGATCAAATGGGAGGAATTTTAGAGAAGGGTCAGGTCAAGAGTACCTTAAACCGGCAAGCTTGTACGAAGAATGTAAAGAGAATGAATGTGTGTCAGGATCCTAGCAAGTGGGAAATCTGCGGTAGCTGCTCAGGCTCACCCCTATAAAGAAGCGTTATTGCATGTTAAAAGTAAACTGTACTATCAAGATTCAGCTTTCTCACCGAAAATAGAAAACTATATAAAATATGAGTACAAGGGGGTAGTCTAGCCAATTCCGTGACCAGTCATGGTTCCGTTGTTCGAACAAAACCTCATAATTTTTAATTCATAGCAAAATATGACGTTCCCAAAGGTAAATGCACCCGTATCGGAACTTATGATCTGTCAAATGATGTACCACACGAACACTATTTAGAGTTGTTAACTAGAAAAAGCCGGATATTTTTGGAGAACATTTTGATTTTTTGGAACGAAGTTCCTTTTCGGGCGGTATCGGATGGGGGCTGGACGAAAAAAGTATTCTATTTTTACGTCACGACACATGTATGTCAAATCTTCACAGTGCGAAATGCGCAGCCGCGACACAGTCCATAGATTGTTACATTGTTTGTACGGAAGAGCGTTTCTAGGATAGCCAATTGACAATTAATGTTGAAATTCCCAGTATAGAAAAGTACTCTTTGCTTCGTTCCAACCGAGTGTTCCACGACACTCACGTAGGTACTTTTTTATGTTTACTAAAACAATGTTACTATAAAGCTTTACAAAATATACTAGAATCAGTTGATCCCCGTTCACACCTACTTGGTTAAAACGTTTGAAAATCGATTTTAAACTAATCTTGCAGAAAAATTGACAATTATGTTTGTTTGTATAAATACCAAAATACGACAATATTTTGTAGATAAAACTAATGGAGGACAGAGGAAAAGCCGGACGGCGCCGGACGGAAATAATTTTGTCCGGTTTATTTTAACCGGACGATTGACAGCATTGTTACGTGTGTGTTCAGCAACCAGCACCGTTAGTATTTGAATTTCATATTTATGTACAACAAGGGCTCAAACTTGTGGGTCAATGGATACGTTGTGTTGCAGTCAGTTACCTAAATAAATTGACCGTAACGGATAAACTTTGCTCTTATGGCTATTTCTCGGTTATTCTGCAATTTCTGTAAGTTGCTTAGATGAATTTCATAAAGTTAGTCACGGCCGGTTTCTCGAACGCAAATCATCTTCAAAATTAATTAATAGATAGATATATAGATAGATAATTCTTTATTGCATACCACACGTAAAAGACACAAGAAAAAAAAGACACTTAACTTATAGGTAGACAACTGGCGGCCTTATCGCTGAAAGCGATCTCTTCCAGGCAACCATTTAAGTGAGAAAAGCATAAACGACTTAATGGAAGGCAGTTTGCATAATATAAATTAGGTAGGTACTACTAATAGCGATTTTGCAACATCGCGTAAACATAATTACTTAGATAATAATAATAATACACAAATAATTTATTAATCCTAATAATCATTGGTTATATCTATCATTCGACCAATGAGGATCAAGAAATGCAAGTTTAATCGGTTTGTCAATTTGAAAAGCATTCGAGAAACCGGCTGTCATCATCATCATCATCATCATTATCCACAGCCTGACTTCACCCACTGCTGGGTATAGGCCTCCCTAAGCTTGTGCCATCCACCACGATCCTGCGCTAATCTGACCCATTGACGGCCCGCGATGTGTACAATATCGTCTGCCCATCTGGCCGCCGGACGTCCTACGTTTCTGTACCCAGATCTGGGCCACCATTCAGTCAATACTCAATAAACCGGCTGTAAGTATCATAAATATGTATCGATGTATATACATCGGACGTGATTTTGACTAACGAGGAATTCAATGTAGGTATTTGATCAATGTAATATCTAAGAAAATATCTATATACCTACCGTGTTACAATCATTAAAGTCGTATTCCTATTTCTTTTCATTTTCGTATTATATGAACAAAGTTATGAACAAACTAACTCGCCACGGTATCTCACCATCTATACCATTTAAGGATGGGAGTGTAAAAACATGATTTGTTTTCAAATCCCTCAAACAATTTGTATGAATTCACTATTTGTCTGCGACATAGTACATTGTTGCTTGGCTATGAATTCAGATGCAGATTTGAGCTAGATTTGCACAAGTTCTGCATTATAGTCTAAATTAAACCAGCTCTGAAGCTGAAAATACTATTCATTTACTTACTACTATAAATAAATATCTTTGTTTCAAAGAAGTTGGCTTATTTATTGAGGTATTAGTTTTAAATTATGTTCATGGGATTCATTAGCCAACTTATAAAAAAGTTAATTAATGTTCGACTATTTTTCACCTGACCCCATTAGGCCAAATAGGCCCAGTAAATAATACATTTCTTTAGTTTTGATAGAATGAGATGTATGGAGCAATATAAACCTCATAGATTTTTAACATGCATCCCTTTTGGCAAATCCATACTAATATTATAAATGTGAAAGTAACTCAGTCTGTCTGTCTGTCTGTCTGTTTGTTACTCTTTCACGCCCAAACCGCTGAACAGATTCAGCTGAAATTTGGCATAGTTAAAGGTTGTATCCCAAGGAAGGACATAGGCTACTTTTTATCCCGAAAAAATGAAAAAATCCCGAGGGACGCAGCTAGTACATAATAAATTGGTGCACTTTTTAGGATGCATTAAAAAATCTCTAAAGATCCCTAAAAGCGACGTAACACTATAAATGATAAGAACTCAAACCCAATCTACCTTGTTTGTTTGACATTTACTCCATAAAGTAAAAGTACCTACATCAATGTTTGAGCGAAATCTTTGTAAGAATTAGCTAATGTAAGCGCAGTGTGCACTCTACTGAATAGTAATGTGTACAAGGTCCTTCAAGTAGCTGCCGTATTTCTTTTTATTATTTAGTTCCACAAAGCGATGTGGATATGACCGCTAACATAGTGGACAAGTATCTACGTTTAAAAATCAATTCAATTCTTTCGTTAATAAATCCTTCAGAACCCAAAGAAATAATAAATATACTTAGTACCTATACCTAACCTATATATCCTTAAAAAAAAAGGAAATTTTAAATCGGTGAATCCCCCTTTTTTAGAGCTGGTTAATATTCTCACTTATAATACCACAAGAGCTTCAAAATTATCGGGTATTTCCCGATAGGTTCGTTGCAAACAAATGAAGGAGTCAAGTGATTTTTCCTGAAAAACTTCAAACTTGACGATTTTATTTGTTTGCAGGGAACCTTGAGGGAAATGCCAGATAATTTTGAAGCTCGTGTGGTATTCGGGGGATTATTTTTCCGTCCCAAATGTCGGCCAATAGAATTGCACCATGAGACGAAATGATGAAATGAATGAAATGGCAACAACCAGAGAAAATTTTCAAAAAATTATCAGTATAATACCATGTAGGTTGTACCACGTGACGTCGAATGGTGCAATTCTATTGGTCGATATTTGGGTCGGAAAAATAATCAATAAAATACCTAAGTGTGGTTTAACTCTATAAAAAAAATGGTAATAAAATAGGGTAGTGCGTAAAGTAAGAGAGTTAGGAGCGTTTGGTTGGACCACATCTCAATTTGACTAGTTAGCTGATATGACCAGTTCGCTATAGGACCAAATCTTGATTTGACTACATTCGTATGAGTCAGTGGCCAACTCTAGTGACGGTGTTTTTAGGCCATGCATGAAGTCAGACGGGTGATGATGATCATTACTTCTATAATTTCAACGGAATACTTTGAAAATTATAAGTTAAAATCATTATAATATATACGCGTCGACTTGATAACCTCCTTTTTTTTGTCGGTTAAAAAATTGCACTATGAGCTATTCCTTTCTTAGAAACTGGTTTTACTCGTAATAGTGAAAAACATATGAAATTACCTCATATTAAACCCCATCTAATTAAGAACTTGCACATGGTCGTAGTGTTGACCACAAACTAGGATACCTAGAACTGGTTTTATATAAACCTACTAAAATAGGTTCATTGTTTTGTTAGAAGAGGGAAATGAAAATACATGTTGTACCAACCCAACATATTAAAGGATAATGACACAGTTGAATCATGGTCAGCACATGTAATTTCAAGCATTTCCAATTTCAGTAAAATCGCGTCGCTATCCGCTCTAGCAATGTGATCATCGTCTCTATTTATAAGAGTTTGTAAAACCGCTGAAACATTTTTAAGATTAGCAGAATTAAAATTTCATTTTAGCGATGTTCTTAGGCCTTTTACGTCTATATAAGATGATTTATACAGCGTCAGGAGGCAACCTTTGCCTACACTTAACGGAACGCTGTAGTGCCTGGGACATTGTTTGAGATGGAATAGGCTTGCCCAGCACCTAAACCATCCTCTCAGCTTTATCAGCATGGCACACCGTGGAGCTGACTAAGCTGCGGGTTTCCTCACGATGTTTTCCTTCACCGTTATGAGCTCGTGTTAAAGCGCATATACATTTTTCGAAACAAAAATCCAGCGATGCACAGCCGGTATTCGAACCCACGACCTTCGGTTGTTCAATTAGGTATAATTAAAAGGGTTGTAATTCAAGAAGTTTTATAGTTATTTATAATCAGTGACTTCCCCTGGCGATGTTTTCCTTCGGCAGATAGAAGCGACGTGAAGCTGCGAATGAAAGGATGCGGCAAATTTGCAATACATCGTTTTTAAAATCTTATTAAAAACATTGAGGATCGATATAACGAAATACAATATTAAAATACAAATATAAAGTCAGAAATACTAATTGAAATAAAGAAGGTTACCAAGACAGGATCAGATCCTATTTATCTTCTTAAAATCAAAGATTTGTGTTCAAATGTACATTTTAACACAGAATAACATCCTTGACTCAGTTATATCCATAAATGGATGTCACCGTACTTCCGTGTTGCCCTTATCTTATCAAGTGTATCTTTACCTAAAACAAACAGGAAAATATTATATTTACACAGGAAAATAGTTAAGGTAGAAAAATTTAAAGTTAAAGGTATTTTTACCTACAAACAGACGCTTTATAATTTAAACGTTTTAAAATACGAACGAAACAGATAATTTTTATTTCTGTTACGTATTGATTTCGATTATTAGAAAATTAAGTGAAATGATAAAATAAATACATAATCCCACAGCACTGTTGTCATAGTAAATGCGACGCTCGTTTAATAGGCGGGGATTAGCAAATCGTAAGAGAGAAGTGTCTCTATTCACCTTATGAACTCTGACATATCTTGGACTTGATCACTTCAAAATCTCATCTAGTTACCTAGTTTAGTCTCCATGTTATCTTGTTTACTTATTTTATTTTATTTGTGATTAGCTTTGTTATATTTAGTGTTTGTTTTTTGACTACTTAAATTTTTATTTGTATTTTGTTTTTAGGTATAAATGAACTATGAACTACGAAAAATCGCATTGTGTAAATGCAGCTTAAATACTAAAACAGTAAAACTAACCGTCAACGCGGCCAATGCCACCTCCACCACTCGCGGCTCCGCGTCGCGTGCCGCATTGACCCACTTCGCGGGTTCGACACCCGACTGAGGTCATCCGCATAGATAATAACTTTAAACTGCTTGTGAGTCTTCACTCAATCTGTGTTTGATGACGGTCACGTGGAAACTCAACTAATTTGCGCAACTTTATATCTATTTATAGCGCGTTCTTTTTGAGATGTATTTTAGATTGTTATTTATCAAAATAAAAATATTGTCAAGACTAGCTGCTGCT
This sequence comes from Epirrhoe tristata, assembly GCA_951394285.1. NCBI lineage: Eukaryota > Metazoa > Arthropoda > Insecta > Lepidoptera > Geometridae > Epirrhoe > Epirrhoe tristata. The sequence goes on from OX596139.1 coordinate 12,438,565, forward strand.
TAAAACTGCGCTCCTGGTAGCTGGAAAATACAGCATGCAATCACCTATTATTCAAATACTTTTATTTATTCGTTTTTTTTTTTAACTAAGCAAACGAAAGGACAGGCTCTCAACCGTAGGTGTTGTGACGCGCTTACGATTCTCTCGGTGGGACTTTTAACTAATAACTACTTATTGCAAATAATATTAATTGCAGATCATTAAAAATATATTATGTTTACAAAAAAGCTTTTATAAGTATATCAGTCATATAGTTACCATAACCCACACCATTTGGATCTATAGCTACTACCACGAGCGCTTCATCATCATCATCATCCGCAGCCTTTTTCATCCCACTGCTGGGCATAGGCCTCTCTTCGCTTGTGCCAACCCTCTCCATCCTGCGCCAGTCTGACCCATCCCACGAGCGCTTATATAGCGAATATTTGACAGTACAGACGCCCGGACGTCCTATCGGACGATACCCCGGTCTGAAGGGCAGGGAAGTTTACCCAGGCTGCAGTGTAGGCGGGGGGTGTCTATGGGGTGTATTTTTGTACAGCTATTACTAGGTCATTTTTCAAATTCTTGCTTTTTATTACGATGTGAAATGGTTTGTTTTGAGCATAAGCGGAAAATCATGGATCGGTTAGACCATCCTTAGATAGCTCAATAGATTAGTAGATTCGATTTGTTAAGCGTAACAGCTTGCAATAAAAAAGTTAAAGACTATCGAAAACAAGGTACTCTCTGAAATCTTAAAGATTTTCAGAATATCCAAAGGGAGGTCAGAGGCACATGTACCTAATATCAGACCTAGAAGTTAATAGTTTATCAGACACTTTATCAGCAAGTGGTGAGACTTTATCAGCAAGTGGTGAGACTGGCCCTAAAGTCATACCTCAGCTATTTTTTTCACATAACGAATCTCTAGATAAGCCTAGGTTTTAAAACCTTCTTCGTCTTCTTCTTTTTATTAATGGCAACTTACTGTATTAACAGTATAATTCTGCCAATGTCAAGTTTTAAATCAACAGACTGCGTAAGGTGGCAGGGACCACACTGTGTAAATGGATGATATTCTTTTATTTTTACAGTGCAAGTAAAAGCACTGGTGGTCTAGTGGTAGCTAACCCCGCCTTCCGATTCTAAGGTCGTCAAATCCGGTCGGGCAAAAATGAGTTCATCTGTCCAAAAATGTTTTCTCAAACGTCGAAGATACCTAGTGAGGAAACTGGTATTTTGTTGGCAATGTATGTTCCAAAAACGTGCACAATATGTTCTTCTTCTTTTCGCGTTACTAGTTCTGTCGAACCAGTGAGGTGAAACGATATAAAGTTCTCTTGGAGACTCCTATCAAACTTTAGTTCGTTTCTTTCTGAAACCAAAATTCAGACATTTTATCTCTTACACAATAGAACGTGCAAATCTGCCTTATAGCAAGAGACGTGACGGGGTGGAACGTGTCAACAACCGCCCTAGGACGCGGCGTCCTTGCCTTCCCGGCGGATCTGCGACCTAGGGGTCAAAGGCTCCATGCGACTAAACAATAATATTATAAGTAGTACCATGTAAATAATAAGTTTATTTACAGAAACTAAGCTACTACTTATTTACATATATTTACAAAATACAACAGGATTAGTCAAGTTATCTAAGGATCGTTAGAAACGATCTATATATAACTGATCCAGGTCACTGTCAGTCGGAAGCGTGCCCAAAACACTGGCGGCATTACCACGCTGGATGGCAATGCTGATCCTTTGAGCCAAAAAATGTGCCAGCTCTCGGATCACGCGTCACATCAGTAATACCACAATATTGTGTAAGTATAGTGTTTTGTACGAAAATTGAATTAGTTAACAATAGATTGCAACCAATCCAATAATCAACCGCCATTCGAAGACAAAGGTGCGGTTCCATTATTTGTTGTTGAATCATTGCGTAGAAGGACTGGAGAGGAATCACCTAGTTTAGCAGCCTATTCTAAGTGTTCCCAGTGGTCCTACTGAATAAATACTTTTGGACTTTGACACAATTTATGATATTATTGTTACATGAAGAGAGCATTGATGGTCTAGTTGAAGCGGCATCTTTAATAGAAATCATCTATAAAGAAAAGCTAATCAGTGCTCACATTTTTATCCATCCCTATTTTCTTTGGCCTACCACAGTCATAGGTACTCATCACTCGTCACGAAGACTAAATCTTATCTCACTAAATGGGTTTGGCACCTTGGCACAACATGTCTTCTTCCTCCACTCACTCCATCATACAACTGTGAATCCAATCCCTTCACGTCACGAAGATTAGGTACACAAAGCACATCAATAAAACCTGTATGTGTACTAAGTTCTTATATGTTGTTACTGTTGTATATGGTGTAGAGAAAATAAAACATTATTCTATTCTATTCCATTCTATTCTAATATAAAAAAGTCTAAAAACTTACCCATTCCTTTCATGACCTTACATACGTTCACGTAAATTAAATAACCTCCTCAAAACATCAGACAAAACCTAGGCTTACTCAACAAGGGTAACCGTCGAGAGGGGACCATGAGGTCGGGCATCGAACCGGCGGCAACAGCCGGCGTAGGACGCGCCGCCCCAACAACCTTCCTTCAGGATAGTCAGGCTGTAGAACTCAGGATTTTTGTATCCTTGAAAGGCAATAGAGACGTTGAAACATTACCTTAATTATATTTTTAACATCCAAATATGGTGTAATGTGCGTATTTTTGATGCGTTGGTCTTGGATGGAAATTGAGCCAGTGTTTGTAAACCACGGAAGGCGGAGTACCTACCAACTGAGATATACTTAAGCTAGTATTTTCAATATAACCTTATCTCAAAAAAACACATTTAAGGCAATCCAAATATCTTGAAAAGGCAATTTAAGTTATTAAAAATGTATTGAGAACGTATAGAGTATAGAGAGCCTTTGCCCAGCAGTGGGATTCAGAACGGCTATTTAAATCGTAATTATTATATATTAAACTTAAAATCACAGACAGACAGGCCAGGCCAGTTCACCGTAGAAGTTCTCCGTTGTACATCTTAAGGTTTTCAAAAGTATATAACATAAATTAAAAGTATTTTGTACCATACTATAAAATAATATACAAAACACCAGACCAGACCACTTACAGCAAATGGTTACCCGCAGCCGCCTCATCGTAACCTTACGTAATGCCGTTGAACGCTCGCGGCCCTAGGACGCTGCGCCCTTCACCCTATGATATCTATAAATCAAAATCAGACAAACTTTTATTTATGGGCCAAACAAAAATATTCATACAAAAGTTCTGTTTGGGCCACACGGCACATCAAAATGAGTTTTCTGTTGAACGTAAATTAAGCGTCTCACGACTTAAAAAATATCGCCATTTTGACCTCTTCCTTAAGTTTTGTTTTGTAGGTAAAAGTAGCTTTTGAATTAAGAGACCAGTTTTGTATGGTGTCTAAGCTTGTATAGGAACTTTTTGGCTAAAGGGGCCTTTTTTGGTGTGGATTGACCAATCAATCTAGAAAAAACACATTCGAAAGCCAGACTGGGTCGTAGAAAAGTATATTTCTGCCCAAACAGAAGGTAACCTCTACATCACGTGCCGTTGAACTGAGGCTCAGCCGCCCTAGGACGCGCCGCCCGCCCTTGCTCCTTCCTACACTGCGGCTGGGATTCATAAGTTGATTGACAGTTTCGTCCATTCAAAGATAATAATATCGAACTCTATTGTTACAAATCTGTAAAATGTAGGCATGTGCCTAATACGATTAATATGTATGTAGACATGTCTCTGACTACCCCCATAAAAAATAAGCTCAATTTTAGTCAATTAATTCTACCATAAAAAGTTTTCCATAACAGCGATAGACAGGGACAGAAAAGACTACTACCGAAAACTGAACGGTTGCAATCAGACCATAATTCTAAACATATTTAGCGAAAAAAAAACTTAGCTACGTCATTTTGTTATTTTCGGTTATTTACTACTAGGACAATATAATAAGACCATACCTATCTTATAATTTAATTAATAAAAAAAACAATTAAAACACAAAATCCAGCAATCTAAGTAAAACAACGCGCCCAGTACATACGCAAACAGTAATCTTCAAACGCTGTTTTCTCCGAATATAATGATTTTTTCGGACAATCCTTTTGGATTTAGTTGTGTGTTGGGATTCTGTACCTACCCCTTTCGGCTTCGGTAGACGTCTTTCTACACCCTGTATAAGGTATAAGGTATACAGGGTGTAAAAAGACGTCTACCGAAGCCGAAAGGGGTAGGTACAGCATCCCAAAATACAGCCAAATCCAAAAAGATTTTCCAAAAAATCATTATATCCAGAGAAAACCGACCTCGCAAAAGCTGTTCGAGCGTATGTACTGGGCGCGTTTTTATCTGTAGATTGCTGGATTTTGAGTTTTGTTTTTTTCTTTTATAAATGAAATGATTAGGTAGGTATGGGCTTATTATGTTGTACTAGTAGAAAAAACTAGAAAATAAAATAAAATGACGTAGCAAAGTCAAAAACTTTTTTTTTTTTTTCGATAAATATATTCATTTTACAACCTGTATATTAGTATAGATATATTATAATTCTTAGAAAATGTCAGGGTAGGCTACTTTTTTCTCACGACGATTCATCACCATCATCTCAGCCCAATATCACAACTGGAAAAAAAAATTATAATGATCTAAGGTCCTACTAACTCTTCAAAAAGCCTCCAAGTTCAAGGTTCCATCACAAATGTCATAAGTTCCTGAACATATAAAACTTCACAGACAGGCATTAGCCGACGGAACCGCCCAAACGACCCCTGAGCCAGGGCGGCGCGTCCTTCCTAGGGCGGGCGGCGGCCCCGTAACTTACCACACTTAACTTTTTATGTTACTCGCCACGTTATCCGATTTGAATTGTCTCTTTTGTAATATTATTTTTATACTATATATCAGCCTGTAGAAATGAATGTTTTTTTATACGTAGTAATAATTTTTAACTATTAAAGATAAATATTAAACCAAACAAATTTTAAATAATATTAAAAATACATAGTATTAAAATGAATTTTTATTTACAGAAACTAAGCTACTACATATTTACATATATTTACAAAATCAATAGGATTAGTCAAGCTTTCTAAGGATCGTTTGAAACGATCTATAGATAGCTCAACTGATCCAGGTCACTATCATATTTTATTAGTTAAAACTATATCTGACTACCTATTAAAAAGAATAATAAATACTTAATTCATTAAAAGTTCATAAAAAATATTTTTTAGAATTTCTAGATACAATATTTTAGCTTAAAAAATACAGCTTCAGTTCTGGGAATGTTCCTAAAAGAGACTAACAGGGTCTGGAGCTAGGGCGGGCGGCGCGTCCTTCCTAGGGCGGGCGGCGACCCCAACAAGCCTTACCAAACTATCTGTGGTTTACTGAACGATCTGATGTCTGGTATACTAGTAATGCCTTTAGATAAAGGTCTTAAGACATATTTTTTTTAGCCAAAGAAAATAGAAGGAATTTGCAAGAAACTTTTATAATTATTCAGTCGTGTTTATAAAACCCGTTTCGATGTTGGGAGTCTCTTCTTTTCGTGTCTAGCTCTGTCACTAGAACCAGTGTGGTGAAAGGATTGTAGGTGCCCCTTCCTTTAGGAATAACATAGATTATAAAATTATAATACCTACTCTCAAATAAAAAAATAATTCAAGCCAGTCAGTCCGAATCGACGGATATTGGTGAACAAAATTCATACTAGGATACATTTATTTACATTAGTTTCTGTAAATAAATGTATCTACTACATATTAAATAAAATTTTACAAAATACAATAGGTTCAGTCAATCTATCTAAGGATCGTTCACATATACCGTCACATGCGTGAACCTTCTTTTTTTAAGTTAGTTAAATACAAAAACCATTTTGGAGGCGTCAGATTCAAATCAAATCTAATATTTTTATTTGAGATTCTCTCTATCTTCTTATTTTAGTTAAGATTAAGATATAAGTTTTAAGCAATAATATTTTAAATTGTTGTTAGATGTTACAAATATTGGACATTTTGGTAAATAATTCTGTAAAATTACATTTCCACTAAATAAGACCAGTAAAAACGTTCCTGACATTACAATGTATGTACTTCCAACCCTGCACAAGGGGTGCATTGACCTGTCACCTTCGTAGCGCGTAGCTCGTAGAGGTCGCTACGGCGCTACGCGGGTCTACGGCCGAGCGTCCGGGCACGGCCTACCTCAAACTTACAGGTTTTAGGTTTTTTAAAAGCTAAGGACGATATGTGGCGCATGTTTTTTTTTTTATGGAAATAGAAAAAATAGCTGTTGAAAAATTAAATATTTTAACTTTAACTTAGAAAGAAACCTTTTTTTACATTGGTGGGAGAAAGACTGCAATGAAATGAATGATACAAAAAACTTTTGCATTTAAAATATTTTCTAGATATATGTATCTGTGGCCACTGCAGTAATGTATTGCTTCATTTTCACACTGCTTCTAACATTATATTTTGTATCACTTCTGATTTTTCAAATTCATGTTGCATGAATTAGTCAAAAATAAAATAAAATCTCAATATAGAAAAAATAATATATAAAATAAATAAAATATTTTTATAAAAATATATTTTCTGAAAGCAACAAAGACGCTACCAGAATTTTCCAAGCATTTCACCCCCTACCCCTAGAGTCATAGACCTGGGAACCCCTGGAGGGCGAACGGTCGGGGTGCAATACCCTGCAAGGTTGCACCCACACGGCCATGAAGGGGCGTGGCTTCTGCGATTTCGATAGTGTAAGATTTTGTGTATGTACTCGTATATTCATTTAGGGTAAGATACTGTAAATTTTATGTGTGTGTGGGTATGATTATTTTAAAAAATTTGATTATTTGATAATAAGAACAAGAATAATAATAATAAAGTTTTATTTTCTCCACATCACATACTATAATAGGTACTTAAATCTACTAAATTTTATGTGGGTGAAAATACGGCTACCCCTCAGCATTTGCTCCAACAGCTCGAGAGTGTTGGAGCGCTGGTTTTCAGTGGCGCCATACCCGTTGTGGACACGCGTCTCATCGCATAATTATCTTATTAATAAAGATGGTTTTAGAGTTCAAAGTAAATGAACTATATCGAGATGTATCATGTCGTGTAACTACTGTTGGACATTTCTCAGTCGACTATTTGACTCCTTCACGCATACATAAATTTTTCGTCGCTGCCTAGAAGTTAGTATAAGTTTAGTGACCAACTCTGGTTACGGAATTTTTGGGCCGCCTTAAGGCCTCCATCATGGCTTAACGACTAAACGTGCTCTCCGAAGCACGAGAGTAAATTATATTATAATAAATATCGGATTATTATACAGGGTGTAAAAAGACTGCTACCGAAAACTGAGGGATTGCAATCAGACCATGATTCTGAACATATTTATCGAAAAAAAACTCAAAAAAATTTTTGACTTAGCTACGTCATTTTATTTTATTTTCTAGTTTTTTGCTACTAGTACAACATAATAAGACCAAACCTACCTAATCATTTCATTTATAAAAGAAAAAAACAATTAAAACTCAAAATCCAGCAATCTACGTATAAAAACGCGCCCAGTACATACGCAAACAGTGATCTTCAAACGCTGCTTTCTCCGGATAAAATGATTTTTTCGGAAAATCCTTTTGGATTTGGTTGTGTTTTGGGATGCTGTACCTACCCCTTTCGGCTTCGGTAGACGTCTTTTACACCCTGTATATATAGTCCAATGAGAATCATGAAATAATATTATTGTAAAGGAAAACAACAAAACGTGTTGTACACCGGATTTAATGGCTTCGTAATTCGAACAAGTCTTTTGGTGTTTTTCATCATCAATCTTTACAAGGAATCAAATCAGCATTACTACATTACAATATCATTAAAATAAAACAACCGCATTTCCAAAAGGTTGAATTTTCCTTGGGATTTTGATATAATTTAGGCTGTAATGAAGTACATAGGATACTTGTATGTAAGTTAAAGGTATTGTAGGTTGAATACAAGACATGTTTGCCGGGGGAGGTTGGGTAGGTATTTAGCTGTTAGAAAACGTACAGTCAGTTCACCAACTGGTAACCCCCTCGTACGAGGCTCGCAGGAACAACCTGCCTATTAGGAGGGTTACCAGTTGTGACGCTGACGGTACTAGACTAGATTTTTTGCGAATAATAGCGAGCGAGGGAAGCGTCTTAGTTTCAAGATTGGTCAAAAATGCTTTCGTCCTCCTCTCCGTCTGTCAGTAATCGCCTACAGGTCGAACTTTTCAACTTTTGACCAAAATTGGCACACTGATTCTTGATTTAATAAAAACTTTTGTCGATTGCGATTTTTGACTGGGGCAAAAATAAAACTAAGTGCTGCTTACAAAAACGTTAAACCTTAGTTGAACCCCATGTTGACACATGTCAAAACAAAACTGTTACCACAAAAAAGCGTTCTATGTACGAGTATTTAAAGATTTTTTAGGGACAGTTTTTTAGTTAGTCTTAGTCTAAACTCGGTTCATATTCTTGTAATAAGTATGAGTAAGTTTGATGAGAGTGAGATAGATTTACTCAAAAAACTATTTATTTACAAAGCTAGGTACGTATAAAATGACCCATAGAAAAATATTAATATAGATTATTCACAAAAGTATAATTAATTTAATTATACTGTTGCGAATAATCTATTTTTAATTAATCTACCTTGAAACACCTAACGAAGTGAAGATCAAGTTTGAGATGCTAAAGGTATTAGTATCGACAGCCTGTCATCCCATCCCACCTGGGCAACTATGTCAACATCAACCCAAATTAATGAGCCTTAAAGCACCCCTTTGATCAAAGATCAACTATCTAGACGCTAACTAACAGATATCAAAACTTACCCTTTGAAGCGCTTAAAACTTTTTTCTCACTCTCACTAGCAAACGCACACATTCGCAGATAATTTCAACAGTGTTGTATAAAGCGGCGCTTGTGTGGAACGCACACAGACGTAACGCCTCCACACACACACAATGTCTAGACAAGTTGTTAAAGAGATGTTCCGGGGCTCGACATTCGTCAGTAGGATAGGTCACGGACCACCAGGACTATACCTCTCTCCCTCTTACTTATACCTCCATCCTTACTCAATATACGTGATGAAAATGCAACTTTAACTTGTACTGAATAAGGATCAGATTTGCTTTTAAGAAAATCCAGGTATAAATTTCGCTTTCAAAGCCAGCTCTGCTCTGCGACGAAATGATGTAACGTGGATTGAAATGGGTGTAATATCGACTCATTTAGGGGAGTATAAGGTTGCTTTTTGTTTGGGATCGTTTTAGGTTCTTCCAGGTCTACCAGTATTCGTCCTTGGTGGGTCAGGACGAATTAGTCTTGGGAATAATAATTTATGTAAATGTACAATGTGTGATGTATGTACATAAGGGTACATAAGGGTGTACATAGGCGCTGGTTCAAGTCCTAAAATAATGAACATTGTTTTGTTAATGTCGTGGATTGGTTTTCAGCTTTGTGTTGGGAATTTTGGTTGTTTTAATTGAATTTATTATGAGTTAGTACCTACCTAATAATGGTAATATAGGAGAAATTTACACACATATGTAAATTACTTAATATACCTACATATGCTGGAATTATTGTTGTTTTGTCTGACTGTACCTACTGGCAGGTAGATGATGATGAAATGCTCCTTTATAGGTAAAGCCTCTTGAGGCTCCTATTTACTTAGATCCAGACTGTTCAAACATAATGCCTAGACAAGTTTCGTTCTTGTACAAGTAGCACACAGCCCGGGGGAGAAAACCCTAAACAAAGAATTTAACTAATTATTTTTCATAAAAGTTAGACTGTTTACGAATTTTGAAATAATAGCCGGAAATTTTAAGTGAATTGAAATTGTGTATTACGCTGTGTATCACAGTAGCTGCTTTCTGCGCACACTGGCGTCACGGAAGACCAGCGTTATAGTAGCATACCTACCTATACTAATATATATGACGACCTCTGTGGCGCAGTGGGCGAAGGTCCGCCTGCGACGCAGAAGGTTGCGGGTTCGATCCCCGCCGCGGGACAAATGTTTGTATGACCTACAGATATTTGTCCCGGGTCTGGGTGTTTCTATGTATAATATGTATGTATTTACAAACAAAAAAAAAGTATATAAGTAGTTTATCAGTCATTCTAGTACCCATAACACAAGCTCTGCTTACTTTGGGGCTAGATGATGCTGTGTGAAAAGTCCAGCATTATTATTATTATTATTATTATTATATCAATATGCTGAGTGGCGGCCAATTTTGTTGCCATTTATATTAAAGTTCACAAAATATTACTGGTAATATTTTATACTAACCTTATTTGTAACTACATTCTATGTAAAAAAAAAATATGGCACAATATCTTACCTTAAAGAACTTCTTCCACGCTTCCTATATTTTTGGTCCAAAATCCAAAAGTGCCGGCCAAACAAAAAAAGTGCTGTATTCTGATAGAACACGTCGGCCTCAGCATTTGTTAATGTTTTTTTTAAATACACCCCAAACCAATACCATTTTCAAATTTCGTCGCGTTTAAGGTGAATCTTTTTAAAGTTTGCATCCTATTAATTGCATTTCAACACAGGATTTTATTTAATCTTCTGTGCTTTTCCATTAAAATAATTTATTGTTATATTAGCATCCTAAAATTGTACAAATATACGAATAGGCCAAAGTTTCACACAAACTGTCAAAACGATAAATTTTCTATCCATCTCAAACTCACAAGCCAACCGACTTCAGCTTCTTTTCATCGTTCCGGACGAAGGGTACAATATCAAAACAGTGTTTTGTAGAACTTGCCGCCTCGGGCCCGGCTTTAGATAGGCCGGCTAGGCACCCTAGGGCTTTGGATAGACCCTAACCAATTTACATAGAAAACTGAGATACCTGATTTATGGAGCAGCGTGTATGATGACCAGCCTGCATTTGGCCAATCATCTCTACCGAAGAATAGATACGAACCCTTTTTTATCTGTTATATGTTTTTGTATATGTCCTTGTCGAACGTCCTATATTCTTTTCTACTGTAAAGATGATTGGCCATGGTAAGCAGGCTGCAGGTATAGGGAAACAAAATCAATCATCGTTATTAAAAAACTAGGTGTAGGTAATAAGATTTTGTATCAATCAAACTTCATGAGTCTCACTGAGTGAAACATGTAGATGGCGCTACCGGTGCTATAACCGATAAAATATGAGCTTATCAAAAATTTCGACACGGATTCTGTGGCCGAATGGGTACTCCGGCTTTAGGAGGATCGTCTGATCGTTGTGGGTTCGAATCCCGTCGGTATCGAAAATTTTGATAAGACTTTTCATTTCTCAATGACCTAACAGTGGTTTAATACTACAAAAAAAAAATTTGTTCTACATTCTAATACATAACCGGGATGCTACAGTAGCCAGCTTTCTGCCCAAATGGCCGGCCTCTGATAAGACCAGCCAAGACTTTCTGTCAAGGCCTCGGAGGTCGCAGTCGTGAATATTTGATGCCAAATCCGTTCCGATTAGAAAGATTGATAGGAAAAGGAGAAGAGTCAAAAGAATATTTCGATTTCTGAAGAAATCATCATCATCCATAAGTTTTAAACATAACCTGTATTTGAGGATCCAAAACATATTTATATAACCGTGCCTCTGACTACAGAATCGTATCTGTCTTAACAGACGAATTTTCTGAGAGAACGTCTACCACACGCCTTGGGCAATCGTCTTGCTCCGTTTGTTTTCATGTATAAATAGGTTAAGGGTTGATGAAGCACCTTGTTTATGCCAAATGAACCATAAAGTGAACCTGTGTTTGTCACAAAAAGTATGAGAATCCCATCGAGCCAGGTGCACGAAGGCAGGCCGGTGTTAATTGTGTGTGTCGATTTGTTAATGTGTGCGTAAGCGGTCTAACTGAGCGCTCATTTTCCCATGGAGCGTTCCTGAGCTTACGCATACAGAAACCACGTGCATCTGCAACTACACACACAAATAAGACTAACCCGCCTAAGTTAGATGGAACAACTGTACCTACGTCTAACCGGTAATTTCACCTGCACGCTTGCTGAGCCGCCATTTCTGCGTGACGGCTAATTATACGCATTTCTTGATCTATTTATCATCATCCGCAGCCATATCCCACTGCTGGGTAGGCATCTATTTACGCCATTCATTCCGACCGGTCCTGTGCAAGTGTCCAAAATAAATAATTGTTGCTGGACACTTCACACCAACTAAAATTCAGGTACAGTCAGCGTCACCAATTGATAACCCCCGACACGTCGTCAAACCGTCATAATACGACCAACAAATAAGGTGTGTACTTACCTTGAAACTTCATTTTGGATGCTTTTTTCATACAAACAAACATACATAAGTAGGTATTTGATATTTGAGTATAAATCTTTTTCACAAAAAAATTTAGCTAAGCAAGTGCTTAGGTTTAAAAAAGAAAAAAAAGTGTATACATGTAGGTATTACCAATAAAATTGGTGACGATCACTGTACACAAAGCACTCCTGTTTCTCATTTGATCTAATGAAAGACCCTGCGTCACAAAATCATTGACAGAATGAGCCTAATTCTCCATGACGACCCTGCGACCTTTCATCCTCCTTGCAGCCTCCCTGTATAGCAGGTATGGAGGGATGAATGCCCCCGACCTTCAGACGAGGCGCGGGGGTCCGTCTAGGAAGCTCATGGCATCCCATGGGGGATATAATTAATTTGTGATATTTCGCTTCACTTTTGTAACTTTTATTAGGAACGAAATTGTATGGGAATTTATCAATCAAGCAAAAGTATTGTTTTGTAAGTTTAGAATTTTGATATTTACTTGATTTCTGATTTGTATGAGATTTCCACCCAAAATTACGAAATTTAATACGCGCCTAGAGGATACAGACGTGATCGTGTTTGTCTGACAGACAGACAGACGAAGATGGTAAGCAGGCAGAAAGTAGCTATAGTGATACACACACACACACACACGATGCTGTATAGTATGTACTCCTAATAAATTTCAACTCAGTTGGTCAGAGCGATGCCACGGATCGGCAAGGTCGTGGGTTCAAATCCCGCATGGGTGCAAATTTTTGGGATACATTTAAAAATCTTTAGCTATAGTGATTCAATAAGCAGATTCTTTATCTATAAGTACTCTAGTAAGCAGGAAGGATGGAACAGAAGCTAATTATCCTTTATTGCTGTACTGTTCACAAATAAAATACGTTTCCGCAGCTCAAAGCTCCGGATGTCGGGTCCTTTTTTCATGAACGGTTTCATATATTTAACCAAAGAGAATATAACCACTACGTTTATATTGAACCTTCGATCAACTATTACAGCAACAAAAACTTGACTACTAGCCACAGAATTCTATACAGGGTGTAAAAAGACTGCTACCGAAAACTGAGGGATTGCAATCAGACCATGATTCTGAACATATTTATCGAAAAAAAAACACAAAAAAAATTTTGACTTAGCTACGTCATTTTATTTTATTTTCTAGTTTTTTGCTACTAGTATAACATAATAAGACCATACCTACCTAATAATTTCATTTATAAAAGAAAAAAACAATTAAAACTCAAAATCCAGCAATCTACGTATAAAAACGCGCCCAGTACATACGCAAACAGTGATCTTCAAACGCTGTTTTCTCCGGATATAATGATTTTTTCGGAAAATCCTTTTGGATTTGGTTGTGTGTTGGGATGCTGTACCTACCCCTTTCGGCTTCGGTAGACGTCTTTTTACACCCTGTATAGTTTTTCATTTCTCTGCTACAAGCATAGATTTAGCATGGTAAAGGTACCATATAATATATATAATATTAGTATGGATAAGGATCCATACTAATATTATAAATGTGAAAGTAACTCTGTCTGTCTGTCTGTCTGTTTGTTACGCTTTCACGCCCAAACCACTGAACAGATTAAGCTGAAATTTGGCATGGATAAAGGTTGTATCCCAGGGAAGGACATAGGCTACTTTTTATCCCGAAAAAATGAAAAAATCCCGAGGGACCGCGGGTCACACCGCGGGAGCGCAGCTAGTCCTATATATATGGCTACAAGCATATAATATGTATAATTGTACATGGTTGATATTCCCAGAGTTCGTACAAAGCGTTTTGAGTCCACTTTTTTCATACGCACTGCCAAACTGTGGAACTCATTGCCGGGTACCGTATTTCCCGAAAAGTACAATATAGGGGTCTTTAAATCAAGAGTAAATAGGTTCCTTCTAGGAAAGCATGCTCCATCTTAGACCTCACTACTGCTTAACATCAGGCAGAGGGAGGTCAAATGCTGACCTATTTAATTAAAAAAAAAAAAAAAAAAAAAAAAAAAAAAAAAAAAATATATAATAGAAGAAGAAGAAACCAAGAAGAAGAATAAGATCCCTTTACTAAGCTAAGATAGCTCAACTGATCCAGGTCACTGTCAGTAGGAAGCGTGCCCAAAACACTGGCGGCATTACCACGCTGGATGGCAATGCTGATCCTTTGAGCCAAAAATGTGCCAGCTCTCGGATCACGCGTCGCTTCGACCAGACGCCCTGAAAGAATTTTGAAAACCCGAAGGGCTCCAGAACCTTAAGAAGAAGAACTTTAGAACATTAAGATAGCTTGACTAATCCTGTTGTATTTTGTAAATATATGTAAATATGTAGTAGCTTAGTTTCTGTAAATAAATGTTAATCTATTTACTGATATTTAGCTAAGATATTACGGATGTTACTGATTGGGCGGTAGGTATAGTCGCTCAGAGACAAACATAGAAATATAGCGACAAAGCCCTTTTCTTTTTTTTTGTTCATGTAAATAAAAAAAAAAAAATTGTGGCACTCCGGGAGTGCCGACAGAAGTGAAAACTTGAACAATTACGTACATTACGCACAATGAATTTTATCCCTCCAAAGTTACTGCGCAGAACCCATTTATGATGACCCACAAAGATGAAGACAGCGGTTGTCAGACAGACAACAAGAAATGACAGAGGCTTTACACCGCGGCCTAGAAATTAACACCTGAGTTGCGTACAGACTCATATGAACTTACTTTTTTTGGTACTTGAAAAGCTGAGGCTTGTGCCTTCACAGTGTACATTTGCCTGAAATAACAAGTACAAACTTACAAAAATAGATATTTGGTTTGTATCAAAACTCAAAAGTGATTGTACTAACATACATTTAATTTTAACTATGTACTTAGTAGCAACAATAGTATTCTGAAGTTATTGCATATAAATAGTGTGATACTTTCATTGAGTGAGTGTGATTCAAAAATTGTAGAATGTCTATACGTATACATCTCATTGCAGGCGACTGTACCTGACAGGTAGCGCTACTACAGTATCTATTCTTGTACTACTAAAGTAGTTACAGCAGATAAATTAATACTACAGCAGCTAGGTAAATAAATACAATGTCCCAGGCACTACAGCATCCCCTTGAGTGTAGGCATAGGTTCGCTCCTGAATCTCCTGATTCTGTATAAATCATCTAGTATAGATGTACCTACAGAGGCAGAGGTTTTAGATAAAATAAAGTGTTATTGTTGAACAATTGTAATAATTTAAAAGTTAAATTTATAGTAAACGCAACATATACAATTTGACAAATCAATGATTTGAAAAGTGTCTGCGCAACCCCTATGAACACCATCACTGATAGTTATTAGTAGCTTCATGCGACTCAAGAGTACAGTTCGCCCAACGGATCTAGGCATTTGTAAAGTTAGCCATTTGTCTGCGCAGAACACCATTTTGTATGAAAAAGTGGTTACTGCGCAGACAATCTGCTAACTTCACGAATGCCTAGATTCGTTGGGCGAACTGAAAGTAAGACAAAAGCTAGATCAAACGGATTTTTGGATTAGGAAGGTTTTGTACCTACATATCTAGTTGGATAGAAATAGCTTTGGGAATGTTCCGGCTCCTCTCTGGTTTTCTTCAAGCCACAAGTAAAAATACTTACTTCTGAAAAAATGCTGCTAGGAAAAATTATCATACATATTTGTCATAGGATAAGTTTTAATCAAAAAGTGAGAAATCAGCTGTGTGTGAGTCATGTACCAATGCACTGTACTAAAAAATCCGAAATAATCACACATCACTCGGTAATTTTGTATGTAATGTAACACAATTAGATAGTAGGTACTTTTCTCTATGCACAGCACTGACAATATTCTAGAATACATAAAAATGCTCGATCTGGGACCTTTTTATAGTTTCTCCAATTAGTTTAGCTTATTCTAATGTAATTATTTATTAAATTATTATACCTATCTAATCTAAATGTAAACAAAAGCTCTATTCCTAAACTTTATGCAGTGTAGAACAGTTACTGAAAGTAGTTCTGAAATTTATAACTAGATGGAGCGACTAAAATTGGTCGTTTTCTAGATCGCGCGAAAACACGCGGCCGCCTTTAAAGTCGAACGAACATTTTTGTTATGATGTGCTAGTTGATATGTGTGGTCTTAGTTCACGTGACAGCGTCTTGACATTAGAGCGTCTTAGCGTCTTGACCATAAAAAGGTACCATGCTAAATCTATGGTCTTGACAGTAAAGCGTCTTACCGTTTTGACAGTAAAGCGTCTTACCGTTTTGACATTAAAGCGTCTTAGCGTTTTGACATTAAAGCATCTTAGGTCAAGTGACAGCGTCTTAGTTGAATCCAAAGATTTTTATCCATTTCAAAACTAATTCCTCTATGTCGCTAACGCGCCTAAAGAAGTTTTCACTTCAAAAAAAAAAAAAGTCCTTGACAAACTATCAATGCAGACATTGACAGTCCCAAGAGGCTGTTACTGGAAGCTGTCAGCACTGTGTCAAAAATCAAAATAGAGTAGGGTGTCATTTGGTTTCAAAATTCCTTAGAATCCCTTGTGAGTTGATCATTAGAAAATAATAATATTGATATTCTTTATTTCAGACGAGGACGAGATAAAAGATAGTAAATGCTAGTCGTACAAGTTTTCTTAATCACAAATTATGTCACTGACTTTCAAATAAAGATACTATTCCTTCCGAGTAGACTATTTATAAATACAACATAACATCACATTTTCCGTCTCAGCCTCTTGTTCCCATCCAAACATCTATCTCGCTCACACAAAAATGCATTTTCCCTGTCGGTCACGCGAGGTGCACTCAAATTGACGATACTTTTTTTAGCAAGTTGATTTGCTCGGATGAGGATAACATTCTTGTTAATATCGGAACTACCTACCACTTCTTCTTCTTGATGTGTCACTAGTTCTTTCGAATCAGTGTGGTGAAATAATTATAAGTGCGCCTCAAAGTGGAACATTTCATGGACATGACACATATTTTGGAATTGCATCAAATCTAATATATAAAATTCTCGTGTCATAGTTTTCGTTGCCATACTCCTCCGAAACGGCTTGACCGATTTTGATGAAATTTTTTGTGCTTATCCGGTATCTATGAGAATCGGCCAACATCTATTTTTCATCCCCCTAAATGTTAGGGGTAGTCCACCCTTAAATTTATTTTTTTATTTTTTAGACAAAATTTTTAACTTCTATTTTTTTATGATACAACATACAAAAATACATACAATCCTCCAACGTTTGCCGCGGGTCAGCTAGTTATACTATATTTTTGCCTACCAATTTGATACCATTTTTTGCTATTTGTGTCTATTGTCAACTGCAATTACTACCATTTACGTAAAATATAAAATATAAGCGCAATAATTTTCAAGACACTACAAAGTCCCATTGAGTGTAGGTATTTAGTTGAATTGAAATAAATCATTATTGTATTAATGGAAAGGCCTTATTTTAAGCATAGCGTCTATTATTATGTCCAGCATATCTCTATATATAAAATTGAATCCCTATATCCCTTGGTCACGCCATGACGCGTGAACGGCTGGACCGATTTCACTATTTTTTTTGTTTGTTGTGTTTGTTATTGTCAGGAGAAGGTTCTTATGACAGAAAAAAAATAAAAAATTGCGCGGAAAAAATGAATCCCTATATCCCTTGGTCACGCCATCACGCGTGAACGGCTGTCGCGCGGGTCAGCTAGTATTTTATAAAAAAGTAGTGCCCTCGCCGATACCTACTCATAGTTTGTTTATTATCTTTACCTACTTATGATTATGAAGTACTTTTAATGAATAAACCTCATACTTCATAAAAAAACCACCCCATTATATTTATGTTATGAAGTATTCTATCGTTTAAATTGCGGGTCAAAGTTGCAGGTGCTGATAGCAAAGGCCAAAAGTGGCCTAGAAATGGATTGTATACCAAGATAGCCTAGTTATCTGGTTTATACCTTATGGGATCTTCGTCATGCTCTAGATTGTAAATTTAATCCCGATAATGTAGCCCCAGGTCGTTTGATCAAGAAATTCAACATTTATGTTTTTTTGCAGGTAAGTTCCAGTTGTTACCACCTGTCAGAGTGCGCCCGGGATACATACTCTGTGGTCCTGGTGAGTTTATTTAGACATTAGGTTCCTTTATTCCGAACTAAGGATAGAGTTTTTCAATTATAACAATATTTAGACAAAATAACAAGTACCTAACAATGTCCTACCTCAAACAATGTCCTACGCACTACAGCGTAACGTTGAGTGTGGATAGACATGGTTGTCTCCTGACAATGTATAGGTAAATCATTCAGTAAAAATGTAGGTATTAGGCTGCTAGCATATCTAAGGCAACCTAATGAGATCGTTTTCTTAATCATTTTCTATCTAGTCATCTATCTATTCTATCTATCAGGCTATCGTTCAATAATATTATAGACTTTTTTTATTAAAGTGTTAAGATCATCACGCCATCTCTCCCTGGGCACCGGAGTTTTATGTAGGTACTTAATAAAATAAAACATTTAATATTTATTTAAAGCACCGTAACATATAAATACCCGTATTTAGCAAGATGCAGTTCAAAAACCGTGTAAATAAACCATAGAGTAAAAAAATTGTAACGATCGGCCGCACAGCCGCAGGCAGTTTGAATGTGGAATTAATTTGAAAAACGAACATTAAATATTTATTTTTAAATTAAAAATCGTCAATAAAAGTTTTTATTTGCGTGCTGACGGACAATTATTGCTGCTCATTGCAACTAGACGATATCTTAAATTAACATCAATTTTACACCATACTAGCTGTTACCCGCGACTTCGTACATTTTACATTACTAATATAGGTAAGTAAAGTCTTACTATTGTTTATTTTGATCCGTTTATTTAATTTATAGTCAAACCGAGTTTAAAGAACTTTGACACTTCATTTGTGGGTAGAAATAAAAAAGCCCTTCAAGTAAGTGAATCTTCTTTTCAATGATGAATCATCATCAGATCATCGCTGAGCCAAGACCGTCAGTTTAAGCTCTTAACATGTAAGTCAGCTATAGTTTCATTTGGTCATTCGTTGGATAAAACTTAAACCGACTACTTTACTCGTAACTATAGGATAGTCTGATCTATTCGAAAATTTAATGGCACAACTTTTTATTTTATTCTACTAGCTACGCTCCGCGATTACCCGCGATCCCTAGGGATTACTTCACTTTCCTGCAAATAGTAGGCGTATTTCCTGGGTAAAGTCTATAGTACTTATTATCATTATCTGGGGTATAGTGTATCTATCACAAAAACTTCCAAATCCGTTCAGCCGTTTCAGCGTGAAGGAGCCGTCCAAACATTTCACGACCTCTGTCGCGCAGTGGGCGAAGGCCCGCCTGCGACGCAAAAGGTTGCGGGTTCGATCGCAGCGGGACCAATGTTTGTATGATCTACAAATATTTGTCTCGGGTATGGGTTTCTATGTATAATATGTATGTATTTACAAACAAAAAGTATATAAGTAGTATATCCGTCATCTAGTACCCATAAAACAAGCTCTGCTTACTTTGGGGCTAGATGATGCTGTTTGAAAAGTCCAGCATTATTTATTTATTTATTTATTTTAACATGCATTTTTATTTTTTATATAACTGATATTAGGGAAGCCTACCAAACAGTAGATAGTTTGAATGATGATGATGAAAATACGGTCAATACGGTACCAAGAGGTTTTAGAACGCATGAAGCGTGGGAACCGATGCAAGGACGTACCTTTCAACTGCAAAATCATTTAAACCTAGTCTTGGGATCTTGAGTTTCTAAATGTTAGACCTATTTTAAACATCCGCTTAAATCTATATAAGTATTCCACTTTAAAAAAAATTTTCGTATTCATCAGCAAAAATATGTGAACTTGGAGTTTTGACATGTTACAAGCCCATCGCTTATTAGAATACTGACTCATTTCTAATAGCATCTAATAATCTAAAACAATTGAAAAGCAATGAGAAATCTTCACAACAATGTAGTTTGCTAAGTCGTCCTTGATAGATCTCTAGCCATGACTCTAAGTGGTTCTATATCTCCGTTAGCTTTAGCTCATACCAACTTATCACAATAGTTGGCGGAATTTGGTGGAAAGTCTTATAGTGGCGACTTCCTCGAAAGCTACCTGACGGTCTATAATTTTCTGCATCCGCGGTAGATAGCTGATACACACCATACAGCGTAAGAGCGTAACACATAGAAGGATACTAGACTTGAATTGAAGCCCATGTATGTTCCGTGATTTTTTGTAGTAATATATATTCCTAAACATTTAAATTATAATGAGATCTTTTAGGCTATAAAATGCTTTTTTAACTTGCACTAATGCTAGAAAATTGATTTTTGTATTCATGTAAGTACAATACAAAAAAACCCTGAAAACAACTACCATTTTTTTTTGGCATCACTTAAACCCGCTCCAATTGGAAAAAAGCTTTTTATGCTTATAACTCGAAAACTACAAAATATCGTGGAACATACATGGGGTATTTTCGGCTGGATGTGAGGTTAACATGTATAGGTTAACATGGAAATCAGGGAATCCCAATGTGTCTTTGGCTGTCAAAAAAAGTATTTTAATAAGCACCTTTTTAAATCTAAAAAGAAAGTTCTAGTGTCAAATATTCTTAAAAGATTTTAGAGTTATCTCTATGACCACCACCATAAGTCATTTAAAAAAGGTTTTAATAAATGGTACACTACATCTATGCCTTTTAGAATACTTGAAACTTTCGTTTGCGATGCCTATGCACCCACACTAACAAAGCTGCTAGTGTACTAGTAGCTGTGTTAGTGTGCGTCGTAGGAAGAAAGTGCATTCTGTTGCACGGACGGCTAGGCGAGGGAAACTTGACATTAAGATACACACGGGATACCGTCCGGAGATATCTTGTCTTCGGACTACAGATAAAAATAGAATAAACAATAAAAATAAAAGGACTTTAGTTCCCGCCGTAAAAAGCCTACTTTATCTAAATTAGCTACAATACGCACAATCGTTCTTTAGCTCTCTGAAGTAGCTGCGCAGAACCCATTTTTGATGACGCCTAAAATCGTGCTATCTCGCTTACTATACCAAACCTGCGCAATCGTATATTGCACCTAACTTCAGAGAGCTAAGTGCCACTTTAGTAAATTGCAGCTTAAACTCTGCACATGCAATTAATAAATTAATACCTAATGGTCTCTGAATAAACAAATTAAGTAAAAATATCATTTAACAAATGGCCAAGTTGTCTTTGAAAATGTGTAAACCCACGTGCTTTTCAGCTACAGTGTTTTGTTTTTATCTAACAGTAAAATAAAGTCCATTTCAAATCACTTAGGGCTCCTATGCCTGTATACGTTCCGTGTACACACGTAGGTCAATGTATGATATACAGTTGTAAGCCTGTCTAACCAGATATATCGCTCGACATATCTCCTGAGCGAGCCCCGCGCGGCCTGCGCCGGCGCAGCCCACTGCACTTGCACTAGTAAACTTGTAACAGTTCCCGCGAGTTATTGCTGTTTCCCTTTCGCATGCGCACTGCTCTATACTCTGTGGCGCTTGACCGGCTTGTAGCGGATTCTATTTAAAAAAAAGCCTATGCTGTCATAGGAAAGATCAAATACAATGTACCTTCTGGTGTTTTGGACGATCAAATAATCGTTTTTCGTGCCACTGACTACCCCGTTACTTATAAATGAATCTTGAATTCTCTAAAAATATTTGAGAGAATGAATGAGCCTTAGGAATATCTACAGGTAACCCTGTTTTGATTTCTCTTTTTGTACACAGATGACAGACAACAAACATTATTGTTTTGATGATTGTTTAAAATAGTCTAAGTACGTCTTTGAAAGCTTTAAAATTATAATTTTATCAAAATAAACCGTAACGAGTTTTAAGATGATTATATCCATAAAATACTTTACTCATAAAATTGATTCGCCCAAGGATATCAACTTCAGCAGATTTCCTAATTAGTTGTTTTAGGTAAAGTCTAGACATAGGCCTTTGGGGAGACCTTGAAATATTAGAACAATCTGTTTAGTATTCTGATATTCTCCGAAATAGCTTCTTCATTGTTTGATTATAGATTTGCGAATTATAACATCTCAAATGCCCAGGCATTGGATCGTCCCGTTGAGTGTAGGCAAAGGTTGTTAAAAAAAAAAAAAAAATGTTCCTTTGGCATAGCGCTGCGCTCCTGACGCAATTTTTTTTTTATAATCAGGGTTTTTATTATTTTTAAAATAAATGGCCGAAAAGGAGCTAAGCTGATGATGATGCTGACAAAAGTTACATAATATAATACCAAAGGCAGCAAAGTAAGGTTCATTTTATGTTAAAACTTCAGACACTCTGTGGGCACATAGGAAAGTAAGACAATAACATTTAATGTTTTGCTGTACCTACTCATTTTGATTTACACGAAAACCTTGGCAGTTAATTTACCACACCTTAGGTTAGGAAATTAGCTACGGGAAATATAATTAAACCCATAATTTTATTGCACATTTGCTATTGAGATTTATATGACGACGTCTGTGGTGCAGTGGGTGAAAGTCCGCTTGGGACGCAGAACGCCCGCGGGCCGCGGGTTGGATCCCCGCCGCGGGTTAAATGTTTGTATCATCCGCAAATATTTATCTCGGGCCTGGGGTTTTTTATGTATAATATGTAGGTATGTATTTACAAACAAAACGTATATAAGTACTATCACTTAGCTGGTTCCCATAGTAGGTACAAGCTTTGCTTAGTTTGGGGCTAGATGACGCTGTGTGAAATGTCTATCATTATTTATAAGTAATCAAACTAGTCCTTATCTAAATGGTTTTCTTAGTTTTTTATTAGAAATATTATTTGAGTAATTAATAGTATTAATTATCTAAAGAAGGAAGAGGGAGACCTTTGCCTTGCAGTGGGACACTACAAGCTATTAATAAAAATAGCAACTGAGGCTGTTCTTACTTCTTAGATGCATTGTATATTATTGATGTTGCAAGGGTAGTAGTAACTGTTACGCGTCTCCAAAGATCATATATGTCAACAGTGCCTCTGTATGGCTTCGGCCCCATGCATGCCTATCAAAGGTCCGGGACTCTATACTCCCTAGGGCTGTCATTAATAAACACGAACTAGGGTGGTGTTAGCGCTAATCCAAAGCATAAGGCTGTAGTAGGTCAATTCAGTATTAATAAACAAAGACCAAGGAGGAACTAAGCTAATTCGACTCTACTCTCGGAGTAAGAGTTACTCCTAGGCGCCACCTAGTATAGAGATGGAGTAGGCAGACGTAACACCAAAAAGTTTTAGAAGAATAAAACCTCTTTGAATAAAACAGATTGTCAAATACAAATTATTGTCTATCTCTGTCATTCATGTAATTAATGACAGAGATAGACAATATTTTGAATGATAATATCATTCGTTCATTCACTCCTTTTCTACTAATCCCGATGTAAGGAATGTATTACTCATTCGAGGCTACTACCAATTTATTAATAACATCAAAATATTCAAGTTGCTCCTTCGCTACTAAAGAAGTAACAAGTCTGAGAGTAGTCTCGTATTAAGCTAGAATTAGGGTAATCTAATTAATAAGGCCGTAAATGTTTATCATTGACAATTTTATCGTGAGTGTTTTCAGCGACAATTCATCATCCGTCGCCAACCGCTTAGGAAGCCAACGTGCATTCTGTAGCGTATCTCTTACATCTCGCTTTTCCTCGCGTGTTCGCCTCCAGCTGACAATTAAGCCACAATACGGTTTCCCCGGTATTCACACGATCGCGTTTTTCTCCACAAACAATGTCATAATTGAGTCTGGTTTCCACTTTCCATTTCACTTGGACGCTACGCTGAGTAAAAACGGTGCGGTACGGTGCGCACCTTACCAGATGCAAAAATAATGGGACGCATGGAATCGAACTGGCGGTCGCGAAGACGTCATAGCTTTTGGGAATTAAAATAGTTTTGCACGTGCACTATCCAGTCACTTCACAAATCTTAATCAAAATCCGCCAACAATCATTCTTATAATTAAAGAACTACTCTAAAAGCTCACAAAAAATATCTAGGTATTAAAAATGAATACCCTTTCCTATTTATTTATTCCTTTGTCAACATGAATTCTCATTTATTTAACAAGACTCATAAAACTTCATGGATGAAAAACTCTTTTAAACTGGAACTTTATAAAATAAAACCGGACAAGTGCGAGTCGGACTCGCCCATCGAGGGTTTCGTAATAAGGACTAAGTAGGTAGGTACATACAACAGTGCAAACTGTTAGGTACTACCTACCTACATACACCAAAGGCTTTATACATAAGAAGAGATTTATTTTTTTATTTTTCGTCATAAATTGAAAACTATACATCATAAACATTATTAAAAATCTGTTAAAGCTTGTGCTAATGAAGCCCTTTCATACGATACCCCACATGACACGGTTAACTCACTTCAAAATTTCGACTCCCATTCCATGCAAATGGCTCTGTTTTTTTTGTAATTTAACTAAAAATATACGGTTTTTAGATTTTTCCCTGTACTTGTAGTCTCAGACGAATTTTGATTCCCATAAGTGTCAAAATACACTTTCTTTTTGCGGCATAAATGGCCGTATCTTTTTTTCGCGTTAATTTAGAAGTTTGATTTTTTTCACAGCTTAAAGGGACTGTAGACCTGAGTATATGATTTTAATTTAAACTCGATACCTCCACGCGTTTCCGAGACAAAGGGTCTTGACAGACAGACATACAGACTGACGGATAACAAATGTTCCTTTAAGGGTTCCGTTTTTTCCTTTTGAGGTACTGAACCCTAAAAAATATGTTCCTACATAATGCAAAATGAAGACTGAAATTTCTTAATTGGGACGTCTTGACGTTTTAACTGTATTCTGTGGTTTTAGTCAATGACAGTCACATGTGTCACGACCAGAGTTTAAAATAATTAACGTATCATATCTAGAGTATAAAATATCATTGCTATTTTCCCATCAGTACCGCACAGTATCATGTTTGTTTACAGTTTTCACTGTCTATATATATTTCTAAGAGAAAATTCCGCTAGCGTCGCCACAGGTGACGTACCAGTTGGTATAGTCTCGTGTGATTATATTTTTTGCGATTGACATACAGAACTTACATTAGGAAAGTATACCTATTTGATTACTGCTTTGACAACTCACTTTATCTCTTGATTGTTAACATCAGAACCCTGTGGTCAAACACGTAGAGACCTGGATGCTATCCTGATTCCTGCTCTCGCAACCCACTTTATGGGTTTATAGCAATGATGTTTAAAATCATTGGTTTATATAGAGGAAATTAGTGATTGTTTTTGCTATAATTAAAAAATATAAATAATAATTATAATTAAAATAGCAATGATATTTATCTAGAATTTATCCGAATTACGCACCGGAAACCGCAGTAGAGGACGGCCCCCCACTAGATTGAAAGACGATCTGGTAAAGGCTGCTGGGAGCCGTTGGGTGCAGGCTGCACAAGATCGATCGCTGTGGAAATCGATGGGGGAGGCCTATGTTCAGCAGTGGACACTAGATGGCTGACATGATGATGATGATGATCCGAATTAAATCTTTCTAGTCTCAGCAGCGATGCTTTAACTGACTAAGATTCAAGAAGCGGAACAGTGCAGTATTTAAACTATTTGCGACAAAGAATTTAGTTAATTTTCTGATAGAGCAAAATAAAAAACCCTGAGTGCTATGTGTGGTGTGGTGAGGTGACTCAAAATAATTGTAAATGTAGACAATAACATCACTTTTATCGATGATTCGATACTTATCCTTTGCTAGTGTAAATAGTGATTGAGACATAGTGAAGTGCAATGCCTTAGCTATCATAAACCAACAAAAACAAGGATGTTGTCAGCCACCTCTGGCCTGTTACCTGATTATAGACAGATTTTCTAGTGACGATCTTTCTTGTTTTTTTTAAAGGTAAAACCACGTTGTTGAGTGGAATAATGCCCCTTTCAATGCGAACGTCATGATTTCACGTCTGGACGTCACACGTCTTTCATGCCTGGACAATGGATTTTTAATTTTGTAAAAAGTTTTGGCACTTGTAGGAAAATATCGTGAGGAAACCAGTTAGAACGTCACGTATGGAATTTTACTGCAAAAGTAGTTACGATAAATTCCGTAGATTTTATGCAAATATGATTTTTAAATACATAGATATACAGTTCAATTTACTTTAACGGTCATTCAGTTAACTTCTACATCGACTACAATATGCTAGTTTGTTCTGTGCCGTCTGAAGTGTTAGTCAAGGTGAATAGGTAGGTATGCTCAAGCATTTCGTGCAATATTACAAGTGTTTTTATTTTCTACGAGTACCTAGTTCAATTATAATGCCAAGTGCAAGATTGTCCTATAAGAATTTAATGTGTATTGTGGTAGGTTAGTTTTTGATGAAATCCACAGTAAGTAATAAGTATACATAGAGAGATAAAGTTTGTTTGAACGGCTTATTTTTACAT
Source organism: Epirrhoe tristata (assembly GCA_951394285.1). NCBI lineage: Eukaryota > Metazoa > Arthropoda > Insecta > Lepidoptera > Geometridae > Epirrhoe > Epirrhoe tristata. The sequence continues at coordinate 12,465,527 of OX596139.1, forward strand.
GCCTTTTATTAACTTACAATGTTTGTATGTTTGTTTGTATGTTTATCCCGGGCAAATCTTGCAGGCTGAATTTGACCCACTTTTTACAATATCAAGATCATAGCTGTATTTCTTAGGCCAGGGCGTAGTAGACATTTTCACATCCTATAGGTATTACCAAAGGGTCTAAGGGTGTAGTCAGAGTCACATACATATATAAGTACATACCTACATAAAACCACGCCTCTTTCCCGAAGGGGTAGGCAGAGACCACGGATCTCCACTTGCTACGATCCTGACACACAACTTTTGCCTCATTCACTCTCATTACATTCTTCATACATGCTCGCCGGTTTAGGGTACTTTTGATCTGGCTTTTCTCCAAAATGTCGCCAATTTGATCCAAGAAGGACAAATACATATTTGTCAATTGTCAGAGTCACATTCAAACAAATACATATTTGGCTCAAAGCCACATTTTACAGAAGCAAAATGAAGAGGTAGGTATTCAACTTGCGAAAGAACCTCTAATGTATAGAAGTTTTTTTTTATCAATCTATCTCGTCCCACTGTAACCTGTCCCAAACTCTTCCAAGGATGTCATCTTCATCCACATTCCACCAATCTCCGTCGAAGGCATCGATTACATTTCGCGAAAGCAAACAGAAGAAAATATTACACGCTAGTAAAGGTACCGGCTACTCAGAGTCCCGATCTAAAAATAACATCCAAATAGAAAAACCAAACCCGTCTTCCTGTGTTAATCGATGCCAATTACACATAACACGGCAAATCTTCAGCATTAATGTCGTCTCCTTCACACGTATGCAGATTGTGGAAGATAGATAAGGAAGGATAGATATTTGTTGACACACGTAACTATCACCGAACTTCAAGATATTCAGAAAGAAGTTTGTAATGTTAAAATGTGTTAAATTATTTTAAACTGGTATTCTGCGGTTAACTTTTTATACGCAACGAAACTCTTCGTCAAACGACCATTTTTAAAATTAAAGTATTCGAGGTATTTCTAATTATTTGTTGCTCCTTCACGCCTAAACGGATGCGTATGCATTGGAGGTACCTTTAATTAAAGATACTTTAGTTTTCCCAAAGGACCGCAGAGTGCAGCTTTAAACTTAAACGATAATAAAGGAATTGCTGCCCATCAGTGGGTTTTATTATTATATTATATCAGCCCTCAATGTCCCACTGCTGGGCAAAGGCCTCCCCCCACTCCCTCCATTCATCTCTCTCCTGTGCTAATAATGTCCAGTCGGCACGGAATTTGGCGAGGTTTTATTAAATTAAATTATTAAATTGTCTTAATTTACTCTTAAAGTACCTAGTAACTAACAGTCACACTACATGCAAAGCACCAGGTGTTATCTAAGCCACATCTCTAAACCAAACAGTGCATGTGTGCGCGGGCGCAGCCTTGAAATCGATCGACGACTGCACTTGCGCTTGCGCAGTGCGCTGCAAACGGTTATGTATCGCATATTTATCTTCTATAGAAGCTTGATATTGGTTATCTTTTGAGTGTATTTTTAACTGGTTCTCAGAATTTAATACCTACTATTAAGTATAAAGTTATTGTCTGTGTACGTACAAAAAAAATTTCGATCTGTTCAAGCTAGATTTCATTTTGTTTAGATTCACATACATAATAGGCACATGATAATATACGAGTATGTAGGTAGTTGTCTAGTGAAGTGTATGGTTTTATATTTGATGTGCGAAACAACAAAAAAATACTCATATTCGTTTAAATAAAAAGCTAAAAACGCTCTCAAACAATTCTAATAAACTTAATTCGAATGCATCAGAATCCGCAACACCTCGGTTCCCGACTGGTCTCTCCCGTCTCCCTCCCTCTCGCACTGCATTGTACCCCTCCCGCTCGCACTCGCCTGTAATTGGCGAAGGAAGCGATGCACGATGGATTGATGATCTAAGCGAGTCCTTGCTTTTATTTTGCTACAAAGTGCCTCTGTTCACGTTAGTACATAAAGGACATACATACTCCACTTACTGTTGTTTCTGTTGATAAAGAAGTTCAAATTCTTTTTAAAATCTCTAAATGTTAGAGGAAGAAACCTGTTAGTATTCGATTGGGCAGCTAAGGTCTTAACATAACACGTATGGAATAATTAAAAAAAATACTTTGGGGTGTCATTATTTTCAGCCATAGTCTATTTTCAACTAAAGTCTTTGGAACGAAGTTCCTTTTCGGACGGTATTTTATTTAATTTATTTAGGACATCCAAAAGAAAAATCACAAAAATATTATAAATTATATCGACCATATCTTGGATGGAGGCTAGATAAAAAAGTTTTCGATTTTACCGTCACGACACATACCTATGTCAAAACGTCACAGTCTGAAGTACGCAGACGCGAAACAGTCCATAGATTATTGCATTGTTAGTACGGATTCTAAGATTTTAATATTTGACAAAAAAATATTTGACAAATACCAAGTGTCAAAGTTGAAACTAGCCCAATATTTTGCCAGTCAGTGGTTGAATGCCACACTTAAATAACTCATCTTTAATATTAATTCGAGTAACATTTCATAGTCTAGGTACTTCTGATGACAGAGCTTTTCCAAACATATACTAATAAAAAGAAAATATGTGACGTTCCGATGTTTGTCCGATGTTTACGGCCACGTTTCTGAAGTACCTATTTGATATTACTTTTTTACAAAAAAATTCAAATACAGATAGCAAAGCCTAAAAACTGTCTGAAAACCAAATTGAATCCAAATCGGTTCACTAGTACGAGTATAAGCATGATCGAAACAAACAAACATACAAACATCAAACAAACTCACAAACTTTCAGCTTATTATGTTAAGTGAGATTAGCTAATGTTCATCTGTAACGAAACTTTCAAATTGTAAAAGAACTTGTCATAAGGGTGCAATCGTTTCCTAACATCCACATACTCGTAAAATCACCCGCTCTAGATTTTCTTCTGTATATTTTGATAGATCTTTGAGCTATAATATACAGGGTGTTAAAAGACAACTACTGAATACTGAGGGGTTGCAATCAGACCATGATTCTTAACATATTTAGCGAAAAAATATTTACTTAAGTTTAGCTACGTCATTTTATGTTATTTTCGGTTATTTACTACTAGGACAACATAATAAGACCATACCTACCTGATAATTTCATTATTAAAAGAAAACTTAACATTATTAAAAAATAAACTCAAAATCCAGCAATCTACGTAAAACAACGCGTCCAGTACATACATACGCAAACAGTAATCTTCAAACGCTATTTTCTCCGGATATAATGATTTTTTCGGAAAATCCTTTTGGATTTAGTTGTGTTTTTTTCGGCTTCGGTAGACGTCTTTTTACAAACTGTATTTTTCCTTGTATGACGAGTGTGAAGAATGTATTCAGGGATAATGAAGCAAAAAATGTGTGTCTAGAATGTAGTAGCGTTGAAGTGGAAAAAAGTATTTGCCTACCAGTAAATAAAAGACAGAAAAACACATGTATCAGAACATACAGTTCACCCAACGGATCTAGGCATTCGTGTAGTTAGCCGTTTGTCTGCGCATTAACCGCTTTTTCATACAAAATTGTGTTCTGCGCAGACAAACGGCTAACTTTACGAATGCCTAGATCCGTTGGGTGAACTGTACAAATATGTATTACAGGACAGTAAATCAAATCAAATAAATAGATACATTAAAAATCCAAAAACGTTGTAAATATAAAAACCTGTTTTTTTTTTTGTAAAATAATAAAATAAATAAATAAATACCGCTCGAAATCGCATTCATTAAGTATTACAAAAGGTTTTAAGCGTAATTTAACAGGCAAAGCTGAGGGCTAAGCTAGTTTAGATCAGAGCGTGTGCCAGACGACAGTTCGTCGGTTTGTCCTTCCACGTTTGTAGGTCACAGTGTACCTAGACTACCTAGTACTAACGCAGAGGCGTATGGCCCGACTATGGTTTGGTCAGTGATTAAATGCCATTTTGATCGAAAAGACACAATCGTCTTGAGAGCCAGGTAATTCGGAGTCAATCATTCAATCAGATCACCCATTGTATATATACAGGGTGTAAAAAGACGTCTACCGAAGCCGAAAGGGGTAGGTACAGCATCCCAACACACCATCAAATCATTGTATCCGGAGATAACAGCGTTTGAAGATTACTGTTTGCTTATGTAGATTGCTGGATTTAGAGTTTTAACTGTTTTTTTCTTTTATAAATGAAATTATTAGGTAGGTATGGTCTTATTATGTTGTACTAGTAGTAAATAACCGGAAATAACATAAAATTACGTAGCTAAGTGCGTGTTTTTTTTCACTTAAAATGTTTAGAATCATGTTCTGATTTCAACCCCTTAGTTTTCGGTAAAGTCAAAGTCAAAGTCAAAAATCATTTATTCAGTAGGACCGCTGGGATCACTTTGAAACGTCTTAAAACTAGGTGATTCTACTCCTGTTACTACGTGACCAATAGATAGGTAGATAATTAAAAGATTTATTTGACACACATAACATTTCAATACAGACACAAAAACAAAGTCAAGTAACAAGTAGGTAGGTGCATAAGTAAAAACAAACTAGAAAAAAAGAAAAAATAATAAATGAACAAAATTGTTACAGTGCGTAACTAATACCACTTAACAAGTAGTCGGGCACCTACATAGTTGGATGCAACAGTGTGCTGTAGTGAGCCAAAAGGTCCAGTCTCAGCTTATTGTTACTCCATGCCCGAAGGCACAGAGTAACGCTGATTTTCAGACTGGACCTGAGAAAAAGTGATATCACGATCAGAATTGATGTTTTACACCCTGTATTGTATTATTTATTTAATAAATAAAGGTTACAAATTCTAAAAACTCAATCCAATTAGGCAATAATTTAAAAATAGGGTCGAGCTTGACTGAGATTTTACAAATATCGTAAGCAATATTGTTTCAAACAGCGTTCATACTTCTTATGGCTTCGAAAACAATAGCATTTAAAAAACCTTTTCCTTGTTAGGTAAACATGACGTCTTTGAAAGTAAAGTAATGTTCAGCAGCAAAAAAATATTTCAAGTTTACAAATTTTAAACAGATTACTTCAAAAGTTAACATCAAAACCATCTGACTTTTCACGTGCAACGAAAGTTAAGAAAGAACGTGCTTTTAAAAATGCCGAGACAATGTGTGGGTGTTACTCAATTGATGATATTTGAAAAAAAACATTTTTTTTTTCTTTAGATCATCAATTTTAATGTTTAAGATGTATTAGATCCTTGAATGCATCTAATTTTTAATTAAGAATAAGCAAATAAAATTTCATTAATTTTACAAAACAAAATCAGTTGAGCCGATCGAAAAATAATCTACAGATCAACTTAATAGTGACATGAATGTTCGTTCATACTCCGCGACACAGCTCTGTGCACTACTCTATACGATTATATTTCTCTCACGTACTGTCTGTCTGTGTCCTTGGATGACCCACATTCGGAAGGGTGAAAAATAAATAAATTGAATAAGCGGAAGGCTTTTTAGCTTTATTTTAGCTTTCTAGCCAGTTAACTTCGAAAAGTCAAAGATAATAATTACGTTACTTCAATGTTTGAGTCAGGACGCGGCATGACTCAGGGCGTCAAGTGAGGATAAGCCCACCCTATAAATCGAAATAGAAAAGAAATCGAATCGACAGATAGCGCTTAGACTCCACCTAAGCACCTGCGACTAATGGCACTATTTCTAAATTATAGAATTCCTGATCGGATGGAAACGCGGCACATGATTTCCTGGGCCGTATTCCCGTTCGTTTGATGAATATTCGGATGTTCCTTACTACGATTTCGGACTTCAAGGACCAATTTTTCAGTCTATAATATTTGGTCCTAGTTTAGGAACGTGTTTTAACATTGATCTTCTTATCGACCGAATACATTTACCTACAATGGAGATCGAAGTAAGACACATCCAAATATTCATCAAACGAACGAAAAAACTAACGGGAATAACCCCCCTCTGGCATGACTTATGTCAAACTGACGAGTCACAATAGTAAATCGACAATACAAATATGTAACATGGCTAGGAGCGAAGGGTTTTAGAGTTTTACGGGACACTATCCCTCAGGAATAAAATTTATATGGGACCACATCGGGAGTACCCTTTCAAACAATAAAATAATTTTGCAAATCAGTCAATAAATGGCACAGCAATTGCGTAACAAGATACAAAACAAACATACAGACGAATTGAGAACCTCCTTTTTTGAAGTAAAAAGCAAATTCAATAGGGCCGCTAGGATCTCTCATGATTGACAGTCTATGCTCCATATATAACAATTTAAGAGTATATGTTCATTTATGATAGTTAAGCGCTTTGGATTTTTCTGTAAGCTTTCTATCTATTTTTAATAAATTATTTCATTTCATGATAGTTTCAAAAATTTTAAGATGATTACATATTACAACAAATATACTGGGCCATCTAGTCTAACTAGTGCTATCAAACAACACATAATTCTAATTTTTCAAACACCATTTCTTTCCATTTACCTTTTTTAAAACAGAACTGATCTGAGAAATTATCACGGACTGAGACAAAAAAAATTATATACTACGTCAAAATTTTAGTCACAATGAGAATAAGGTCTTCCAACAGCAAGGATTGAAGGCGTAGTGCAAACATTCTTCTGTGTGATGACGGGTTCGTAATAATGACGTTGGTTCATTTTAACTTGCAACATTGTTTAGGAATATTTATAAAGTACGTCATAATGTACAAAGAAAGCTTATTGTTTCTTCTATTTGTTTCTGAATTTACGTTTTTTACTTCCAGAACGGTTACATAATAACCCGTTGCCCAAAACTTTTCCAAGAAATCACACTTCTCCTACGTCATACTGTGATACAATAATGGATAAAAAATAATGGGATAAAAATAATTACTATAGAATTGAAATTATGGCGAAAATCGTCGAGCATTATTTATTATTGTTTAGAAGAACGAGCGCTTTTAAGATTAATAAAATTGACACAAAGCAAGAACCGAATTGTATGCTGCCGTAACACAGAGTTTTTGTAGCACGGAGGGTACGGTTTTGCACTTAACTATAATTACATAGAAACTGTCTTACGACGACCTCTGTAGCGCAGTGGGTGAAGGTCCGCCTGCGACGCAGAAGGTTGCGGGTTCGATCCCCGCCGCGGGACAAATGTTTGTATGATTTACAGATATTTGTCTCGGGTCTGGGTGTTTCTATGTATAATATGTTTGTATTTACAAACAAAAAAGTATGTAAGTAGTTTATCAGTCATCTAGTACCCATAACACAAGCTCAGCTTACTTTGGGGCTAGATGATGCTGTGTGAAAAGTCCAGCATTATTTATTTATTTATTTAATTTGTTTTGAAAATAAATTATTCTATTAAAAAAAACTCTTCATATCTATCCCTTGTCCTTCAAACACATGTTTAACCAAGACTCTCTTATGTAACATCTTGGAAAATGGTGGTAGGCAAAGCAGCAATAATAAGGTAACATTTTGAATATAACCCCACGAGCTCCGAAGATAAGGGATAAGGGTTCGTAATTAATTGTAAATATGTATTAAAAATAAAGCTAATCGTTCAAATCAAATCGTTAAGTTTTAATAAAATAGACATTTCCAAAAAACACGTTTCAGAAATACAGTATGTTCAATTTACGTATTCAATTCTCGGCTAAAAAAGTAAGATAGCAGAGGTCTAGCACCTCCTGTATATTGGCAATGTCAAGAGCTCGCAGTGTCAGAGATATGGGCCGGGTCAGGAAATTGTGTTATCGAGACAATTGAACGAGAAATGCGAATGACATCATACGTACAAACACTTCAACTTAACACCAGAGAGATATTTTTTTATCAGGGAGAAGTATTTTTACTAGTATTAGAAGAAAATGTTTACCCCATTCTGTATAGCAGAGCAGAACAAGAGTCCCATTCAAAGCTTTCAAGTCATGCTCAGGTTCATTGGTGTGTATTGTCAACTGTCAGGTCAACCGTCAAAAATTTAATGACGCAAGTAAATTCAAAGCATTCTATTACGAGTATTATACCGTTTTTTTCCGTGTCACATGTTTCTAATGACGAAAGTGGTTACGGATTTATTGCTACACAATTGAGGAAAGAAACCTTATTTTTGAAATAAAAACTTTTTGTATAAAAACACTGGCATTTGAAAATAGAAGGAGTTTCTTTCGTTCCATTTTCAAAACTTTCCTACGAGGCATTGAAATATTATGGTGTAAACAGTTACAGTAACTAAAGTATACCTGTTCTTTTCTGTAGCTGTATGTCAGAGCGAGACGGTTGATTGCAATCAGTGTATTAATTATGTAAGTTAAAATTTCAAAGGTTATGACGTTGGTTTTAAAATGTATTATGCTTATGGGATATTGTTGATAAGGGTTCGTAATTATTGCAAAATTTTCCCCTAATTTTATAACACAAAAACTTGAGAGGTTTTGTCGATGTAAGATTTATTTACGTTTAGTTTTATTACTTCGTAACAGTTCTGGGAATAAGTATTGTTATACGAGAAGACATACTTTTTACTTTTTAGAGCCTGGATTGTCATTTTCTAAGGAATTTCAGAAATAATCAATTCTCAGCATTAATGAACAAAATGACGGAGTTTATAGATGAAGGTGACCGTCATGGCTTAGGTAGCTTTTTAGCCAAGACCGGCAATTTTATCGTAGGTTGGTACAGTACTCTTCGCAGCATAGAAGCAATCATTTTCAATGCAATTAGATCCGTGACTGCGCATTAGTGCGCATCCCTATTTCTTATTTCCGTGTTGGCCGAATGGGGTTGTACCTCGACTTTCAATCCGAAGGTTGTGGGTTCGAATCCCGGCCGTGCATCAATGGATTTTGCGTTTCGTAAAATTTATATGTGCTTTAACACGTGCTCTAAATGGTGAAGGAAAACATCGTGAGGAAACCAGTTAGTGTTCTTACAGGCGGCGATGGGCTTGCAACCTGTCACGTATGGAATACTAACTTCTGCAAGATGTGGGCATGTATCAAATATGTGTTTGGACATGCCTCTGACTACCCCCCTTAGACATCTTCAAAGGATCTGGAATAAGTAACATAAAAAGATCTGAGAGAATGTCTATCGCACCTTGGGGATACAGTCGTGAACCTGAACCTATTTCTTTGATCTATCAAATAAATGTAACTGAAGGTCGGACATTATCAATATTAAAGAAAATGGCGGAATTATCAATGAACAAAAATATTCTATTGCCAATCTAAGATGCGCGGTTTATCTGGTGTCAGGTCAGGGGTCTGCGTATCGCTGATGGTTCGGGCATCGAACCCGTTATAGTCTTACGTAACTACTCGACCTAAGATGAAAATTTTTGCTACACGTTCTTATTTACAGTTTTAGATTGTTTAGAAACTGCTTGTTCCCAAATGATGACAGATGAACAATCATTATCGCAGCCTGGTATAGCCCACAGCTGGGTTGGTATAGCCTCTTCTTGCCTTTGCCAAACTTTTCTTCGAATACCAGTATTGTTCTCTAAGAAACAGGAGTAGAATCACTTAGTTTTAAGAGGCCGTTCACAAAACTTTGACATTTGTATGGATATTATGATAAATTAAATACGTATAAGTAATAAGTAAAAGTTTTTTGGAAATACTCTCATTCGTAATTTCTTTCTTTAGTGCTTAAATTTTTATTTATCTAATTAAGGGCTATGAAATAAAATGAAAATAGTACTTATTAAAATAAGGTCTTTTTGAAATTTTAGCTCATTAAGTGGTTTATAAAACTCAAATACATAATATAAAACAGCGATAAGGCTACATTGTATTTTCTACTGCAATGTATACTCGTATACTCGTATAGGGCCTTACTAATAAACGTGGTATAAAGTTATTCTTAGGAATAAATTACACTCAGGAATAACTTTATACCAAGTTTATTAGTAAGGCCGTAAAAAATTACGCAAATTAAATAAAACATCAAATCAAATAGGCTATCTAATCTACCTGATGGATGATATAAATTGTATCCACTAAAAATACCCACGCGACAACTAGCTCACTCAATCTGTTCCATTGGATGACATTGGCTTCAAATTCATAGTACACCCTATCTATTTACTGCCAGCGTAAGCAGACCCTTCTCTAGTTAAGAACTGCCTACAAGTTGTTCTAGTGCGGGGGGAATGACGGGTCAAGCAAGGCTGGTTTCAGTCAGTGTGTCACGTGGTCAGCGCGCGCGCATTTGTAAAGTCGGTCAATGCCCCGTGCGTTAGATAAAAAAACATTTGTTTACGAGCAGTGTTACGCAAACACAGTGCCGATCGTCCCGTTCCGGTTGCAGATAAATTACATTAAAAACATGTTTTTCTATTTCTTGTATTTATCTTTCTAGCGCGGAATATTTTACTAACCCCTTTTCCAAGGTGCTACTTCATATGAAAAATAGTAGTCTTTAATTTAGCAGACGGTATGGTTTGTGTCTGAGTTTGAAATTCAATATTATCTCTTAATAAAACGGAAAATAGTAATTTGCAATTTTTGCGCAAAATTCATTTGCCGAAAAGCATAAACTGAAATGAGCCCGTCTCGAACCAGTAACGTTAATTAATCAGCCGCCTTTAGAAAACCTGTTAGGTAACTCGGGAAATGGAGAAAAGCTCCGAGACGAAAGAAAAAGCTCTCAGTACAGACGTACTCAACACTCAAGCACACTCGCGCACGCCGGCACACATGCACAGGGAGGCCGCTGTGTGAGTGCACGCACACGCGCGCGCAGTACGAAAACGAAAGTGTCCGAGCGGCGCCGAGCGACACCGAAGCGAGCTCACGAAGTCAGTAGAACTCATCGTCGAAACTGGGACATCAGTCCGCAATTCGACGCGAACGCCGGCGGACGCGGCTCGCGATTGCAACACCTTACATTACGCCGGATGACATAACCGCTTACCGTGCTTGTGATTATGGTGTTTGGTGTCAATAAGTAAACATGATGGCTGTGGAAGCGCGACCGGCGAGCGTTGGGTCAGCGCGGCTGTCGCCGGAGCCCGAGCTCAAGGAGACCAGGACGCTGGCGGCGCGGAAGGCCTATCCCCGCGACTCCTCGCCGGACGAGAGCCAAGCTCGCAACTCGCCCTCCCCGAAACTGGAGACTTACGAGGAGATGAAGCGCTTGGAGGATGCTAAGGAACCGTTCGAAAACACAAACTATTTAGTGCCGAAAGACTGTAAAGACGAACCCCTGGATTTGTCAGTTCGTAAAGTGTCGGTGTGCGACTTCGCGCGGCATCCGTTCAATGAGGCGGCGGACTTCGTGAGGACCCAGCTGATCCTCAGCCAGTCCCAGGGCTTCCTGGCCACCGCGCGGGACTCGGGCACCGACTCCGACGACTCGGCCGGCCGGCTCAGCCCAGGGGATGATGCTGGACAGGGCAAGGCGTATAAGAAGTCACTTATTAAGAGATACAGTAAGTTTTTGATACTTACTGACTTTTTGTTGATTCAAATTTTTTGCTCAAAGAATTTTTTGTTGCTATTTTTGTACTGTTTTTAGTGCATTTTATCGATTTTGATTTTATCTTTATACAATCACAAACTCTTATCTATGTTACGACTATTGCGTGCACTGAATTCTTCAATGAAAACTGAAATTCCTTCGCTGAGGAAACGTGTAGCAAAACAAAAGAAAGTGAACGCTACGAGCCGGCGTAGCGCTACGAGCTACGCGGCCCTTTGCTACGACACTTACATACTTTTAGCTATTATCTATGTATCATTATTATTTTCCTGATATGATTGATCTTGAAGGTTTTATTAGGTTTAATAATTTACCTACAGTCATTGTGAAGGCATACTTTTTTGTTAATATCTAAGATGTATTTTGATGTACGTTTTTGTTTTTGAAACGTTTTAGATATAATATACCTACAAAATTTAAGTATTTTATACTTTGACTTAGCATTAGGAATAGCCGGGTATTATTTTACAGACCTGAGTCAAAGTGAAAAAAATTTATTTAATAAGAACATCTTTGCATTCGTATTTATTGCAATAGTAAAAATCGTGTGTCTAGGTACATTAATATGAAAGTACTGAATATGAAAATAAATATTTGAATATTTTATATAAAACCAATAGAAAACGTAATAATTCAAATCCCAAAAAGCTTAGAAAAGCAAAGAAAAATATTATCTTGCTACAAAGTCATTTTTGTAAAAAAATTGTTAATATTTTCTCAATGCTCTCAACTAAACTTGGTTACTTTTATATGCCACAAAACCAAAATGATTCAGACAATCGCATTCCTTTGCAATGATCCTTTCTAATTACATTAGGTAATTAGAATTATCCTGTTCTCAGGTCACCGTGTCATAAAACCACAAAAATGTCATGTTTTTATTGAAATTCTCGAATTTCCGGAAGAAATGCTTTGGGGAAATTATAGATGAGTTTAAATCGTGTGAGTTTAACAAAAATGGGTTAAATAGATACTTATGAATTCATATATTTCACATTAAACCTTAAAATTAGCCGAAATCAAGAATCATTTATTTGATAAAATCATTTTTTTTATATAAAACTAGACTTGTCTTGATCTATATGGCTATACCTACGCAGATTACATGGACTCAGATACATGGTAACAGATTTTTGAAAATTCCTGCTAGCAATTTTACATATTACATAGAAACATCAACGATTCTAATATAATTCTAGTATTTATATTTTTCCCATCTACCGGGGACATCCGTTAGGCCTGGCGCGGCGGCAGATTCGGCTGAGGATCTAAAAAGGCGCAAATATATAAATCTTGATAGGGTTTATATATTTGAACCATTTGGGGTTGAGACCCTAGGTCCGTGGGGTTCTGGAGCCCTTCGGGTTTTCAAAATTCTTTCAGGGCGTCTGGTCGAAGCGACGCGTGATCCAAGAGCTAGCACATTTTTGGCTCAAAGGATCAGCATTGCCATCCAGCGTGGTAATGCCGCCAGTGTTTTGGGCACGCTTCCTACTGACAGTGACCTGGATCGGTTGAGCTATCTATAGATCGTTTCTAACGATCCTTAGATAGCTTGACTAATCCTGTTGTATTTTGTAAATATATGTAAATATGTAGTAGCTTAGTTTCTGTAAATAAATATTCTAGTATTAAACCTCCTAATTAACTAATAAGCTATTCAATCCATAATAGTAATTTTACTACTTAATTAGCTATTGGCAATGGCTGTTGCTCTGAATAGTTTTCCACGAAGCCAATTTAAGATGAATCTGCATCTTCAGTCGCAAAACAATCCTGCAGTAAACAGACAGACAGCCGCTGCCACAATACTCTATTGTCTCACAAGAATGTCGGCAGCTCTCCTGGATTCACTTTTTTACCGGTCTAGACGAGTTTTTTATCCGATACGAACCTTATTAGTAGACGAGCAGAATTCAAAACTTTAGGTTTTGAAAAAAAATGAACCTAAGAAGTTGTAAACTTGGAACTTAGCTGGCAGATTCAAAAATGGAACGTCGTTCATAATTTGAAAAATCATAAGAAACATTCATCTTCTCCTATCGTGTCAATGGCTTGATTTTTTTAGCCCAATATTCGGCGACTCTTACGCCCCGTGGCCTTGTTTAAGTCCTCTCGAGCGCGATTATTGATCGAAATCCAATGACATTAAAAAAATTATATTATTGTCGAAATCTTGATTGAAGTCCGAAATACATTAGACATAATTATAAATGGCGATATGAAAAACTGATAGGTACTTAAATGTTTACGCATAAACAAGTTACCTATAACTTGTATTTTCCCTACTTTATACACGACACGTAGGTATAAATCAAGTTTCCTGGTAATCTGAATCTGAAACATTGTTATAATTTTATCATTATGTTTACCTAGATACGAACACATAAGGCACATTATCAATAAAAAAAAAATTGATACTGTCGGTTGAGTTTTGGGGAATCAAAGATGCTTCGGGGGATTCATCTAAATAAATAATAAATAAAATAAATAATTGGTTGTCTGTAAAGTCGGTTTACTGACGATAGTTGAACGTGACAACGTCTACGCATCGCTCACTCAAGTAGGAGAGAGACGGATGTCGAACGCTGCCGAACGCAAAGGCCGATTGTGCTTCTTTGTCGCTCGTTCCGCGCTCTCGCTTGCACTTCAAGCCTTACATGGAACGCCTCAGAGCGAGGTAACGCCGCATGACGTCATGTTTTTTCGTGCGTGCAGCCGGCTCTATCGAATTATAAGACGTAGTCACGTCAAAATTTCAATCTAGGTATTTTATAAAGATCTCTATAAAAAAGTTAGTCAAGCTATCTAAGGATCGTTTCTAACGATCTATAGATAGCTCAACTGATCCAGGTAAGATCTGTATTATTATTTTAACAATCCATATGACAGTTTCAGTGGTGTAGAGAGGTGCGAGTTTGAAACAAAAATCGTGGGACAAATATATGCAGCATCTGCATAAAATTCTGGGTCTGGGTTTTGTACCTTGGTAGGCTACCTTCTACTCGGTATACATTCACGATTATACATCCCGAGTCCGACAAACGATAGAAAACATAAGTAATCAATACATAATATATGTACCTACAACTACTTATAAACTATTCATTAATAAACGTGGTGTAAAGTTACGCCGGTTGTAACTTAGGAGTAACCATACAATTTTTGGAGTTTAAGCCTGGCGTAACTTTACACCAGGTTTATTAATAAGGGGCTTAGGTAGAAAATGTTTAGCACGTTCAAAATAGTTATCTTTATATAATATCAATATTTCAAAGGAAAATCTGAATTTAAATCAATAACAAGACCTACTTTATAACTGCAACTGCAGAGTGCACACAGTGACACAGATGCAGGTCATCGACATTGTGGCGGAAAACACAACAATAACAATTAAATTATGTAAAATGTTTGTTGGTGTCGATGGAGACTGCACTTTTTGATAAGTACGAAGTCCATATTAATTAGTAAAGGTGCATTTACACGATGCAATTTTTCGTACGATTTGCTAAGCCCCGCTCAGTGAACGTGCCGACGAGCATCGCGCTAACTAGGAGAGCATACGATGAGCGTTTACACGTGTAAAATTGCCGTGCGATACGATATCGTATGGGTTGAAATCGCACCGTGTAAATGCACCTTAAGGCATAAATTAAGCAAAAAGTATTTATGGTCAAAGATTTTTTACAATTCAATTTTTTTTTAAGGACACGAAAAAGATTGTAAATTGATTAACGCGTAATGCTACGTAAACATACAAAAAAAGTAATGATATTGTACCTACCATTGTAGAATCAAACAATCTATTCTGATTTCAAAATAATATTGATTCGAAATTTTTATCTTTCTAACCCTTCCAAATTCGAAGACATGTCAAAAAACCTCAACAACCAATCAGATCACGTCCAGAGTATTATGCGCATCCGTCTATCGACATTTTTTACGCATCTTTCACTTCCGACCTGGGCCAGGTAACATTTCACCTTAGCAGCTGTATCCTTCGATAACACGGAAGAGTTTTATCAGAGCCTAAGCGTGGGAGTTCACATAAATCATTTCAATAGCCGAACTCACCTGTCAAATTGCACGTGCAGTTTTGTCACATTAAAGTAGGAATGAAGATTGAATAACATTTTCTAACGCGATTAAAAAAAAAACATCTGTCTTTATCAGTACCTATTTGATAAACACAAGTATGTGACACTATGATGTTAATCTTTAAATAAGAAAATGAAGTTACTTTTTTAATAAAAAGTGAAATTTCAATCAAAATGACAGTACAGTCGCGTAGACAATTTTGCAAACTTCAAACAAATCTACATAGAATGTAATAATTAGGTTACATTCGTGTATTTAATCAATCCAGTCGGTCAGTTCGCAACACGATTACGTCTGAAGAAATGGGTGTTGGGACTAAACATAATCTCATTAATTCAAACTATTTTGATGCATTAATGTATCAATTTATCAAATACTGCGCTAACATACTTATGTTTTAATTTAGTACAAACACAGGCTACTGAATTCTAAAATAATGATAATAATAGTTTTTAATTCAATTGATATAACTAGTACATAACTGTATATATTTATACGCGCTTCTAAACTACCCCCTTAGACATTTTCAAAGAACTAACATCTTAATAATAATAATAATGCTGGACATTTTTCACACAGCATCATCTAGCCCCATACTAAGCAAAGCTTGTACTATGGGAACCAGATAACTGATATACTACTTATATACTTTTTGTTTGTAAATACATACCTATTATACATAGAAAAGAAACACCCAGAACCGAGACAAATATCTGTAGGTCATACAAACATTTGTCCCGTGGCGGGGATCGAACCCGCAACCTTCTGCGTCGCAGGCGGACCTTCGCCCGCTGCGCCACAGAGGTCGTCGATGATGCTCAAGTTGCCAAACGAAACTTATGTCTCAGAACATCTTTGGATAGAAACGCATTTAAAATAGTCTGTAAAATATGTATCTTGATTTAAAATAAATAATTCATAATAAGTCATTAACCCCAGCCGCGTATGGCACGAACAGGTCACAGAATAATATATTTTCATAACTAACTCCTCATTTGCAAACTTAAGCTCATCAAAAATGGTATTGAAACTTGATCCTGATGTAGGTACAGTCGATTGCGAAAATTCAATACAAAATAATACCACAGACAAATACACATGCGGTAAAGCTTTACGGTCTGTCTCTTAATCAGTTAAAGATCCAACATAAAGTATTGCTTTTTAACTTTAATTAAAATATAAAAAATAAAAATAAAATAATGCTGGACATTTTCACACAGCATCATCAAGCCCCAAATTAAGCAAAGCTTGTACTATGGGAACCAGATAACTGATATACTACATATATACTTTTTGTTTGTAAATACATACATACTATACATAGAACCCAGACCCGAGACAAATATATGTAGGTCATACAAACATTTGTCCCGCGGCGGGGATCGAACCCGCTACCTTCTGCGTCGCAGGCGGCCCTTCGCCCACTGCGCCACAGAGGTCGTCCTATATATATATGTCCACTTTAGCTTTCATACAATCCATCAGACGTTCATGGTTTTAGCGCTTTTCTCAATTTTATTTGCATGATGCATCTCTATGTTCTTTCATGTTTATTATGCACATTTATAGGGCTAGCTAATAGATGAAATCTACAAGTCAGCACTTTTGTGACTGACTATACAAACTGCTTAAATTGATTATGATGACATTTGGCTGTGTTAAATCAGTTCGCGACAATCCGCTGACCACATAAGGAAGCGGTTCGGCTGTTGAACCCGTACAGCCAAGAACTGATGATCGCGCGACACCGATATTCTGCTGATGATTAAGTATAAGTGCCTATTCAGATTTGAAGGCAAGTTCATGGTAGTTTAAGCTTTAGGGCAGTTTCATTTCCTGCATTATTTACTCTGTGGTATAGGAGCGTAGGGATTCCATTTTGAAATTCAAAATTGACGTTCGATTTTTATATCGAATATAATTTAAAACCTAACGGATGTACGTAATAACGTTTCGTATCTTTTAAAAACATGAAACTTTTACAAATAATGGTAATCTGTCTCCGACAAAAAAAAATAGAGCATTTAATTTTAATCTATTTAATTTAAATGGTATCCTCTGCGAAGACATCGAAAATACCCGGAGATGAGAAAGGTCATCGAACTCGCAAATTTGCATAAATCAGTCTACATAATAAACTCAATAATTGGCTTCTCTGTCGTCAACACGTTCCGATACCTAAACATTATTACTAAACGCCAATCAAGCACTGGCCGGCTACCTGTCCCGAGAAATTCAAATATGAAATAACTTGTAAAAAAGAACGATTTATATTAATTCATCTTTCAACACAATGGATCTTAAAGTCAGGTTGTACAGCAGTGAAATATCAACTCAATTCACAAAGTCATAAGGTTTAGAATTAAGAAATCTAGAAATAAGGTACGATGTTTTGGTCCTGGTATAAACAACAGAATGCCCGAAAGGGTGAGGAAGGGTTGTTCTTTTTTTGAATAGCTTCCTGCAATCGCCCGTCCTTGTTTAGCTGCAAGCCGCAAGCTGCAATCGAAAGGGACAAACGCAACAAAACTGATTTGTGACTAGATTTTTTCATAAGCAATTTTAGTATTCAAATGACGCGAACGCATCCGTTTTTAGAATTTCAAAAATAAATAAACTATGCGTCCGAACTCACGACGGTCCATTGATAAACTATAAACAGCTTTACAACTTCCTTACTGGAACAAAGATGTATTAACATTTTTACGCCCACAAATTAACACCTCTAGATCGGTCTCTTTTGTCCCATCTACAGGCTGGATTTTGTCAAAATACTGTTAAAGAAAACATACGACATTTAAGTTTTTTTTCTAATCGGTAGAATTAAGATTGCGGTGCTCTTTCTAGAACATCTGGGCGTGGAGCCGCGTGCGCAGTTTTGGCCAGCCTTCAACCGCGATGTAAGGCTATTCAGTTTCACAATAAGCAACATGCGTGTAACAAACAACCTACTGCCTCAATGATTCTAACCGTATCTTATATTACTTATTTGAAACTCATATTTTGTATAAAAATCCCGTTTTAAAAACATCCAGTTTTTGCTGCACTCAAAACATGTGAACTGATTATGGAAAAAGAAGTTAATAGGGTCATACGGTTCAATAAAAACCGCGGGTTTCCGTAACCATACACCGCTCACCTTGCCCGTTTCATCTGTCACATAAAAAAAGTTTAACCCAATTTTTTTAAGTGCATCAAAAAACTACCTGCCTCCGGTAGCGGGAGTACACCCCCGGCAATAAAAAAAGAACTAACTGTGAACCGTTCCTTTTTAAACACGAGTAATGAATTGACAGCATTTTTTCGCGGTTTTTGCGTGTTGCAAAAAGTTTTTAATGCGAAATTTATGGCTGTGTTCGATATTTCGCAACGGTACCTTCATGCGCTTTTGTCTATGGCCTGCAGATGTTTTTTATTGCGAATTTAAAAAAGGAATTTTGAGTTCGCTGCTTCCTCTAAATAAACTTTTGTTCGTTTCTCAAAAACATTTAACCCTGTATTTAAAACAGTCTGTACACAGCAATTATTGTATTGTTAGTGCCAAAAGTGTTGTAAAGAAGTGTCGTTCTGAACGTCCTTCAACGTTCAACATTATCGACCGAGGAAATTGCGAAAACAAAGTTCGCAGTGACATTTTTATTCTTTCTCAATTTTATCATAACCGGATTCTAGTGTTGCCGAGATAAATATACATTTATTTGAATACACGAAGGTAGCAACCGTGCTATCAACTCTATTACCTGCTTATAATGTGTGACGTCTATTTTATCTAAAACAAAACCTAACAGATCTTGCAATATACTCTGACTATCGTTTGAAAAATAATGTTGAAAATGGCTCAGTCTACTATCTACTGTATACAATACTATACGCTGGCCAAACCACGATCAATACATAATTATTACTGTCACACGTCTAGCCGATGCGTCACCGTAGTAGGTATTGTAACAGAAGGTAACTAATGTCAAAAAGATGACGTTAAATTTCCGGCCACCCACGCATAAAGTACCTAATTTCAACTAACAACCAGAGACAATACGTCTAGTTTTCCTGTTTACTCAGTTTTATCATGTTATATAGACTACCTAGTACCTAGTATTAAAGGAAAGTCCATCAAAGTTGTTATTATAGAGCCGTGTTAGTCGAATGGGGTTGTGCTTCGACTTTCAATCCGAAGGTCGTGGGTTCGAATGTGCATTATTGGATTTTTCGTTTCGAAATAATTATATGCGCTTTGACACGAGCTCATAACGGTGAAGGAAAACATCGAGAGAAAACCCGCAGCTCAGTCAGCTCCACACGTATTGACGTCGTCTTTCCTGTGGGCGGCTGATTAAGCTGAGAGGATGGTTTAGGTGCTGGGCAAGCCTATTCCATCTCAAACAATGTCCCAGGCACTACAGCGTCCCGTTTAGTGTAGGCATATGTTGCCTCCTGACGCTGATTAAATGATCTAATATAGATGTAAAGGCCTAAGTTTTTTTTTTCATGGTAATAATTTCAATTGATATGGTCTACATCAGGCACTGTTTGTGCCTTCTTCACGGTAACGGTCGCGAAAGAACACGAGCAGAATCAACCTTGCTCCTTGGACTACTCTGAATGATCCCAACAATCCCATCCTTTTTATTTTACTTTGACAGTTACTGTTCAAAACAACAGCTAATACGATAAAGCATTTTTAGGTTCCTAAAAATTTGGTAATTGCCAGATATAGGGACGTGTGGAAAATTTTGGGGGAGACCTTTGCCCAGCAGTGGGACACAATAGGTTGAAAAAAAAATTTGGTATACCATATTACCTATAAGATGTTCTCTGTATATACTTCTGTATAACACAAACGGTATATTTCTCCGAGTTTCGGCACATTTCAAAAGGGACAGTGGACTAGTATTCTCGCAACACTAGGCATAAATACCAATTACCTGTCTGTCTAGCCTAGATGTGGAATCCAAGGACGCTTTTTAGCCTTTTTGCGTAATCACGTGGAACAGACTAAAGAATAGTACTGGCGATATTTTTATATTTCACCCATTTTTATTCTAACAAATGGCTAGATAGATAGACTACGTATACAAGTATATTAAGCACGTGATCTTTAGCTCTCTGAAGTTAGGTGCAATAGACGATTGGTTTGGTAGAGTAAGCGAGATAAAAAAATTGATTTGATTTGAGCTAACGAACGATTGTGCGTATTATACATGTTTTTGAATGTTGTAAGAACATTAGGAACCAATAATTTTGGCTTCTTTTAGAGGATTTTTTTGGTAATCAAAGGTAAATTGTAAATTTCAGAAATTTTCCCTCATAAATAAATAAATAATGCTGGACTTTTCACACAGCATCATCATATGGACGTTTATGTAGCTGACTGTATGTATATGAACTTATCGGCAATACAACATGTAAATAACATTTCATATACTTATTTAAATAAACCAGTTTCTCATCTTTCTTGTTCCTATTTTAGTGTTATTTAATAGTTTTATTAAAGCATATTTTTTCCTCCTATACAACATGAAGGTGATTTCTTTTATCTTTTAGAAGTATCTTGATGTTTGTTACATTTGAAAGACTAAAATGTTGTCTATGAATAATTTATTAGTCTGACTAAATTAGGTCTTGAATTTATATGAAACAGATAATAGCGTATTCCCTGTAGACATGTATTTACTTGGTAAGGAGAAATTATGTTCATGTTAGCTAATAAATATTTACAATCGCTCTTTACTCATCTACTTAGTATATCTTTGTCATGGTTATCCAAATTCATTAAATATTAAGTTCCTAGTAATATTATCATGATGACAAAAAAAGACGTAACTCATGTATAAAAATTGTAATATTTGACCCTGTAATTAATTTATGATAATATTACCCATTAAAAGATTGATCACAGCCATTTATACTACCTATGGTGTGCTTAAACCTTAAAATAAATCAATCATTCTCGTATTTTCCTTCGCATTAAGATATTTCAACGGATATTGCAACATGTCTGACAGAACATGACTGAAACAGGAAATCGATACTTTTAAGACATCAAGAACGCTCAAAACGCTCATAAAATTATTTCAGACGGCAATATTGAAGTAGTACACTTATCCAATAAAAAATAGATTTTGGTAGTGAATTGTCTATGGTAACAGAATTTCGAACAAATTCAAATATCGAACTGTTTGTTCAGGGCGTCTAAACTTCTAACTCGCTGGTTTGAAGGCTTCAGGCCTTAGGGCTTCTAGTATTGGTTCTGATCCCTTGAGGACATGATTATCCATTGTTTTTGTTTTACATTAAACAACATTATCATTATTACAAGCTTCAGCTTGCTTCAGCAAGCGCGATAAATGCCCTTGCATTTTGAAATTCGCCATTCAAATATCGAATCGCAAAAAGTACAAACTAGTGATGAGACGCTACGAAAAAAATCCGTAACTTCAACAATAAAACCGCATCTAAAACATTCGTCACACGGTACGAATTATTTAAAAAATAAATAAAATAGAAACAATCTGTACAAACATCGGTTACGAAACTGATAAGTGTGTCAATGTCAAAGCGGGCCGGTCTCTGCAGAGCTTACGAGTGCGAAAAGAACTTATATTTAAAACCAAGCTTTATAGTTCTAAGAAAAACGAGTTCTGTTTTTTTAATACTGGGTTTTTGCTTTTCAGAACTGACTAATGCTTTTAATAAGGTTTTTCCATGCTTTAGGTAATATTATTATAGCCTATAGTATCAAATAAACATGCCATAGTTTACAGTGTATATCGAGATGAACTAGTTAACTTATGTTTGTTTAGGTTTAGTATTGTTTACGCTTTATCTGCGTATCGTACGATCAAAACAGGCAAAGGAAGCAAGCTCACTGACAACAATGCGCTTGTTTGCTGCGCATCGTGTTTGTTTGTTTGGTCCGGCGCGTGCGCAATGCCGGTATTTTACGGTTTCCGATACTCACTATCTGAACTAGCAGAGATATGCTACTTAGTGATCAAGGAAATCGGTAAAAACAGTACTTATCCTCAAAATGTTAGGTAGTCCAACCTGTGCGTATGCGCAGTCACCGTTACTAAACGCTACATTTAAAGTAACTATCACTTTTTTAGCTAACATGTCATGCAGTGTTCTTGAGCGAGGATACTGGAACCGGTCGTCTCGTAACGCGAACTGGCGCTTATTCTGCGGCCGTGGAGGACTGTTGCGCAAGACAGCCTGGTAAACAGGAAAACGACGTTTAAACCCGCGAGAACGCCCAATTTTCATACATTTTCGACAATCTGACTCATTGTGTTTGTTTTTAGAACAAACAATTTTATAATGTTTATATTCAAATTTCTATTTATATTTGTTTACAAAGATTCAATTCAATTATTCTTTAGTAAAAATTTTGAAAAATTTATAATTCTATAATCTCATTAGATAAAGAGCTATCCTGCCGTGACAGTTAAAATAAAAGTAGTGTAAAGGTCATCTTAATGAAGCGATCAAGTCTCGCAGCACAATCAGTGTCGAAACTCAGCGGTTGCGTGTATCCGAAGCCCCTCCCACTTGCAATCTAGAGATTGGCAAACGTTTCCGGTACCGACTTCACCGGTTTTTTTACCGGACTTTTTGCACTGTGAATTATGTCATCCGTAATCACGATTATTATCGGTACCTTTTGATTTTATTAAGAAATATTATTTCTGCACAAGAAGCAAATAAATTGTGTCAGTTTAAGTAAGACGGAGCTATCAAGCTCAAGATATCCGGTACGAAACCAATTTCCTCCGACATAATCACGAATAGACTATTAAATACCATATAAACTGCTGCTGCAAATCATTAGAGATTTGAATCTTACATGACCTAATTACTTACAACATTTCGTAATGTTGCGCCTAATCATCCATGAAAAATATTTCCATTAAACGTCTAAGCTCTATCGCCCACAGCGTGGATGTAGTGCACTCGCCTAGGCGATAGACGATGTATGTTAGGTTTACTATCGTAGTGCGGGGCGCGGGCGGCGCAACCGGGTCAAGGGAGCCGCGATGCACCGTTCACGCTAAATCTCACTTTCGCGCGCTGCAAAACCAATATGGCGGACGTAGTGACGCGCCGTTTCCATCTCGATGACACAATTCACCGTCCCCTGATTCTTCACTCCTTTAATACCTGAAAACAACGGTTATCTATGTTGCAACGCTTTACACGTGTAATGTAATTGGAGAAACAAACAAAATATTACAGCCCAATATCCTTGTCCCTATTTCTTATTTCCTACGTTGAGTATCGTGCGTAATCGAGATAGCGAGTTTATCTGGTCGTAGTGGCATCTTATCAACAACTCGAATTAATGCAATACTTGGTGTACGATAAAGAAGTCAGATTTTATTGTTTGTGTAATTTGACATGATTTCGATAAAGTATGATTCAAAACGTTTAGATTTTCCGCGTATGCCGGAAATCGTTAGATATGGTCTTGGAATATAAAAATAATTTTAAGAAAGCGAGCCTTGCCTCTAATCTTTCCGGTCGACAACTGCGCAGACAACACCGTAGACATGAAAAAAACAAATTGTAAAGGTTTGTTTACAACTACGCGACCGTGGATCGAATTAACGTGCGATCGAGGCTGCACGTAGCCAACCTGTTGTTTCCCTGCGCAAGGTTGGCCCAAAAAACGTCTAACGCAACTTCACTCGGATTTTAGGACATGACTAATGTACAATGAGCTTGCGAAATTGCATCGTCTTGTCTGGTAGCTATTTTGATTGTTCGTGTTGCTTGATGGGGTGACTAAACTCCAGTGATTGGTCCATGCATCGTAAAATAGATAGGTCGTCAGTTGTTGTTCTAGAAACTGATTACTCTGAAGGAAGTTCGCATGTAGGTTCCCTACTGTTTAATAATGGATTGATTTAATCCTAGATAATACTTTGAGAAAACATAAAATTAATTTTAAACATAACTAATTGATTGCTGACATAGTCAGTATTGTGGGAAGACAATGGGTGAGGATGGCAAGGGACTGTGAGGAGTGGCGTGTTAGAGATAATGCCTACACCCAGCCGTGGGTATTAATCTGTTGAATAATGATGATGAATTGATTGGTATCATCACTATCGCACTACGGTAAATATTAGATTTTTGTAAGTGAAATCATCGATACTGTATTCGGATGCTACAATTCCGCATCACTACCGCATAGTACGTAGGAAGCGCGCGCGCATCTCGCCCTTCGCGCCGCCTGACGGCCTGACCCACTTACCGCGCAAACACAAATATAAACTATACTTGTTGTGATCGCCAACTACGAGCCTGGAACGTCACATTTTATTTATTTGACGATTTATTTCTGCTAGTTAGTAAGATAACAATGAAACAGACAAACACCTACGTGGATAGGATCTAATCTAACATAACAGTCATAATACCTAGATCTAACATAGTGTTGTGCACTCAGATTTGATTTGCTACCATAAAACATTGTTTTGGCTATTGCTCTATAAAACTTTCTATAAAGTTCAATATGAGCATTATACAGAAACCGCAGGCACACATACGTAACTCTTGCATTGACCCGGCTCAGTTCGTTCAGGCTTTGGTTGACACGATTCGGCCTTTCCTCCGTGACTCACAAGCTCCGTCAGTTTGCGTAACACTCCATAACACAGCCTCATTAACATGCAACTGCTTATCATATTCTCAATTACGGACAAAATCCGTAGTTGATTTGGCAGCACCGGCGCCGCGGTCAGCCCTAATTTGCAATTTTGACACTTGATAGTTCTTTGTTTTCTTGGCAACAACCAGATTTTGCATTCTGCCACATGGCTCAACACATTGCATTGAATGCTGAATCAGTGAAATAGCAATAAAATGTTTCAACCGTACCGGTTCCCATATTTTATAATAACTAATTATTTTTAAAAATTGAGCTCAGTTATAAATAGAAAATATTGCATCAGCTATACTTCTATTTTTAAACATGATTATTTCATGTCAATTCATTCGATTTTAATGTACCTAGCTTTCCTAATGGGCAAGCAAAAGCTGGCGTCATAAGCTGCCGACTGTTCTGTCGACAGAAACGCAGACGGTTATTAAAGTCTGTAAGATAAACGTGTTATCAGCGTAATCGCGGTTTCCATTTCGCAGCGCGCCGGCCACTTTCTTACGTTTCCCGCGCAAGGGGAAAGTGCCCGCGCTTTTCCGACGCCATCTTGGATCTGCGATTGCTACTATTTGCTCATCCGGTTCGTTTATGAATTTGAACTCTAAAACTATATTAAAACAAATAAATATAAGTACTTTCTTCATCTCCGTTTTAATAATTTAAAATATTACGCGATCGACATTAGCACTTTTCAGTTTTTCACACTTTTCTATAACAACTATTTGTGAGTGCCTAGCCTAAAGTTTATTTGATGATATTTTTTTAAAGAAAATAACTTAAACAAAAGTTAGTAGCTAATAACCGAGATCATTATAATTATTTTACTAGAGCAATACTTATAGATTCACTACATGCAGGAAAAGTAAACTACTTAATTAAAGGATCTTGTTACCTGTGTTATCAAGTACACTGAAGTTATTTTAGGAATTATGATCAATACAATTGCTATAAATAATAAGTATTTAATATAAATAAACCGAACACTTTACCCTGATTTCAATAAATCCACTAGGTATGCATATTTCATTTACTTATTGTTAAATTCATTAATATTCTATGAGTGCAATATCCTTTATTCTTTTATAAAAAGTCTAGCAAATAATTTTAAAGTGCAACCCAGAATGATTTTACTTGTAAATCATGAAGAACAATTGAATACTATCAACCGAACGATACCAAAATCCGTATATATAGTTGTCAAGCGCGCGTCCGTGACTCGCAATACAACGAGCCAACAAGGATCTTACCGTACGAACTATGAAAAACTCTTTAAAACTATTAAGTTATTTTATACTTTTTCTTGTGTCACTTGTTCGAAGTTATAATTCTATATAGATAAATATTTCAATGCATTTAGATC
Organism: Epirrhoe tristata; assembly: GCA_951394285.1. Classification (NCBI taxonomy): domain Eukaryota; kingdom Metazoa; phylum Arthropoda; class Insecta; order Lepidoptera; family Geometridae; genus Epirrhoe; species Epirrhoe tristata. The sequence continues at coordinate 12,492,182 of OX596139.1, forward strand.
ATGTTACTGTTCGAGTCAATTGACTTCCTTGTTTCATGACGTCAACTGAACTGCGGTAACTCTATTTTGATAGAATTTCCCCTAACAATTTATTAGGAGTGTCTATTTAAACAAAGCTACGTGAAAGGATTGAGAAATGTAATCTGAATATTAAAAGTAGGCATTTAAAAAGCAAAACTGACGTAATATTTCACTTTAACACTTCAGTGGACGGCCCCATGTGGAGCCGGGGCGTGCCTCTAGCTAATTTATATTTCTGTAACAAGGAAATTAGCAACACGCGATATTTTGACGGCGGCGTCATGACAAAGTTATAAACGACTTTCCCACTGAAAAACTAATATTTCCGCAAACTATTTTAAAATTAATCTGTCACTGGCATCATGCATAGTCTACTCGCCGACAATTACTCAGAAAAACTATTTAAAAGATGAAACAAATGAATGATAAAAAACTTAGTTATTCAATTTAGTACAACACAATTATTTCACACATACATCTAAAAGCAACACGTAATATTACCAGCGTAATCAGACCTCAGATCTCTACCTCCCAGGACCCTTTCGAGGGTCAGTTAAATCTGGACATTGTTGATGTTGGAAATAGCATAACTTCCCGGATGTACTCTGACGTCACACATCTCGCTAGAGATTCGCCGAAAGCTGTCAATCTCAAATTACTCTTATTGTTAATATCCTAAGGTCGTGTTTCGAATGCAGAAGTTGTCTGAATAATTTAGTTCTTGGTCGAGGTACTTGGCTGAGTAATACCTACCAATATGATATGAAGCTAAACTTAGCTAATGATTTGTTTGCAAGTAATCTGGTTTAACTCGCATATCGTACATGTTGTGTAAAAACGTAAACAGGTTCACGACTGGATCCCCAAGGTGCGGTAGACATTCTCTCAGATCTTTTTATGTTACTTATTCCAGATCCTTTTAAAGATGTCTAAGGGGGTAGTCAAAGGCATGTCCAAACACATATTTGATACATGCCCACATCTTGTAGAAGTTAGTATTCCATACAGAACACTAACTGGTTGGTTGGTAACATGTTCTGTTTTGTGGTAAAATGTAACAGAATTCACTGTTGCCATTAATTATTAGGTATGTGTAACCTAGTGACAATTTTAAGCCCGTGTTAAACCTAGTTATGTGGTTTTCCTTCTATCTTGTTCAGGGTAATCAATAGTTATTTATGTATATCTCATATAAATTCCTTCTTAAGCACTATCCTCATTATCTTGATTGAACTAATCACCAAATACTTAAAAATTACCAAAACTTAAAATAAAATGATATTCACGCAAATGTACGCGCCCGTCATACCACAGAATAAAGTAATGAACAGAGTAGGTACAGTACGCTCATCCGATCTTTAGCTCTCTGAAGTTAGGTGCAACGATGCAAAAAACTAAGCGAGTGAGCGAGGCAGCTATACAACGCTGTATTTTTCATCAAAAATGGGTTCTGCGCAGCTACTTCAGAGAGCTAAAGATTGGTTATGCGTACTGTACCTACATTAGTTTTATTATCCCATTGATTCTATGTGAGCACTTCCGTAATTTGTTTTAACATATTTGTCTCAATGATGTTTCGTCACGTCGCCTGTCTAAATAAATATAGGTGGTCGTAAGACCGTAGTAAGTAAAACGGAATTTAAATAAGTATTTAAAGAAACTCACAATTTGTGTTGACTTTCTGCACCAATATATTAAAGTTTTGGTGTAAATAAAGACAAAAATAATCATCATACATTAATGACTTCCGGTCTGAAACACAAATTCAGTTATTATCATTGCCTTTGTTTAATTAACGCAAACGAATTCACTGAAATGATTGTAGAGTGCATCGTCATTCTGCTTTAAGCAATTACAAAATGTTTGCAATTTACAACTAGTTTGTTTATGTTTAGTATACATATAATGTTATTTATTAACTCGTTGGCTGCCAACTACGAGTATATTCGTAGCAACGTATCTAGGATCCAGCGCCAGCTACGAGTTTATACGTAAATGTTTAGTTGAGGCTACCTACATAATTAAAAGCATTGGCAGTGTAAACAGGAATAATGATTTTGTATAGATGGCAATGGGTTTTTTTTACTACGAATATATTCGTATGGCAGCCAACGTGTTAAATTAGTTATAAAACAATTCTGCAGAGGGAGAAAGGTGCTATTATATCCAACCCAAAAGTAATTCTATACAACTCATAATGTAAGTGTTGTCAAAACCGTTTGAAAACGGTTTGCTACGGAAACCCCACCCGTTTGAAAATGTAAGTGTTGTCAAAACTTCTACTAAACTAAAAGTTTCAGTCAAGCTTACCATTTTAATTAAACTAGCCTTCCCTGCATAATATCAATGTACATGCAGCATTCCGGTTAAGCTATATGATAGCACGCGTTAAGCCGAATAATATTCATCCAAAAAGTTTAAACAAGCAGTCACATAACATCAAGGTGAACACGCCATCCTTAGAGTAATTCTGTAAAATACAGGGTGTAAAAAGACCGACTGAAGCCAAAAGGGGTAGGTACAGCATCCCAACACAACCAAATCCCAAAGGATTTTCCGAAAAAATCATTATATCCGGAGAAAACCGACCTCGCACAGCTGGTCGAACGTAGTACTAGGCGCGTTTTTATACGTAGATTGCTGGATTTTGAGTTTTAATTTTTGTTTTCTTATATAAATGATATTATTAGGATGGTATATGTTGCACTAGTAGTAAATAACTAGAATAAAATAAAATGACGTAGATAATTCAACATTTTGCGTTTTTTTTTTCGCTAACGATGTTCAGAATCATGGTCTGATTGCAACCCCTCAGTTTTCGGTAGCAGTCTTTTTACACCCTTTATAGTAATAATGTAGGTACTGAAGCATGCGATGAGGTCGAGTCCAAAGTTATATGAAATTTTTCGCCAGCAGCCATTCTACATGAAAAGTCTGTAAAACAATTTAATCAGACCGCGCCTCGCTTCCGACAAAGAATGTAAAGAGTACATTGCACTGCATACTATAAAACCTCCACCATATTTTGCTTGTATTCTCCGGAAAGTGCAGAGGGGGTAGACCGGCCACCCTAGTGCATTCACCTTCAACGCCCCCGCAGTCACCCCCAAAGGGGTAGGTAGTCGGTAACCGCATAACTTATGCAAGTTTGTTAATATTTCAGCGCAGCAGGAAAGTAAAAGTTGGAGCAGTACGTCGTTGCCCACGGCTTGGTAGATAACCGCAGAAAGGAAAAGTTTCAGGGGGTTGAATACTACCCCTAGTACTCCTTTCAGATTGCTTTGTTAGGATTTCCCTGTAAATGTAACGATTCATACAAAAATTCTCATTGTCATGTTTGATTAGGCGTTTGTCATATTTTTACCTAAAGGTATGTAATTCTATGTAATTAAGCACAAAGAAAGGAAATTCAATTAGTAAAGCTATGTTTGATAAATTAATTAGGTACAGTCAGCGACAGACGTTCATGAACATATGATTCAATATCTTCCAAGTTCATAGAGTTTTAGATAAAACCACCTTGGATTTTTTGCATTGCACCATTACTATTATGAAAAAAAATTGGCAATTTTCCCACAAAAAAATGATGAAAATGAAGCTTTTAAATCTCCAATTGTTCATGATCTTCTGTCGCTGACTGTACCTGATTCTTCACGTCTTGATTATAAACAAACATTTTATTATGACTATAATAAAAACATAATCAACTTCTAGTCGAAAGTGATTCTTATAATCATGGTTATATTTTGGCACGTAAAACTGGTAAAACACAACCCTCTAGTTCAATCTGTAACTAGTGTTTTACAAAACAATTTCAGCTGTTTATGCTCTGTGGCGCCATTAATTATAACAAGTAATTTGTCAGGATTAGCTCCGACAAACGCCTGTAGTCTAGGTGCTGGACAAGCAGACTTCATCTGCATAATCAAGCTTTAATTTTTAATAAGAACTTCCACTGCACGTTCATTCTTCGTGCACAGATAATATTTGTGTTTTCTTAGCTTGTATCTGCGGTACCTTTGTAAGATCTTTACTAGCTTAAGAACTGAGGATGTCGTCCACGTGTTTTTTCTGTCCTAAAAAGCTTTCGTGGTTTATCCAATGACAAACGCTTATAAAATTTGATTAATACTCTCTGATCGATGAGTTCAATGAACTCCTGTCCTGGAAAAAATAAACTGTCTCTAATTAAAATATAGAATCGTTATTCTCTTGTTCGGTTTATGTATATCGTTTATTTAGATTATTTAGGTATAATTGAAAAATCTGGATAGAAAATCTGGAGCAAAGTTGAAATCTTACAGATTTCAAATTCCTTTTCTTCGCTATCTTTGTCATGGACCTATATCACTACTACTAACACAAATTGATATTTATGGTCGCTACACATCTAGGTCTTAAATAAACTACACAAACACAAAGAAAAATAAAATAACAAAAAATCTGTGGATATCTTCTACCATTCTGTTTTACCTTGTTGTGTTGTTCCGATATAGGAGAGTTCATACATTTTCTATAGCTTATATAAAATGACTCCTAGATCTAGACATCCTTGAGACCTAAAATCTGCTACATTATATTCTCTGAAGGTTTCTCAAATATGCTGATATTTTCACATGAGAACCCCTATTAATGAAATACAAACATTAATACATACAGGAATTCATAGATAAAGCTGTTTGCCGTATGTAAAAGTATATCGTACAAAGTTTCAACCATGTTGATGGTCCATTAGCTCAGTTGTCGAGAGCGTTGCCACGGATCGTCTACGATAGGTACCTACATTATACGATGACACACACAGAAAGACACCTTAAACTTATAACACCTCTTTCGTTGGGTTTAATAATACTAAGTGAAGTTCGGGTTGATCTTCAGAGTAATCTGATCCTCGGATCTTCAGATACCGGTTGGCTCTAGTTAATATTGATACAAGCTCTGTCGTTCCTGAAAGCTTCCATAGAATTATACTCAGACCAAAAGTAACCTAGTTTCTATTGATGAAATGTTTAAACCAGATAAAAGATAGAAGATTATCACAAATAAAATTAAATTATAATTAATTCCAATCTTAAAAATAAACCGGGGTAAAACAAAAACTAACAACAGCCAAGCTCACTGAGTACACTCAAGAGATAAATTCATAGAAATAACAGATTCTAAACATTCCTCGTTTGAAATCCGATCAGTTCCTGAGCTCAGTTCAACAGTTGAACGTACTGTAAAAGGTTTTTACTTCTATTAAATAAAGCTATGTACAGATGTATATACTATTTGCATGTATCGTCTTCCTCTGCTGAATAATGCAGTTCCCGTCTCTATAACTATAGTATAGTCTGTGGTACAAACCGGACTTGCATCCGCTACTAAGTTCCGTACAAAAACTTTATTAGATTTTTTTCAGTGTGCTTTTGTAGTGCTATTACTTTTATGGTTATGTGGACTTTTGTAGAAAGATAGTTTCTAGTTGCTTATGTATTTTACAAGGCAAATATGTACTAAATAGAAAATTTTAAATAGGTATACTGGTGTAGGTGGCAACTCTGAATTTTCTATTATACCTACTACAGTTTTTAGTGTTATAAATTCGACAATGTTTTTGTTATCTTTTTGGTAGTTTCTAAAAGGAACAATTTGAGGGCATAGAAATTGATTTTGTTTAAACATTATCATAATTTTGTATCGTAAAATTTACATCTAGTTTCCGCTGTTCATAGGGAACGCTAAAATATTCCATACTCATTCCATTGCTAATGTAATCCATCTGATAACATAGTCTTGTATACTTCAAACGATTGTGTTTGAATCTCCCTGAGAGAGGTCAATAACCTGATGAACACTATCCTTTAAAACTAACTAAGAAAAACATATTAGAGAGTATATAATAAAAAGCAAGACTTCTCTACGGAAACATGGCCTACCCCACACCATTTCTCAACCACCGCAACTCAACACAGGAAACCGAACTCTACAGCCTTACAACACAACTGATTTTATTGTAACAGAACCACGGAGATTACAATTAATAAAAGTAAATTAATCAGCCCTGTGCCGGACATTTACTGAACAATTTGTAATATTTCTTAAATAAGTTATGCCGGGGTATGCGTGTAGCTTCAAGAATTCTAGACTTCTAAATTAGGTACTAAAACAATGGCGGTACACACGCGATGTCTCGCCGAAATTCCGAAAACTTTCACCCGTACGAGTAATAAACCTATAGTTTATGGTTAGCGTTTGAAATAAGAACAGTGAACTTGTCATGCACTTCACTGCATATCGGAGAACCATCAGTTCAAGGAATCCTTAATTTCCATAAGGTCGTAGAACAGGACTTCCATATGTCCGCGCCCGTAAAGAGTTCAAATTCTGTCTAGACAGTTCGACCTGAAACGACGGCGAATCTTGGGAGTGTTCCCTCTCGCTCTATGCGTCAAACATGCGCACTGAGCCTCCGAGAGGGGAGGGAGACAACAGGTGGGCCATATTTCGGGGGCCCAAGGTCGTCGCGCGGAAACGTCTAGGATGTATCGAGAATCAAGATTACTGTATCGATTCGCAGTAATTTCAACATGTACGATTAGTTCAAAAGGAAAATTAGCTTTCGTTTACTCAAGATACATAAACTACTACATATTTATAAAGCTTTGTACAAGAACCAGTTGAGCCTAAGGATCACAAAACAAAATTTTCCTAATAAAGTTTTTACTGAATAGTTATGACTTTTCTCTAAACAAAACACCCTAATAGATAAGTAATAGGGCTTGAAACAACAAAGGGTTCAGTCAGGCGGAACAGACACAGGCAGAAGGTCTGTACTGGAATAAATTAGCATCTGAATCGACCTCCTCTCGTCTGGAACTGGCACCCGCGGGTAGCCAAGCCACAGATAAATTGTATCTAGATCCAGTCTCAGACAGCTCACTATTTTCTTAAAACTTTTCAAATTGCTACGAAAAAAGTGCTACGACGTAGCAATGAATCAGAAGCACTTTTTTTAACTTAATATGTACCTTAAAACAATAACATTAAGATCTATAAACTGAAATATTCGTAGCGATTCGTAGGCATCTCGTAGCAGTGAGGTAGCTCGAGCTGAAATAGGTACAGGTACAGAGTTCCAATAAATTATGTATTAAGTTGGATGTAGGTGTGGGTCCGGGGGTCGAACCTATGTAAGCTTATATCAATTTACTCGGATACCGATACTTTTTATACGAATTGTACAATTTGTACATTAAATACTCAACAAAATTCTCTCAAATTAAATCTCGGAAACAACTCTAGTACAGACAATCCTAGTCAGCATGACAATTCACATTTAGAAAAGACATTTATAGGTACAAATAAGAAACGTTACTTTTAGAAGAAATTCATCGAATATATTTATCCGACTGAATAAAAACCGCCTTATTGGGGGTTATCCATTGAAGACGCTGTTGGATGTATTGTTGTTTCTGCGACCTGTCCTAACATGATATTTTGTTGCAGTGGATGGTGGAGAACCAGCGAGGATCCAGCTGGGCCCCCGGGGGTCCCTGGCGCTACTGCACGGCCTGCTCACCCCCACGCCCACCTCCAGGCACCATCTCTACACGCAGCCAAACTCTGGTAAGTTACTTATGCATTAATTTCACTAAGTGTACTAAAGGAGCCTTCGAAACGCTCTTAAAACCCATGGTCGAAAGAGTAATACGGCAAGAATGAAGTAAACTTTCAATAAGTATTTGTATCCAAGGATTTTTTGACATATTTGTGTTCTGAATTGTTGCTTCCATGCTTCGGAGGACATTAAAGAAGACATAAAAAAGTTTGACGAAGGCGAAGACGAAGTGAAAACTTTGTTGCTAGCCTCGTTAAAACATATCTTTTCTAGTTGGTGTCTCCTAATTTTTTTTAGAAGTACCATTATAGTACTATCTATCTATATATTTATAGGTTGGTATATCTGTCTGTTTAGCTTAAGAGAATACGAGTATCTTGTATTGGACTCCACCAGAAATTGAATAAGACTGAACGTAGAGTCACCTAAAACAATATTATGTTCAACAGAACATAAAAATAAAAAATACTTAGATTAAAAAAAAAATGTTTCTTTATATTTGAGTATGATTCCAATTTATGTTAGTCCGTCTGCAAATCGATATGATTTAACCTTTGTCCTTTTTTTCCAAAAAAATTTACAAGAAAATCTTGCCTTGTCAGTTTTGTTTGTTTTTGTAGAAACATTACCTACCAATTAGGCAAGTTGTTGGTACAGAACCAGTTTTATACTCGTAATAAGAGTCATAAACATATTTCTTAGTCTCTCATTTATACTTTTATTTCTTTTTCAAAAGAGATTCATATGGGTTTCACTTTAAAAAGTTGTTAAACTCTTTGGAAACGCCAATTAAAAACATTGGTATTTCTCAACAATATTCAAAGTCTTACCGCCAAGCTTGATACATTATTCGCCCGTTATGTACAAATTATACACAGGTATATAAGGTACAGACGCTGTAGGCCTAGCTTATTCACACAAAGAAACAGAGTAGGTAATATACAAGCAAGATTATGTATTAATAATAGTACGAGTTTATGTATCTAAAAGTTTCAAATTAATTTTACCACAATATTGCATAGAACTTTGTACCTTATAGCTCAAATAGTAGCATAGATTTAAAAGTTTTTAAAGTTAAAGGATATGCTACTTAAGATGCCAAACCACATGTAGAATCTAGTCGAAATACTTTCAAGCCTCAGGTATAGACTATACTTTCTGAAATAATTGTGGTTAATAAGAACATATAAGCTATGGGAAAACACCATGGCTGACTCATCACATTACCCCCGTCACAACAAAACTAGCAGCGGCCTATGAAATATTCATAAAGAAGAAAGAGGAAGTGGCAATCGATAGACGTCAGCTGATCCGCCCGCCCAATGTCACGACCGCGCCGGCCGCCGCCCGCCCTACGCACCCACTCACGCACACAGCCGCACTCGCCCTTCCTGAGCAAGCCTCGGCTCCCGGAACATACCGTATACAGTACCCATAAGACTCACGCACACATCCTTCACTTCCTATTGCACACTGTCTCAAACTCTATTCACACACGAATTCTTGTAGCCTAGTCTTCATCTGACCTATATTCTTGAAAAAATGGGAATAATCGTAGTTGTTTCAAAGTTTGTGACTTAGTTTTTCGGCTTGAATTATTTAGGTCACGATGTTTAAACATCATACTTCACAGTTATTAGGTATTATTTGTATAGGCATATGTACATACTCGTACCTACATTTTACATTCACAGCTGCGATACCATTACGATTCAATACATTTGAATCGCACATTTTTGATATCAAAATACGCAATATTTTTTCCATAAGCTTTCCACTTTCACCCTCTCAGTATTCAATGGCTTCAGTTCAATTATAACCCATTCGCTGCAGATGTCATATCGCACGGGTCCAAATGACCCGCAAATCCCACGTCGCCCCATGTGGGTGTGACGCTTGCACAATAAATACTATCGATCAGAGGGGTCAAAATGATCAAATAAAGGGTGATTCGTATTGGACAGCTTCATTGAATACAATTTTGCAATGTTATAGTTAGTATTGATGAATGGATTCGTTCGAATCATTATTATATTATTGTTACTTAATGTTGAAATATATAGGCATTGGCGTTTAGTTTGGCATATTTTGAAAATTTGAGAGTTAACCTAATCGGATTTCATAAACAAATACACGGATATCTCCGCAGCGCGATCACCTTGCAAAAATATTGAAAAAATATCGGCTCATGTCAAAGCTAACCCTTACAAAGGCATCACCGGGTCAGTCGGACCCGGACCCCATCTAACCAAATACACAACATCCTAACCAAACAATTGAATCTGCAGATGCGTGCACACGTTGCGCTAAATGCACATTTCACCCAAATTCACAGATTTTTTATGCAAAAATGGGTTACATTGCACCTTGCAGCGCAATATTGCAGCGTCATCCGTCACAATAGACACTAATCTGACCGCTGTCCTGCTCTACCGTATAATTGCATCCCTCTCTTCTTTGCAATTCATCCGGGCGGCTTTCCGGAGCTATTGACACTTTGGAATTAGAATGTCACGCGTGGGTGCGCGAACGTAACCCATTGTAGAGCAGTTATTGTGCGGGACCTAGTTGCGACTGTGAAGGGTTCAACAATGCTTTGACTAAGTTTAGTAGGTACCTATCTGTATTTTTTAAATCAGATTGTATTCTTTGTATTGTTCCTGTACCAATCACATCAAATTTTAAGCCAATCTATATATATAGCAACTTGTTTTATATAGTATACGAAAACCTGTTCATATTTAATATGGCTGCTGATATAATTCTCTAAGCTCGCCGAGCGCCGGCCAACGGTAACACACTTAAATAAATAACATCCTAAAGGATTTGCGGAGTTATTCTAAGCGGAATTACCATCTTAAAGGAATTATATTACAAAGAAACTACACAAAAGGTCACCAAGGTGTCTTGGCTACACAAGCTCTAATTTGATGTAGGGTTAAATAAATTTATTCTTTTCGTGTTGATTCTTAAGTACTAAATTTTTTTTACATAAAATAACCTAAGTACCAGTAATTATTATTTTATTTCAAACTTATTTTCATTCGCTGATGACGCCACTATTACATAACTGTTGGTTTTGGAATACAATTGGTAATTTGGAATGGTCAAGTTTTGACGTTTTACTGTTTTCATTTTCTCAAATAGATTACTTAGGTACTTATGAGATCAGAGCCATAATATATACAGCACGTGTAATATTCCGTTACGTAAGTAAATATATACACAATATACAATATATTCATATGGTAAAAAATCGCGAGGTCTAACTGTTCTCATGGATTATGGTCTATCGCCGATTCGCACAAAAGCAATGGACAGCGGTCACTCCATAAAGATCCCCGATTAAGGAAGGGTCATCATTGTCCAGCTTTGTGATACTTTACTAATGGGACCGCATTCCTCGCCGACCGGTAGATCGGCCGGGGTACGGGAGACCCGGTATTATTTATAGTTAATTTATTATTATTTTGATACGTGAGATGAAAGGGTTGGCACAATGGAGTATTCCGGGTTCGGGCCGTTGGTCACTCGTGTGTCCAACGTATCAACTGGCCGAGGGGTCTTGAACCCGCTTTGTTTAAGCTTAGAAGAACCTTGGGAACCAGAGATCTAAAACCTTGGACATTTGCATAAGAGGAAAGTAAATTAAGAAAAAATATTGATTATTAAGACATGTACCCAGCAGTACCTACAATCTACATTAGACAGTCTCTCCTAGGTATGTCAACATAATTATTTAAAAGAAATAATGAAAATTATTGATTACTTATTGTAAACGTATTAACAACAAACGTAGTTAAAAAGTACTAAATTCCAAAATATTAAAGTATTATTCCAAAACAATACAATAATGGCCTATTGTTTTACCCTATACTTAAGTTATTCTCGTTTTAAATGGTCAAACTGACCGGTCGGCGCTTCCCGGTTCCCATACATTGTGCGCCATTGAAGGGTTAACAATGTCCACAAAAGGGTGTGGACAGATCGCACACCGGTCAAATGGTCATTTTAATAGTCAAGGAAACGTATGAAAGGCCCTTTCTAGTTGTTGATTATATTAATGCAGGATGACCGTTATTCGTCAAACTATTTTATTCAGGGACATGAGAAAGTTTTGGTAAGACGAAAAACGTCAAGATGGTCACTTTGCATTCATTATTTAGATGTAATGTCGAGAGGAAAGGTCACGCGCTTTGAGTCTCAAATTATATCATCTGATAACGCTTGAGATAATATTGGTAATAAAATTCTAGACTTTGATTCAAAAAGAAATGTTTCTGAAATAATAAGTAACTTGTCGCACAGTCCGTTTATAACGGTCAAACATTCGCTTGAGAAAGTTTCAAATGTTTATATAGAACGGTCGTCTTGGCAACAATTAAAACCGTACCAAAAAGGGAAACATTATCACAAATTACGAAACCAAAACATAACTCATTTATGATGCAAAAGCAACCCTCGGTCTATGCGACCCCGAGATAGAATCTGCATAATCATGAATTAACCCTGCACTTTTTGCATGACAATCGCAAGATGTTCCCACAAAAACAGGTTGAGTGCAAGTGCATCAAAGAGTTTTCTAACTGCAACTGACCGTTGGGTCATAATGGCCAAGGATTAATTGCGTTTGTAGGGTTAATGCAAATTTTAGATGACCGTTCGTTTGGACAAAGGATAATGTTTTTGTGCAGCTTCTTTGAAGATCGTGTACTCTAACGGTCATGTTTTACTAGCAAGATGCATTCATTTGAATCTCATTTAATTATTGCATCTAATTTTTATCTTAGTTACAAAGTAATCTCATGTTTTTTATTCTTTAGCGTGAACGAAATAAATAACGTAAAAAAATTACGTCTTTAATGTTTGGGTAACGAAATAATCACCACGAATCTACATAAGATTACAACCATATCAAACATAAAGTATGTGTGATTCTAAATCATTCGTTAGGAGCAAAATCCTAATCCAATCGCGAAGATCCTTGACAGCATGATTAACCTCACCTCACATTCCATAGATTATTAAATGATGACTCCTTTGTCTCCAGGTTCTCTTCCACCCTCACCGGCGGACAGCGGAGTCTCCGATGTGGAGTCTTCATCATCAGGCGCGGGATCAGCTGAGGAGCTGAAGGCACGGCTACAACCACCCCCCGCGCCCTTCCACGCTCCCTTCCTGCCCTTCTACCAGCACCATCAGATTGCCACGCTGCACCACGTCACGCACCCCAGACCACCTGGTGAGTACTTATACTTAGGTATCTAGCTTTATTTATCAAAGACACCTGGGGATTGATAGGCCGTTTTTCAATTTAGTTCGTTGATAAAGTTACCTACCATGGAAAATTCTGCATTTGGAAAAACACAGAAAGTGAATCTTCTAAAATAACAATAAAATCAGAAACATTAACTTCGTTTGTTCGACATAGGTAGATCGTGGATTTCCGCAAGGGAAATCCCAGTGACTCCATCCAAAGATCTATAACTGAATAGCATCATAAACTCTATAATCTACGTTCGTTCATCTGCGCTTGATGAGTAATTGTAATAGGTATGTTGCTAAGCAATCTACGCAGCCAAAGTGATAAGAAAATCAATAAAATATAATACTTATAAAGATATGTTGCACATAATCAAATTAAAACAAAATGCGAAGAAAAACAGGGGCAAAAATGACAAAATCTTGGAATATTCAAACCAATCGCCAATACCTATGCAGATTCATAAATAAACATACCTAGAGGTATTGAGAATAGTTTTGTATTGTGGATGTGGAGGTGACCCGGTGAATGAACGCACCCGGAAGGTCACCTTAGCGGCGCAGGCGCAGGGAATTTGGGAAGTGACTCGACTGAACTGTCTTGATGCTTCGCGAATTTGCAATGTTAATCAACGTTTCGTTTGTCATTGGTCGAACTACAATTTGCATTTTTTATTTGTTTAAAATTTTAATTTTAAATATTGTTTTTTATATTTAGTACTAAAAAAACAATTTTGAACACGTAATAAAGCTTATGTAAAGCCGATGGCCATCATTCATCATCATCAGCCCCTTTCCTACTTTATGTGGGGTCAATGGCGAATGTATCATTAGCATTTGTGGCATGAACACAGCGCTCTTCGAGCGTAGCAAAATGATCTCGTTTCTGTGCAATGTCAGAATGACAAACGATCTAACCGAGACGTTATCTAAATATAATGCAGTGTGAAGCTTTATCAGCTCACTTCCGGGGGCGTGTGAGCTGCACCCTGGCCCGCCGCCAACTGGCCTTCTTTCCAAACTCAACGTATTGCACACATTACACTGAATCTTGCGATATATCACATGCATTTGTATCTGAAAAACATTGAACATTTTTCTTATTTTATTGAGCTTCATTCGAGATTCATTGGCATTACAGCGTGCCTCAAATACCTTAAGACTGCAATATTTTCCGCTGTAAGTAGGTAGATTTTAAAATGAGCTTAGCGTTATACTAATTGCATTGATATTGGCTATAGGCGGAAGATTTGATCGACAAACAAGTACCGGAAAATACAGTTTCGTCATATCTATGCTATTGTTGTTGCGGCCTAAAATGAATAATCATTAAAACAATAACAGAGGTAACATTAATACCTATTACATCCTATTCAATTCGCGTCGACTAAATAAAAGTATAACACCTGTGAAAACAAAAGCTAGTTTGATGGAAGCAATTTGCGCTGGCATCGGCCATAGAGCGCTACTTGGCGCTTCACGCCTTTTCTCAGCGATTTGACATTGCGCAAGGTCAGTGCTCCTAATAAACCGATGCAAAATCTACAGATACAAACCACGGTAGCATGCGTTTGTATCACCACCTTCGCATGCAAACATGACACTTTCAATTTCTTGAAACTTCTCTAACTTGTCTTGTCACACATAAAAATACTCCACAGTCAATTGCAAATATAGCCCTTGTTAATAACAGCGAATAATTAAGCTACGCCACCATTCTTGAATACGCTCATTTCCACGATAAAAGCCATTAAAGATAGCGCGCAGGAAAAGTAAACCATTACAACGTTTCAGAGACACGTTTTCAGTTGTTTATGTCACAATTTTGTCGTAATGTAAGTAGAGTATAAAAATAATTTTACGACGCGTTTCTAATTGCATCGTATTCGTGGTAAAATTTCAGTGTTCATAGCTAAAGAACATAAAACAAAAATTAAATAAACGTAAGACACTGCAATTGATGAATCTGACAAATAACAGGTTGAGTGGAGAGTGGAGATTGACGTCGCTGGGTACCAAACGTGCTAGCAAGATAATTAGAACTGGCTATTTCCTCACAAAACTAAATTGTCGTACCTAACTTTTTAGCATAACTTTTGCATAACAAAAGTTATGTCAAACAGGACGAGTTATTCTGGAAGAGCTGCAATGAGGATAAATCCGTCGGAAACAAACAAGGCAAAACCGCACAACAATTTTGATATGACTTCGAACGCAACACAAAAATATAACTTACTTTGTTTCTTTTAGCTGTTGTTGATTGGTGTGTGGACCACATGAATGAATAGTATAACTCGCTAGTTTTGTCATAATTACTCATTCATTCATTCTGAAGAACCGTGATTATTTCCTGGGCCTGGCCGAATCAATAATGAATTACCTAGACAGTTTTGTGTATTAGTAATGAACGTTCACGTATAAATTCCGATTCATTAGCACATAGGAGGCTCATTATTTTATCGCATGCATATCGAGACATTGGAGCGGCTGCGAGGCGTAAATCGGCCATTGCTGTAACGCGGCACACACGAAATTTCGGTGTTGCAAACGTGAATATTGGGCAAGAGCGGTGGTACCGGCGCCATTGTCAGTCTCTGGCGAAACGCACACGACCTTCCTACTCCGATTGGGCAGTCAGAACCTGATTGTGTGAGTATGTAGAGTCGTGTGATGCTCGTTTCACTGTAACCAGTTCACAAAACACTCTGATTAGACTCAAGACCCCATCGTTTTGCAATAATTATGTTTTTGGAACAAAGTTCCTTTTCGGACGGTATCGAGGATGGAGGCTAGGAATAAAGCGATCGATTTTACCGTCACGACATATCGCTGACTCCGGGGAATAAAAGGATAACTGCAAAAACAGAACTTTACAGGAGAAGCAAAAAACATGTTTTCGTTGATAACTTCACAAATTGTGCAAAATGGCGCACATAGTGGTGCGCAAAAAAAGATGTGCAGAGTGCGAAAAGTGGTGCACAAGGTGCGCAAAATGTCAAATGTACAAACTTCGTTTCAACCGAGTGTTCCACGACACTCACGTACTTTTTTTTATTTATTTATAGAATGTGACGGCTATTGACTGTACTCCTTCCCTCACCACAACAAATTTGCCGCAATTTAGAACTAATTACAAAATTGCTTTTGCGATTTCCTCTCAGAATTTTGTCGGAGACAGTAATAAAATCAAATATCTAAGTCTTACTCAAGCTTCGCTACCGGCAACTTAATTAAGACAAAAGAAACCTTGACTGGATGTTGCCAATTGCCAAATAGTGTTGATGTAGGTAGCACGAACGTGATTGCAGCGTGCGTGCGCGCCCGCGCCGTGTGCGTGGTCTTAGCTGGGAGTTGTTTTTGAATGCGTTCCGGTGCTACGAATTACGTCAGGCAGGTCATTCCGCACTTAAAACAAACACCCCATCTTTTTACAACGAATTGATCTTACAAAATAGGTTCCTACTTATTTGAAACAAGAATATGTTGACGAAACACGGTCCTAGTCGAGGACCAAATATTCAAAACCGAAAAATTGGCCCTTGGAGTCAGAAAACGTAGTAAGAAGCATCCGAATATTCATCAAACGAACGAAAAAACGAACGCGAATAACCCCCTAGAGCCTCTAGACAATGTAACAATCTATTGTCGAAAGCGAAGGTAGAAAAGTCCAATTGTATGGAAGTAATCATTCGATGTTGTCGATATGTTGATGGAAACTAACTGCATGTACCTTATCTATAATATATTCGTTGACAACAGATCAAGTCATTTTTGGACTTTTCTAATATCGCTTTCGCCATCGATTGTTACATGGTCTATAAGCTCTGTTCGCTAAAAAGGTTGTCTTATTCGTATCTGTGTCGTGACCACGTACAAATCGGTGGACATATCCGTCTCCCTGCTGCTAGATCACGAACGGTCGGCAGGATATGATAATGTGCAATTATGTGCGTTTATGTACGACTCATTATAACAAGACTTCCAAATTAGTTACCTATCATGTTTGACATCAACGATGAAGAGGTTATTAATGTAGCACTGAAGTTTTGTAAATCTAATGCAGTTAGGAGGAAAAACATTAAACACAACAGCCTACTCAATATTTATTCGGTTTAGTAATTGCGATAAGCTCAAGCATTCTGAGCACGGAGTAAACAGAGACGTCAATGTGACATTCGCAAACGAAATGGAATTTAAAATTATCGCTGTCTATTCTGCAGCGCTGCATCGCGATAGTGCGGGCGTGTGTGCGTGTGTGTCTAATAGGTGGCGCGGGTGTGCGGTGCGCGGGAGTGTGCGCGAGGTGATCGTCCCGATTCAAGGGCAATGCAGCGCTAGCGCTCGCCTCGTATTAATAGTTGGCGACTATTTTCGCCTCGCCGACCGCTGGGGGACCGGAACGTTATTATTGACATTCGCAAATTTCCAAATTCGATTCCATGGCTTAAACTTTATACAGCTCTACGCACACTAGCCAGCTTTTCTAGTAACAAGCTTTTCGATCTTTAGCGTAAACGGGTCTTAGTCTGCTGCATACATTTTGTGCAATTTTCGCCATCAAGGGCCATTGAGTATTCTGAATTATTGCAAATATTGATGAAAATTTAAACACACATTACATACCTAGTAAAGAATGTGATTTATTATATTATTATTTATATTATTCAAGAAATAAATACTTTTTTTATTTATTTATACATATGTACTTACCTAGTTTGATGATTTCCGCTAAATGTGCTAGAAATAAATATTTTTTATTAAAAAGCTTAAAGTCAAGGTGATTAAGCATTTATCCCGTAGGAGCGCTGGGATCACTTTGAATCGTCTTAAAACTAGGTGATTCTACTCCTGTTCCTTAGCAACAGGAGTATGAAAAGAGTAAGCTTATAAAAATACACGGTACCCTAGTTTCAGCATTAAAATCGTTTCAAAGAAACCACTTTATTGAAAAGGGGTTACAGTTCATCAGCCTATTTCTAATTAGATTCCAGTTCGTTGGAATTTTATGAGGTTGACGTCAGCCTCAACTTATACATAGCAAAACGGCGCAAGTGAGCCACTGGTACATAGCTTCCAAGGATTAAAGTAACGACACTATGCGATCATAGCCCATTACGACTGCGGTTGATCTATTTGTAGCAATCACGAGTGCAATTCTAAAAAGCAAAAGTTCTTTGTTTTAACCGTCAGTGCAGGCACTCGTCGCCGTATAAGGAAGAAGCGTCGCGCGCCATCTGTCGTACAAAACGCGGTTGCGCAACTCTGGCGACCCACTTCGCGCCGCGGCCGCTGCCAAACGCGCCTCGACTCCTCTACAATTACATATTTCGGTGTCGCAACACCGCGGTCGCATCCGAGTTGAACGGCCCGCGACCTTGAGTGTTGCGCAGGCCGCGCCGCACGCGCCGCCGAAAGCGAAAGGACTCACAGTCCCCAATTCACCATAAGTCCCGGTAGTCCCGTTGCGTACGTGACCCGATACTCGTGCTGCATTAGGTATTGTGACGTTGACATAACCGCATCGTACGATGGGGCTTGAATCATGGTAAATCCGCTTCCTTGGGTCCGGCGCCGGTGAGCGCCGTGCGTCACACCTTCGCCAGCGCTCCACACGCGGCTTCCTGCGCGGTTTCGCAACGCATCTCGCTGCCGTGGCTTCGCGTTGGTGGCGCAACCTCTTCCGAAATATACAGAATACGCGGAATAGCCCTCGCGTATCGAATCGTGAACTCGGAAAATCGCCGCGACCCAATTTCGCATAGGAATCTCAGCGCTCCACTTGTCCGGAAATTGTGTACGCTCATTTTATGATAGGCGTAAAAACGGGTGAGGGAGCGTCCATGCGGCCTATATACTCGCTCCGCTGGTTTCCTGGCCGTTTTAAAATTATCCGCTCGTTCCCGGCGGAGCGGCAAAAGGCTCGCCCTTCACGGACCACGGCCGCCCCTGCCGCCTGCCACTCTAAATAGCATAATTCCATAACCGGGTCGATCCGAGAATCGATCGCGATCGCGCGGCGACTCGCTATCCTTGTGTTTATGCGTCGCAGTCCTAACCGGGTCAGTGTTAGGTCGCATAGCGCTGCATAAATAGACGCTTGTAGCTCCCCGCGGCGCCGCTGCACCGCGAATCCTCGAGTGGAAGTGCCTCATATAAAACAGTTGTTTCGCAATATGTTTACGCTCGCCCCACATGCCGCTGCCAAAGCGACGGATTCCATGGAGGAAAGTGTCGCGTTGCAGACTTCTACTTCGTTATAACCCGCGGTGTCAATGCTGGCGGGCGGGCCGTGGGAATATAGGACGGTTAAATTTAGGAGGCGGACGTTTTCGAAATAGCCGCCGTGATAGTAGTCTCACTCCTAATTACTAATCATCAAGGCCTGCCAGTTATGCAACTATTAGTTATCGACATAAGCAAGCCTTTACAGGGAAAAGGTAAAAATTTAAAACACACATTACACGCCATTCGATATTCCAGACGGAAGATTCCTGTTAAAAGCCCTTGCAAGGAATTTATGAACCAAATGGTGTAAACTACGCACTTTAAATAGGTGATCCATTTAAATAGTTTACCAAGTAACAGAACTACGTTTTATAAATCGACAAGCAGAAGTACGCGATTTCAAAATCCAGCCCTTGGTGGGGCTCTACTTGATGTTTAACGCCTAAACTAGTGCCGCCATCTGTTTCACAAATAAAGAAACGAGCCTTCATCTTACGGTGACAAGTCTAATCGATAATTAAGTGAAAAAAGTCGTTCCGGCCTGATTGGTGTCTGTCAGGGTCGGATTAGGCAACAGATGGAAATCAACGCCAGCCTTGACCACTGTTCGCCCCTCAACCCGCTTTTTATTGCCCACGTCTTATGACAAAAATGCTATAACAACATTTAAAAGGCTGTTATTTATTCGTAAACAAGTTATTTCGTAAACGGGAACAGACGTAGATGGTAATGACTTGTAGCGTAATAATATTGAATGTGAAATATATGACTCTCAATTTTTCAGTAGAGTATCTACACTACGTACACAGCACAGATAAAAAATATTATCTGTTTTGGGTACGTGATTGCATATAGGTACTTAATGTTGTTCAGGTAATATTGGTTTATTCAGGTCACAACAAACGCTCCGGATTTATTAAAACGGAAATGGATATTAGAGATGAACGGAAGGCGAAAATTCTAGCTTAACACGCCATCCTCGCATGCATTTGGTGTTTGTTTGTAAATAAACTCTTAACCCACCAAATGATAGGTTTAATAAGTTTCCAATTATCTGTTGAAAATGTATAGTACAAAAGCCTGTATCATATTAAATACATTTTTGTTACAATTACAATTTATAATACTTAAAGTTTTAATATATGTATATAATAAATTGTATCTGTTAGGGCTATCTGACTGATTTGACACCATCGTCATTAAAATGTAAGGTTTACCGGGTCAAAAACCACAAAGTGACTTAATGTTTTTTTTTAAAAGGTATACTTTTTGCAATTAACTACCTGAGTAGTGTAAATCTAATATTTTTTTAACTAAAAATATGGTAATCGATGTAGCCTAGGTCAAAGAAGGCACCTCTGAAGTCTTTTATTAAATAAAATCATTATTATGAGAACAATAAATTAAAGTAAACGACAAACAAAAGTTGTGGAGCTATTCAAAATACCTATAGGTACCATGTATAACTAAGTTTGTTGACGTAGGTATTACCGAGTGACTACCTAATACAGATAGCAACTCCGACTCCGACCGGTCGGTCGACTTCTTTTTATTTCCTCCCTCCTATCTTCTGTTAGTTTATTTTCTTGAATGTGGCAACAATTATGGCAACTATCAGCAGACTCGTTAGCATGCATGAGCGACTTCTTGTGTGAGTGAGGGCGATGAATCAACGAAGGAAATGACTCGTCATGATAATAGACCACAACCACAGGGGAACTGAATAATAACTGAAACAGGGTTAACACCAGGTATTGAGCATTCGACAATAACAATCTAGAAAATAAGAAACAAGTTGTAAGAGTTGATCATTTTACTTACATAATTCTCTGAATTTGAGTTTCTGCCTCATCAGACAACCATAGACGGATTACAAATTCAAACGAGAAAATTATCGTAAAACCGGCAAAAGTTAGCAGTGCGGTGGTGGGGGCGATAGACGAGTGGGGGGTGGGGGCAGAGGGCGCGCGGGGGGCGGATGGCTGCAACTGTTTGCGCGGCGCAGTGGTCAATGACACGGCGACATTGCATCAACGCGCGAAGGTCACCCCTTCCCGCGCTCCGCTCCCAGCGCCCTCTAACGCGTCTCGCAAATTCCTACACTTCCTTGCAACAGGACGCCATTTTGGATCAATCACTCTGGCTTTCAAAGATAGCTCTTGTGATATTGAGAAGCAAAAAATATTTAGATTGAACATGTCTGGGAAAGTAATAAAATTAACAAAATTTAAATATTTTATTCAAACACAGAATTCTATATTAAAAGTTTAATTAAAAGAGCGAAGGTTGAGCACGAGCGTGTATCGTGCGAAGCAACGTGACAACGACTCTCCGAGGGGCCATTTCCTCAAAGTGACTCGTCTGTACTGTGTGGAACTACGATACATTGACATTATAATGTGACCCTTTTGTGAAAATTCAACAACAGACTGCGTAATACAACATAACAATCGATAATTACAAAAAGTCAATTATGTATTTACTTCAGGTTAATATTTGACTTGCGATAACAGCTTCAATATATAATTTCTAGATGGGTCCTACCTACATGTCATTGTAATTACAAAATTTGAAATATAACCTTTTCACGTGACGGTGATGATTCCAATAGATTGCAATTTTAAAACGTAGGTAAATAATGATACTGTAACTGTTTGTTGATACTTATTTTACAATATATATATATATTTATATATATGATACTTATTCGTGTTTTGTCTTAAAGACTGATAAGACAAATTTGTTAGGTACCTACCTAGAAACGTGACATAAAGGTAAAAGGAAAAAAACCCAACGATTTAACAAAGTTGCTAAGTACCAAGAGCGTCTAACCTGCCTATATTTCGCTCACAAGCACACACATTTTCATAATCATTGAACGCATCAGTTGTGACACTAGATGCATTTATCAATATTAAAACAAAAAATGTTTTCACAGTTGGTTTACGTAAGCGGGGTGCACGAACTCTTAGCAGATCACCTTCGGAGCGTCCCAAACTATAGGTTGAGGTCGCGGTGTCGTATCGGCAATAATAGTTATCGATAACATCGCTCGACAAACAAGATGAGCGATGACTCGGCGCAGCACTAGTGGTAGTGCGGGAAAGTCGACCAAAGACAAAACGGACGTGTTCGGTTGGCGACATTTTAGCAAAAATTTTTAAATATGGAATCGATAATTTAGAAGTGTTCTAATTTTGAAAATAAATAAACAAAGCCCGCTGTCATTCTTAGGTTTAGGTTCCTAAAGTTTTCTTTTTTCTGTTGTTCTTTATTTAATTTTGTATATTGTTGTAATTGGGTATTTTCCAATAAAGATATATTCTATTCTATTCTATTCTACGAATCTGAAACCGTTTTTAAAAAGTAAACGTAGAGCTAAACTTACTATTGAACAAAGAGACGGCAAATTTTGTGACTAATTTTAAAATTGTTTTTCCGCTAGTCATTGTTATCAATGCTTGGCAACGTAACAAAACCTAGCTATTACGTGGCAACAAACAACAATTATGTGGCAGAGCAGGCACCAACGTGACCTATCTCTGAAAGCTCTATCTGTAAGCCTGACCTTACACAACACAGACCTTTGCGTCGCCTAAATAAACAATCATACAAACATACTAATGCAACGATAGCTGTGTCCGGTGTGTTGTTTGCATAAAAAATGACACGAGATAATTTATATCGTGAGTGTTATCTGAGGCTATCACACCTCTGTATTCCTGGTAAAAAATAATAAGTATTTTGAGAAATTTCATTAAATTATTACTGTTACTAGGTACTTTGTAGCATTAGTAGGGTAGTAACCTAACCTAGTAGGTACTTATACGTGTGACTAATGGCCATCTAAGCTATACAATTCAGGATATACAGGGTCTTACATTTTAAACTACACAAACTGACAAGGCCTCATTTTTGGGTTGTAAATAGACGTTTGACCGTATCAATTTATATTCCTAAGCCAATTTCAGTTTTTACTTCAAAATGTATCATTTATTGATTTTTTTTAAATGTTGCATAATGATTTTCAAGAAGAACAGACGTTCCACCAATCGCAGCGCAGCTACATCACGAATGGACTAAGTTATACAAGAAGCAACAATCAATTGAAAGAATAGTATTTATTGATTTTCTCGGGATTTCCATAACAAAACAAAAAAAACATTACATACCTATATATTTTTATTTATTTGTTGAACCCAATTCCTGAATTAAGTTAGTTTAAAATGAAATGAAAGACCTAAAAGTGTTAAGGTAATTTTTATTGAAAAAGGTGATCATTTTTAGGGGAGTTTAAATAAATTCAAATAAATTTTCGTTTGTTACCAGACTGCGTAGGAGACAATGATGTTACTTAGATAAGTAGGAACTTCCCATTTAGATAATAAGAGTCTGGCATGCGTAACGAACGGCCATAAACCATAATGATGATCCTAATAATAGGAACAAATTGTTTTCACCAAAAACACGAAAAGCATTTCATGACTTGTCACAGCAAAAATTGAAGGAATCGACATCGCGTAATACAGAAATTTTACATTTCGGAACGAAGTTCTTTTTCGGACGATATCGAAGAAGAAAAAAACTGAGCCTGAAATCAAAATTTTGTTCCATTTTACCGTCACGACACATGTATATGTCAAATCGTCACAGTGCGAAATGCGCAGCCGCGACACACCCCATAGATTTTTACATTGTTAGTAAGGAAGAGCGTTTCTAGGATACCTAATTTTATTATATTTACATTTGCACATTGTACAATTTGTTTATTTTTATATATTTTCTGTATAAGGTTCTTGTGAACTCTTTTACTCTTTGCTTTGTTCCAACCGAGTGTTCCACGACACTCACACACGTACTTTTTTGTTAGATCTTGAGAGGAATTATTTGCTCTCACTCATAAATATGCAAATTATTACAAATACCTACTTTTTTTTATCATTGCGTACCTAAGTGTAACTAAACGTATTTAGAGAGAATTTGCACAGTTGGTAGTAAATATGGAAATTTGCAATAATTTGACATTGTTCTGTTAATCTTTACTTATTCGTAAACGCGGAAGGGTGCGACTTCCGCGTGCTCAAATATAATAAAACTTATTTTTAAAATACAATAACTGAACATGACTTTCTGCTTAGTAAAAATGCGTTACATAACGTTAACAATCAAAAACGTGCCTGTAACTCATTCTCTTTTTCATATTTAGATATAATGAATTACTAATCGGTATAAAATGTTGGTAGGTACCTATTAAAAACGTGTTCAAATGCTGTATTGTGCTTTGAAATAAATCATTTTAATAGATAAATACTCTTGTTTATAAAATGTAAGTTCTTTGCAGTTGAATAAACAATAATGTCCCTTATTCGCTGATTAATACGAAGTTTTGTTGTGTAACTGTATGCATCACAGCCTTTGTCTTATATGACCGATATTGTTGAAGCATCTAATAGATTACTTGTATTAAGTATTTAACTTTCCCAAATTGGTAGAGTTTCTAATTTTTCTGCCTCTTGTGATCTAATAAGAATTAAAACTGTATTAGAATATAATAAAATAACATTTTATTTTCACGAATGAGCTCAATTTTATCAATGTTTGTGGCTGAAAATAAGGCCTTCAGCATTTGCTCCAGCAGCTCAAGAGTGTGTTGGAGCGCTGGTTTTCAGTGGCGCCCTACAGAGTCTGACGACCTCTGTGGCGCAGTGGACGAAGGTTCGCCTGCAACCCCGCCGCGGGACAAATATTTGTATGAGCTACAGATATTTGTCCCGGGTCTGGGTGTTTCTATGTATAATATGTATGTATTTACAAACAAAAAGTATATAAGTAGTTTATCAGACATTATAGTACCCATAACACAAGCTCTGCTTACTTTGGAGCTAGATGATGCTGTGTGAAAAGACCAGCATTATTTATTTATTTACTAGAGTACCGTACAGCACTTGCTGCGACACGCGTCTTATTGCTACTTGACACGATCATGATGGTGATGGCCGCTTATATTTGTCATGAAGTCGGTAGGTACGAGTATACTAGATCTCTTGTAAGAATGACAAATCAATCCATTCCTGATATCTATTGCATTCATTGATTACAGTGGGATTACCACATTCGATGGTCAATGACATCGAGCGTAGGTATTACGGTGGTTACGCAAGCCGATGTAGACCACTGCGGAACCGGTCTTGATAACTTAAATAAGAGCACTCGGTTATTACGAGATTGTCACCGCACCAATGAATGCAAAAAACCATTCTTTTTTTAGTTTACTCAACGCTGACGCCCACACCCGCACTAAAGTAATACTTTAAAAAGCTGTTCTGAATATACAGACCGCTGACGAAGTTACGGATAGGTACTAATGGAAATTATTTCGTAATGATGTGCTCTTGAAGTTTTTTATCAGCAGAGCAAAATGTGAAAGACAAGTTTAGATTGGTTTTTGTCACGTCAGTGTATAATGACGCAGTTTCTATTTGTAGTTATGTTATTGCGCTCCGTTACGTAGAACTGCACAGTGCAGCAGCGCAGTGCTGACCTTACTTAACACACCACTAGTTCACCGCATGCGCTCGCGCAACGCACAAAATAGAACCGCCATATCTTTGTTTTCAACTCCTACACATCCAATCACATCTTCGAACGAATTACGCAACATATTACCGAAAGTGCAAAATGTCAGTTATCAAGTTGTGGCTATTAGTGCCAGATCAACGTAAAGTCACCTTCGAGCGAGATAACAGCATAGAGTTCGGCACCACTCGATGCCCGGACTGTTTATTTATATAACATCGTTTTAAAAGTTTCCTAGTAATCTGCCGTGGTAACCAAGCGACAACCAAAATTGGTTACAAGGGGTTACAAGGAGACGGGCCAGAAAGACGGATTAGTCGTCGCGCAGAATACCGTAGTGGTGAGACACGGGCGCGGGCGGCTAGCAAGCGGGAGCGCAGGGATGCGACGCCGCGCGCCTGTGTGCGTGTATATGTGAAGGTCAACCGGCGGCGTCATTTCCTGGTCATTGCCTGCGCCCGCGCCGCGCGCCGCACGCCGCTGCACCGCGACTCGCTCCCGCAATCTTAGAAACACGCACATCGCTTTCCGGTCGCACAGGAAAACGTCCCTAGATCCTATTGTCCGCACCCAACTATCGAAGGATATGGAAAAAATACAATTGCATACTCATCAAGCAGTGCAATCCTGCACGACGACAAATAAACTCTGATTACGCTATCTCTTCCGCCAGGACAAATAGCCGCCGATAAAAATGTTGTCGTTCACGTAACTTTTGCACAATTTCAGTTGCTTAGAGGAAATATTCTTGCTTCTGTCTTATCTGTACAATTTCTTTATCGTGCGCGAAAATACACGATAGCATTTTTGCAAGTGGATAACGTATAATAGGTGTTTTGTTAAGCATGTAGGTAAGTATGTGTTTTGCGATTGACGTAAGCGCTTATAAATCTTTTGTTCTTCCTGGTTCGTACGCTTTGTCTCACAAAGCGAAAATGAGTAGGTACTAAAACAATAAATCAAACGCACGAGGATGGTAACGTGAGAGACCATCTAAATAGCAGCAAAGGAGAGTGTGCAGCCGAGCGCGACCGCTGGCATTAAAACACACGCTCGCCCGTTTGTATCGCAAGAGGTTTGTGGGGTAACCCATTTATTGCAAGCGCGGGATGCGCCAGCGCAACCGGTTCCTTCCCCCTACCCCCCGCTTGAGTGCAGTTCAGTCGCACACTCGCATCCGGGAGTAGATCCATCCATCACAACCTGCAGCAGGCGGAAAGGCACTCAGCACGCAGGGAATAGGAGTCAGTTTGTGTTGAGCGTCGGGGCGCCGGCATGCAATTTTCTTTTTGTGCGGTGGGGGATACTGACTAGCCGAGTGAAGACGCTCTTGGAGCGAGCAGCACGCCGCACGTAACCTTGATCTTGCAGTGCAGCCAGTAGGAACGACCACCGCATACGCTAAAAATAGAGTCGCCAACGCATAAAATGCGGGTTTTTTACCCCGTTTTGCTCGCTTCCCAGGCTCGCTAGGGATTTTTATACGAACAACGTTCGTGGAACGGTTCATTAAATTGTTAATACCAGGTATGGAGCCGTATTTGCCGATGCTTTCGTGACCGTTATCTATATGAATTATATATTTATGTCTGGTTTCTATCCGATTGCTGATATTGTTATCGTGGTAATCCCATCTCTCCATAATTATTACTTTATTATGTAAGTAGGTACCTACCTACATACAATACTTTTACATAATGATATATACTTATATACTTACTATTATCTAGTTGGTACACTTTTTCCTGTTGATAAGAAAATTCAACAAATAATGTATGCCTCGTCTTTCTTTGAATAATGCGATTATTGTTCTATTTCTGTAACAAGTACCTAAGTATTTTCCTGAGTAAACCTAACTAAAAAAGGAATAAAAGGTGTTTTTTCTTAATCAGTTGCGAAAATGAACCAAACGGCGTAAACTTCTTTTTAAAGAAGTTATCGTTTGAATATTGGTACTTATAGCAAACTCAAGTATTTTTCCTATTTGGCTTCCGCATCAATGACTCACAAATTCAATACAATAGAGATGTAAAAAAACTCGCCAAACACGCCGTAACAATGACAATCAAACGGCCCCATACTTGGCCTATGGCTTACGAAATCAAAAGCATAATAACTAACAGTAGGTATCAAGTCCTGACGTAAATACACGTGTCGACGCGCAGGTTCATTGACCGAAGATAAGGCGCGCGAAAATAAGCAAGTTAGATAATATTAGAAAAAAAATGGCGGAACTACCACTGAGTGGCCTCGCACGATTGTTTGTGCGCGATTACTAGAAATACCCACGACGACACATCGCTCACGCGAAAACTAGCGTCGAATCTGCCTATATAGACGTAATACCAATTTTTACGTCAAATACTTTAATGGCTTTGCTTTCATAACTTCTATGACTACCATCATCACATTATACTTATTACGAGAATATTAACAATACTAGGTCGTACAGGAAAATGTAAAATGATACTTAGCCCGATGCATCATCAACGCGTCGATATTCTAATTCCACTCACATTGTTCATTCAGAAATTGAATTTGTTAGAATACTTATAGAATTATCTTGTTGGTAAAACATAATAGGTAAACCGCAAAACTAGACCAACTATTGTTTTTTCCTTATAAATTACTTATAGGTATTATGAGGTAGTAATTCAAACCGAAATACTACCTCATGAGTTTCATTCAGTAAATTCATTCATACCTATTGGTAATACTTATTCGATTCTATAGGAACCAACTAGAATCCTTTAAGTTAGTTTCTCATTATATAAATCTTTTAACTATGTAAACGTAACGTCATAATCTAATCCTTGTTACCTACCTATCTGTAGCTAAATAAATATTTACTTATCTATATAATGAAATTAGAATCAGCTCACCCTACAGATACTTAGGTACTCATAAATACCTGAGAACACTACCTACTACTATCTATTTTGCACATATCTCTAGCCTTAAAGGTTTGCTGGAAGAAAACTCTTTGTAGGGTTAAGCTCGCCTTTGTACATGTCCTTTTTTTATTTTATTATCCTGTGTGTGTTTATTTGTACACAAAAAAATTAAGAATTAAGAGCACTAATTCAAAACGGACAGTTGGAACAACAATACTCTGTGGATTCAGATTCAGATTTATTTATTTTGCGATACATGGGTTTAACAAAGATAGTGGTATAATAATGGAATGGTATGGAAGTCCCAGGTTGAGAAAACGATCAGTCATAATGAATCACTCGTCTATTAATTTAATATAATATAATGCTTCTTTGAATTATAAAATAAGCAACAACATTAGCTAATTATATAAAACTCGCGCGTTCTACTAATAACTGTGCCAGCGCCACTTCCTCTAAACTAAGATAATCAAACGGATTCGAGGTAATTACTAAACAAACAACAGTTTTACACAGATTTTACGAGAAACTAAAGTTTGGTTTGAAGTTTTTAAACTCATCGTGAACTGAGATCTTTATTTCGCTTCCAATGAATCAATTCATTTTACGGCTTTGATTAGCTACCTGTTTTTGAAAATTGCTTTATTTAAAAAAAATTGCTTGTTTTGATACCAAAATATACCATGAACGAAAATGCGGTTGATTCAATATACGTAAAATTACATTTTGAACTAGCTGGTGAAAAATAGCGGGCGTTAACCTAACTTTCAGTTCTTTGATCACATTCCAAAGAATATTTTTTCCAATAAGGAAAAATAACAGTGACAGTGGGGCCAACAGCACCAATGAGGTCAAGGCGCCGATACCGGCCACATGCGTTGACGCAATCACTTTATTCACTAATCTGAAGAAATTGTGTTATATTTACACACTTAATACACCGGTAATAAGTAGGTACCATCTTTAAAACTAATCGCGATAAGTAAATCTATTTTTATTATTTTTTTAATTATGTGTTGCTATCATTAATTATGAATTCTACATGCGCTATGCACAAGGAATTTATAAAATTGTAGTCTATGGACTAAAGCAAGATCAGCTTTAGAACGTTTTAGTCGGAGCCGGAAACTTTGTGATCTATGAGACCATTGAAGTGCCAAGTCGTTTTAGCAACGTGTAGGAAAATGTCTTGAAATAATATTTTTAGATATTCGCAATGGTGGCCGTCTCCAAATGACCTGTCGAACCTGTTGCCTTCTCTTTCTCTCGTATGACATCTTGTCTCGTTTTATCTGCGCCTACCTACAGACCTAGAATCTATTAGAAATAAATGATTATAACATAAGCATAGGTAAGTACATAATTATCCATCAATCATTTTTATGCTGTAGGTAATGAAATTTTGATAAGAAATGCATTGTTTCGTACATAAGAAAAATAATTTGCAGGTAGGTAGCGGTTCTAATCTTGTTTCCTATTGCGATATAAATAATATATAATATTATTGCCAAATTGTATTATTAAAATACTGCAGGCAGTTATGACAACACAGATTGTCCTAATCTCGTGGGAGTCGACTAGTCCCACAATTGTTTAGCGCACTAATTAGTTTGATACACAAACGTATGTATTATTGCAGAACGATTCTTTGCTTATCTTAACTTGCTCATTGGCTCTTATTATAAATAAAAACATCTTTTAATTAGGTATCAAGCAATGTCAGTCGTTTTCCTAAACTTCTTAATGAACACGCCAATATTTTTTTTTTTTATCCATTAACTTTCTTACAATTATTGTAGTAGGTACACGCGACCACGGTACGTATATTATAAATAAATATCCCTCTTAACAGTTCCTTTGTTTGTTTCCAGTGAGCGGTGTGAGCGAGCGCGAGGCGTACGGCTACGGGTACGGCGGCGGCGGTGCACACCACTTCGCTGCGCCCGCGCCGCCGCCGCTGCCACACGACGAGCTGCCCTACTCCGTGTTCGACTTCGGCGACTACTCGCGCCAGCCCTACCACAACAAGCTCAAGCCTAAGAAGCGGCCGCGCGCCGACGGGCCGCCCGCGCCCGGCGTCAAGCGCAAGTCGCGCGAGGGCTCCACCACCTACCTCTGGGAGTTCCTCCTGAAGCTCCTCCAGGACAGGGAGTACTGCCCGCGGTTCATCAAGTGGACCAACCGCGAGAAGGGCGTCTTCAAGCTGGTCGACTCGAAAGCGGTGTCGCGGCTCTGGGGGCTGCACAAGAACAAGCCGGACATGAACTACGAGACGATGGGCCGCGCGCTGCGCTACTACTACCAGCGCGGGATCCTCGCCAAGGTGGACGGGCAGCGGCTCGTGTACCAGTTCGTCGACGTGCCGAAGGACATCGTCGAGATCGACTGCTCGCTGGCGTAGATGGACGATGTAGTGTCGCTAGGCGCGAGTGCACAGTGCGGTCGGCTGAATCTCCCGCGCGCCGAGTGCGGCCCGAGGGGCGGACTCATACGTAATACGGTAGTGGCGTCTTCGTTTCGCTCTTGTCTTGCATTACATATTTTTCACTAATGATCTACTATTTTTCAATCATCATGCATTACGTTTTCAAATCGCTTTTATATAATGTTATCGATATAGATGATTATAATTGTTCTCAAATCGACGTAAAATTAACTTATCATTGAATTTAATATTTATACAAATAGGAGAGACGAAATTGATTGCTCAAAATGTTTATATAGGTACCTATTTTTAGGGTATTTCAGAAAGAGGAACACTAAATTTGCTAGATGTTATATGGTACGGAGTGATTTTGTATAATGTTGAGACGAATTTTTAAATGTTTGTAATGAAGTTTCTATATACTTACTATAGAACGTTTAGCGCGACCGACGCGAGACGCGCGCGACGCGAGCGACGCGTCGCGGGCAAGTCGCGGACTGGACGGACCTTCCTACCTCAAAACTTCGCAAGACAAATCCTTCATATGAATATACAATTTACGATATTCTAACAGTTTTTACATACAATACCTTTGCAATAAGAATATTAATATAGTCTTAAATAAGAGTTTATTATACAGAAATATTTACGTAAAAAGGTTTAATAGTTACAAAAATATCGTATTTTATTATGTTCAGATGAAATATTATCTATTATTACATTGTTTGGTGCTTTTTATGGCCATTTTCATATTTACACGTTGTTACATACAAACGGGACACGTCACACCTGTTATCCTCTATTTACGACTTATTGAGTTATATATTCTGATGGGCACTTCATTATTACATAAAGATCGTTTATATATATCTAGCTATAATATGTTCCTTCGTTGTGGCATAGTCTATCTGTTATCATGTTTGTATAGTCTTTTGTCGTCTGTTCCAAACCGAATTATGCAAATGATATTATATTTTGGGCGTTGACAATTTGTGGAATTCTCATTCTACCGTGTACTGAACCTACTGCCAACTTCTGTAAAACTGACATTATTCATAGTTAAGGGAGTTTAATTTGTGTTAATTATAAATAGATGTTTACTATAAGTGAGCTGTTTTGTGTAAACATGTTCTAGTTTATTTAAAATTATCGTAGGCAAGTTGGGCAGGGGTCGCACGCGCCGCAGGCATCGCACCGTATCGACATATCACACAATTGAACATTATTTATTGTATACTTCACTAAATTACTTTCTCTGCATATCAGAGCTGTTCGTAGGTAATCTATAACTAGAAGCGTGCGATCTCTATTTTTTGTTACCTGAATAAATATTATAATAATTAATTACAATTTGTGGTCCAATGTTAATGAATCATAATACTTTATCTAGATAGTTTATATAGAATGATCGATTAAGTATAGTCTAGTTCACTTCAACAGACAACCGGACGAACATGACGACCCTAGCCATGAGTTTCGTCAGCCGAACGCTGCAAACCCTCAGTTGTGGAGGATTCCAAGCCGTTGTCGTGGAGTGTATTTGTATCTTAAGATTTGGCGAATCGGTCCACTCCTTCTATGACCAACAGAACATTTTCATAGAATGCAATATTTTTATATACTTACTACGAAAGATATATCAAAATTAGTAGAGTAGTAATAAATTTATAATTAAATAGATAAATATTTCGATCGTTGACGGAGTGGACGTTTCGCCGTGAAACTGAAAAGGGTCTGAGAAGCCTTAGGAGTGGAGAGTGAGTGATGGGTGCTAGGAGACGGGACCGACGTCCGACACCGGCCGTAGTGTGACACCCAGTGTTAGAAGTATATTCTTTTAAAGATGAAAGATCTCAGTGTCCAAACTTCTTCGAACAAAACCAGTGCCCGTTTCATGTGATTACAGTTAAATAATCAAACGTGGATTTTAATATTTTTATATAAATAATAGCTAGTTGGAATTCTCATTGACTTTCGTTTCGGCAATTTCTTATGCTTTTGTAAATATAGTTATTAGGTTTAACTTATTTATTTTGTGTTCGACCGAGCGGCAGACGCCGGTCATATTTTCCATTTTAGGGAAATTTCGTTCTGTAGGTTACAAATTTTATTGTAATATAAATCTTTAATTAAATTGGAATCAGTAGGTAATGAGTCGACCGCGTGATTGGATGGAGAATCGCTCTCAGAATTAATAATTCGGCTGATGTGAGATGCTGATTGATGTGAAATATAGTTACCGGTGTGTAGGCAAAATGTACGAGCAAGCATTTAAAATAATGCTCTGAAAGTTAAAAATAATTTTAGTCGAATTGATGTTGTTAAAAATTAAAGTTTCTAATTAATAATGTACTTAAATTTTCAATGTAAATTTTAATGGCACCTCGAGAAAATTTATTGTTAAAATTAATTTAATTTGAGCCTAGTCTTAGTATCATAATTTGATTAAAATAATGAAATTCGGATGGTTAAATTGGGGTATAGTGAGGAGGTGGCCACCGCCGGCCTGGAGCGCTAGGGCTCCGCCGCGGGACCTACTCGAAAGGTGGGTACCTACTTGCGCGGAAGCAAAGAAGGTTAGTGAATCGGTATTAGAGGGCAGGGCGTAGCGACCGCGCCGAGGAATTGAATGAAGAATGTATTATAATTCGATGTTTTCTAATTCGTCGATATTTAAATGTCCAATGTTTTAATTCGTAATTCATTCCGAATAATTGTTGTGGTTCTCACTTTGTTAAAATCGAGCTATAGTATCCGCTACTCGATAACAGATGGCGCTTTCATTTTGCTTTCGATAAAAAATGTCATTGTTCTGAGAGTGCAGTGCGTACAGTGATTTTGAGT
This sequence comes from Epirrhoe tristata, assembly GCA_951394285.1. Taxonomy (NCBI): domain Eukaryota; kingdom Metazoa; phylum Arthropoda; class Insecta; order Lepidoptera; family Geometridae; genus Epirrhoe; species Epirrhoe tristata. The sequence continues at coordinate 12,526,032 of OX596139.1, forward strand.
ATAATTTGCGTTTAGGTTTATTGCAGTTTAAAGTCCGATATTTTAATTACATGTAATTTTAGTTGTTTACTTTTACAAAATATTGTATTTTCTCCCCTATAGTTAAGTTATTTTTCTATGTATAGTTAGTTATAAGTGTAAATGGATTAGCACTTAATTCTATGCATGATGATAATATGTTAAAATAAAACTTAAAAAAACACAAACTCTTGTTTCATCTCTACGACCAAACCGATTTGCCTACCTTGTAGATGTATCCGGCTTGAAGGACCATGTTTATAAAAATAAACGGCGATTAGGTTAATAAAAACAATAACAATCTTTATGATTATGGATTGTTGTATAACTGAAGAAGTAGAATGTTCTATAGAACAACAACTGACATCGATTATCAGATGTTACTGATTGTAGTCGCTCAGCGACAAAGCCCTTTTCTTGTTTTTTGTTCATGTAAATACAAAAAAAAAGCAAAGAACTAATCCTGGGACAAAATTCTTGTTCGTCAGTAGTTCTAGTTGGACATTTTTGATTTTGGACACAGTCGTGTAAAGGCCTGAAACCACAAACAAGAAAGGACTTTATTCTTCGACTTTGCTTAGCTTACATTCTGCACTGTTTTACGTCTAGATAATTACATAAAATGTTGAGTGTAGATAAGTAGTAGGTACATGTAAGTGTAATACAAAGATAATTTACAGTCCTTGGTAACATAATTTTAGGTAGAGGTAGGAAGATATCTACCATAGCTTTGGCATACCTTACTTCTATCTCGACGACATCGTTAGAACTGCAGGTCGTACATGGGCAAGACTGGCTCTAGAGGCGAATGGCAAAAGCGAAGAGAGGCCTACTATGCCTAGTAGTGGGATGAAAACGGCTGATGACGATGATGATGATGATTATCTCGAATCCGTGATGGAAGGACTTCTCAGTTATTTAGGTACTCACATATTCCTATCGCGGGCTCTCAAACATTACTAGCACGGATTCTAAACTTCGGTAAATAATGTATCTTCAGCTATTTAAAATATTAAGAGCATCATAGTGACTTTCGGTCGAGAATGACATAAATAACGTACTTCCGGTACGTACCAAATTGTCTGTGGTACCAACTACCAAATAACAACCTTGTCTATGGGTATTAAGAAACGATTCATAGACAACCTCCTGACGTGTTGTTGTTCTGTCAAACGCTTTGACGTGTATTTATTTTATTCACCAGCTGTCAGTAAACCAGTGATACGGTGGGTGATTAATTTCACAATTTCTGGTGAAATTTGGCTATAACTTGCTGATAATGAGAAGAAAAAAGTAGTGTGTATTGCTGAATAATAGTTCCGTGTGTTCTGCTAATGTTTATATTTAAAGACAGTTAAAAACAATCGGATCAAAATGGTTCTAATGACAATGATCGCTAGGGTGGTCGACGGCCTACCTTTGGCCGCTACAATGCAAGAAGATGAGCAGGTAATCCTCTATTTACATTAATAAATCCTTAGTTAAATATATTTCTTACACTATTCATATACTTACTTACTATTGGCACAGTTGGAATAAATACAAACGGCTGATGAATTTTGCTTACGTTGAACGCGAGTATGCTTTTATTTTATCCCTTACTTTAGTTTGATTTTATAATTTGATTTGCTGTGGTGGTTCGCAGAGCGGCTGCAATGTACTCGAGTACCAGAATCAGGCCAAAATGCTGTTTAGGAAGTTAGGCCCTCAGTCGCCGCCTCGGTGCTCCATTGAAACAGGGCCCTATCTTTTCCAGTGAGTTACCGCTTGTTTTGTTTGGTTATTTTAATTTTTTCCGCTTCTTTGCATCCATGTTATGTTCAGGTTTGTGCTGTAATTGGTCATGGTTCGTAGATTACTCGGATTGTAACACAATTTTAGAGTTTATTGTGACTTTCTATTTTGTGTTGGTTGGTTGTACCTACCATTTATTTGGAGTGTTAACAATGTGAAAATAAAATAGCTGTTTTTAATTCCAATTTAACTATTTCAGCTATCTCATTGAGCTGGAGATCTGCTACCTTGTTCTCTGCGAAAGGAACTACAGTAAAAGATTAGCTTTTAGCTATCTGGAGGAAATCGCCAAAGAGTTCTACCAGCAATACGGAAAAAGGGTATGATCATTTTCAAAATCTTTGATTATGTTTTCATTGTATGTTTTTATGAATCAGTTCATGTGTTAATTCCAGGTGAACACAGTAACCCGTCCGTACACATTCATCGAGTTCGACACGTGGATGCAGCGCGCGCGGCGTCAGTACGGCGAGGGCGGCGCGCGCGCGCGGCACGGCGCCGCCGCCGCGCTCGGCGCCCAGCTCGGGGACGTACAGCGGGTCATGATGCAGAACATTGATGATGTGCTGAGGAGAGGGGCTGTTCTATCCGGTTAGTTTCATTCATCAGGGCATCCTTTTATTGGAACTTTTGTTGCTGCTACTCCACTTTTAAAGTCTCACCACCCAATGTAGAGGCCTATGTGTCAACAGGACATGCTGATTAAAACCCAGACTGATGTGCAAAAAAAATATGATTCAATAAAGGCTTTGAAATTGATACCCACCTAATGTGACCCAATAGATCATGCAGTAAGTCAAAGTCAAAAAGCATTTATTCAGTAGGACTGCTGGGATCACTTTGAAACGTCTTAAAACTATAAGTAAACCTATATTCTACAGACATGCTGCCAATAATAAATATACCTGGTGGATTTGCCATCCGCTGCATTGCATGTCTGCAAGGTTATTACAGCAGATTGCACGCGACCGGCATCAAAATTGTACTTAACAAAGAATCAGTTTGTCATTAGTTTTCTTGCAATTCCAGAGTTGGATACAAAAACCCAGAACCTCTCTATCATGTCACAGAAATACAAGAAGGATGCCGCCTACCTGAACACCAAATCAATGCTTGTGAAGGCGACTGCGGGGGCTGTGGTGATTCTTGTTGTGGTTTTATACTTCTGGGTTCTTTAGTTTTTACACTGTCAGGTTGTATTCCAATGGGTTTGATTGTGATAGATGTTTTTGTTACTCTACACCCCAATTCCTGAAGTAACAAACAGCAATCTGAGTGATATCTATAACCATTTACACCAGTAAATAATATGAGCTATGTTTTTTTATAGAATCTTGCTATGGCAACATTTTTTGGTGCATTTGGGCGCGGCGCATGTATACCCTATATACTTTTTAAATGTCCTTCTGAGGTATTAGAAGTTATATTCATCTTTCATTATTTGCTTGTATTATCTTTATAAATAACATAAACTTTTATTTCTCCATAGCTTTCTAGAATGATTGAATAAAATGGTAGTTTTTATACAAATTCTGTATAATCTTGCCCTGTACAATAATAAAATATTTTTATAGAACCATTTGAATGCAATTCTAATAAGTATAAAAGTTGACATTTATATAGTTTCTGGCACAGTGAGTTTTGTTAAATTTGATTATATGATTACCTATTTCTTAAGTTCAAGAATCATAGCTCTTATAATGGCAATATTAAGTATAGTTTCCTCATTTTTCTGTTGAGAAACTGAGACATTTCTGCCTGCTCGTCTTGTGGTACTCAGAGAAATCTGTCATTGAATAATGTGAACTAGTACCAAAATGTATGTTATGTAGGCATCTAAAGCTTTGTCCTTAAAATTAAATTGTATGGGATTGCTTGGTGAAGGAATGTTGTAAATTTTATCACATATTGTTATTATATTTATTTTAAGGATTAATAAAATATGCATTCTTTTCAGTCTTAGATTCATTTAATAATACAACATGTTAACCATTATTCCTATTTTATATCACAAATAGAAAATACTTATAAAGCTATTAAATAAGTAATTTTTATCTTTGATATTTGAAATCAATGAGATGGTCCATAGTATCCTTAATTTGTAATGCTTTTGATGCAGTTAAAACCTGTAAACAATTTATATTGAGGACAAAGAAGCTAGTATATCTTTGAGCTATAGTAGCCAACAGTTGGGTGAAGTTGGTTACCTGAATGAGTTTCGCACAAACAACCAGTTTCCCGCCAATCCATTGCATTGAGCCAAAGATCTGGACAGGGCATGGCATCACTATTGATTGGAGCTTTTCTATGTCCTTTGGAGACTTCAAATACATCATTGACACCTGTATCTCCTTTTCTAAAGCTACACCGCCTGTGGAATTTATCTAAAACATTTTGATACTTTTAAGTAGGTATTTGAATAACAACCTGACATAAAATTTTAAGGCAGGTTATACATACGCCACAAATCGAGATGTAGCCATGAAAACTTTGTAAAATTCCAACTGTTCTGCACCACGTAATTTCAAAGCCTACACGCATTTCTCGGCCAACCAAGTCTTCTAATCTGCTGTAAACGTAGTTAGGGCACTGAAAATAGAAGGGTTGGTAAAAGATGTCATTGAAAAAACGAAAAACAACTGTTTACCGCTTCAGCTACCTACACAATTGAAATGACTTTCAGCAGTACATGGAATATCACAGTACGTTTTAGAGTTAGTTCCAGAATACATTGTAGGGAAATTTGTTGATACAGTAAATAAACAAACTAAATCCTGCATAACCAACAGCTGTGCTGGCTGACCTGGCTGAGGTGAGGGATGACGGATGACGTGAGTGACGTTGACGACTTGACGTAGTAGTAGTAGATTGGTAGAATGCAGAAAAATGACTAGCATAATATCGAATCCAAAATCAACAGATAATCCGGCGGCCTAATTCTATTGATCTGGATCTGTCACTTTTTTGCATGCCATTGTCTGTCAGGTCTGTCAACAAGACGAAATAAATAAAAAGTTGGTTTGTTTGGTGTGTGTGCGTGCTGGGTACCTAGTGGTAGATTTGTGAATTGTGGTGTGGTGATGGTGATTTTGCAATTTTCTTTCTAGAACTAGAAATAAAGCTATCGAATATGTCTCCAACTTTAGTTGATTTACGGCCTAACCGGCACCTACTGGACCATAATTTCGAAGGCTACAAGCTTAACTTGCAAGCACTGCCACACTACTCGTGCGATCTCGAGTGCCGTGTGGACAGGCTGTATCCAGACGATGCGCAATACTCCTTCGTTCACGCGAAGCTCTTCGCTCTCCACAACCACCTGGTACTCGACTATTGGGACTACTCTTTCAATTACTATTATATCGACAACAATCGCCAGGTGCGACACATCGCATTCGAAAACACAACACATACCTTTCAAAACAAAGTGGTGTATGATGTTCCCGTGAATGTGGAGCGGAAGTCCGGTCATTTCAACCTCTGCCTGTCGTTTCCGTCTAATGAATTGGCACTGATCAGCGACGGGACTGGATATTTGCATATTTTAAGGACTGGACCTCGAAATAGGCCTGGAGCGAGTCAAATTTGGGAAACTGTGAACACTTATCTCGTTCTAGGCGAAGACAAATACTTCGACATTGTGGACTCGAGGGTCCAAGAGAAAGAAAACACCCTGTTATTGCACTGTCTTCTCCAGTCAGTTGAACACAACTACATTAGCTTTAGATCAGTCCTCTCATGGGTCACATACAGCTTCAATGGCAAACAATGGAGACAATCTAGCTTCAGAAGAATAGAAGGGAAAGGCATTGTACATTATGCAGCTCTTGAAACAAAATGTGGGGCTCTATATGTCGCCTCCGACAATGGCTTTGAATTCACAGCAGATTCTGAGAAAGAAAAAGAGTCTGAAGACCCACTTACCAGGATTGTGGAACGTAAGCTGCTGTACACCTGGCACCAGTCTCCAGAAGACCTCTGTATTACGTTGAAACTAGAGCCTAACTTCAACCGAGATTATTTTCAGTGTGAAGTAGACCTTAACTACATAAAAGTGACTTATGCAGGGAAGGACATCATTGATGGAAAGCTGATGGCTCGAGTAGATGCAGAGCTCACGACATGGAACATACAGGACAACGGGCAGGTTGACATACTGATTACTAAGTACGAGGCTAACATGTGGAATGATCTTCTTGAGTTTATGGATGACCGTGGGGAACAGATCCTGGACCCTGTGATGGTGGAAGCCACTCATCAGAGGCTGGCTCATCTCTGCTCTGAGGTGGAAGCAACAGCAGATCAGCCCCTGCCAGGGCTGCCCACTCAGCAATTGGAAGAGTGTGATGCACCTTCAGATGAAGACACAGTTCTAGGTAACAATCCTTTTCATTTAAAATAAAAACAAAATTTTTTATGTAAAAAATAAGCCTACCAGCAGTTGCTCGACTAACTAAACTTTATTTTTCAGTTCGTTTTGATGCATCATCACACCAAATCACCCATAGAGTTCCTCTTAGTGTGCATCAGTTCCTCTTCAGCATCAGAATAGAGCCAAATGAAGCACCTATATTAGGTCTCCGACATGATGTTGATGCCTGCATCTGGCAGCCGTACGCCCAAGTTATTAACTCAAAGATGTGGCCAGTTAAACACCAGGGCACTTTGATGGCTTTTGGGTATGTGCAGTCATCGAAACAAAACAAGAAGTTTGTTACCTGCCCTCCTAATTTCTCATATTCAGTTGTCTGTGAGGCCGCCCGACACATATTTATCTATCAAAGCCCAAACAACACTGATGGGCAGCTGAGGAAGAGAACAGGAGGCGTCATGAAGCCAGTTAATGTTGGTAACCAATATGTCTTTAACATTGACAAGTATGGGGAAGTGGTGGGAATAAATGCAACAAATGAATTTCTATTCATTTTGACAGAAACCAAACTTGTTGCAATACAGATTCAGTAAAATAAAGTGTGATAGTATATAACAATTTATTTATTTTATATAAGTGTAGCTAGAGCCCTTTACAAGGGATTTTTTTGACCAGTATCTTTATCACTTTCGCATCCACTTAAGCTTTCATCTGAGGAGTACCCAGTTGTGAACAGGAGATTCTTAGGCCTCTTCTTTCTATCTTGCTTAATTTCCTTCTCAATTTCCATCTTTTTTTGTAAAGCTATTTTATGGGTAACCAATTGCTTATGTTTCCTTTTGTTTTGATGTCCGTTACTTGTTCCTGAATGGCTTTTTTCAGCCTGAACATCCTGACTTGAATTATCTTTCTCATCTTCATAATCAAACTCGTCTTCTGTAAGTACAATAAATTCATCAGCCATTATCATCATCTTCCTAACCTTGTCAAACATTACCTAGAGCTGGTACACATTATTCCATCATCTTACCCTTAAGCCTCACTTCACTTTTACTTGTCATCCATCCTACTTCTACTTCCAGACTAATTTATTTCTGTACCAAATTTGATACAAATCCATTTAGTAGTTTTGCATGAAAGGGCATCATACATCGTCTTCCTCACAAATTTTCGCATAATTTTAAAATATTAGTGATTTAATAAGTGAATAGGATACTTTACCTGGTGTGATGATTTCAAAGTTGTAGGCATGATCTTTGAGCACTACAAATATGATGGGGAACTCCACAATGCACTTTCCGGAAAGGTTTTCAGCCAAAGTCTCTGCAGGGTCCAAATCGAAGAATTTTTTTGCAGAACTTTTGACTTTTTCAGCTGAAAGAACATAAAATGTTGACCGTAGGTGTGATCTCAATAATAATTTCTTACTAAAATTGATTCCTTAACATGTTTAACCTAGAATTTGATATTACCTATATTTAAAATCTTCTTGTTCTAAGATATTCAGTGTCATTTTATGTGTAGTAGTTTCTATATTAGACTTTATATTGAATTAATATGATATAATCATATGAGTCTCATAGTTAGAGACTTGCAAGTAACCATTGTATTAGACTAAGATTTGCATGACTCTAGTTTGTAAACTTTACAATTTATCAATAAAGTACATATTGGAATAACATGATTTTTTTTTAGATAGACCAGAAAATTTAAATGAAAGATAAACACAAAAATATAGTGTAGAATTAAAAAAATGCATCCAAGACCAGCAAACATACTGATAGATATAAAATAAATACAATAAAACAAATTGAATCTTTTGAAAATCAATGAGAGGTTTACCTTTCAACAGTACCTTGACACCACTGAACCCAGCCGATTTATAGAAGCCCAAAGCCTTGGACCCTTCGAACGGCATAGCATCAGGATTTAAATACTTGTCCAAGAATGAAGACAGCTTCTTATTTTCTGGGCACTTCTCATCTATAAATTTCAGAGGTTTCTCGTCAACATTCGGGAATATCCAGTCAATTCTCCAGTTTATGATGCCAGTCTTGTAGTTGTACCTTGTGGTGTTACATGAATTCCTGGTGAAGTTCTGTGTTAGGAATTGTAGGACTATACCCCTATCTCGTGCAGCCATTTTCAATTTGAAGAGATGCTGTAATAAGGGAATTTGGAAGTCAAAGGGGCAGTGATATTAAATTGATATTATATTATTAAGAGTTCTCATTGTCCCACTGCTGGGCAAAGGCTTTCCCCACTCCTTCCATTCATCCCTATCCTGTGCTAGATAATGAGGCCCAATTGGCGTTAAATTTGGCGAGAAGTAAAAGTAAGTCTTACAATTGGCAAGTCCTTATCAATCCTAGTGTACCGCTTCTTCCCGTCTCGCCTAACTGCGTACACGAAGCGGGCGCATTCCTCTAGCAAACGATAATCACTAAGCAAGTCACTGTCTGTGAAGTTTTTCATCCGGATAAACTTAGTGCGGTCCCGAATACCGTCACATTCCAGCTCCTTTTTGTGTATCCTGACGCAGGATAAGCAGCATGTCTTCACTTCGCATTTGGGACAGGTGTAAATGGCATCACTTGCCCCACAAACTTCGCACTCTCCCAGCCTGAAAGTAGTAAATAAGGAGGTGGAGTTAAGAAAGATACCTACTTTTACTGCACTTGTTCTATTATTTTAGTTGAACTACCTGGATACTTCATTATGTTTCTCTTCACTTTCACTATCTGAAGACATTGTAAAATATGTAGATAATTATTGAATTGAAATTCTTACTAAAACAACCACAAATTAAAGAAAACCCAAACAAAAACAATCCTGTTTTGTTGTAGGTTAGATGTCAAAACAAAAACATGTGCTGGCTGGCTGTATTCTTTTTCTTGTTTTTATTAATGGCAACTAACTGTATTAACAGTATAATTCTGCCAATGTCAAGCTGAATTTGACCGCGCCGTTTTGACATTAAATTGCAATATCATTGGCAATAGCCAAGCTTTTACTTGACATTTCTTAAAAAAATGCAATTGTTTGTTTGTTTCGTCCGAAAGAAAAACATTTTGTTTGTGCACAGCACACAGTTGCACAGAAAAATATTTTATAAACTGTTGTCTGTTATTAGCGACACAAAAAATGGGTAGTACAGCAGCAGAACTTCAAGGTGACGATTGGGAACTAGCCTGCTCAGACGATGAGCTCTCCAAAAGCGGCGTATTTATTGGAAAACATTGGATGCCCGATCCCAACGAGCTGGAAGAACTTTACAAGAATATCGACAAGAGTGGTACAGTTGCACTGAACTGGAAGTGTCCCGGGCGACGAGCGCCCTCGCCCGTTCACGTAAGCAAAGAAAATCAGCCAGAAGTGCCTGCGTCGCCTGTGAGAGAAGAGAAATCCGACTTCGATTTTATGGATGAAGTCAGCTCGTTGCGATTGCGTGTGAGAAGAGAGGGAGAGGACACGCTACGAGGGTCGGCTAAGAAGAAGACGACGTCATTTGATGGGATCCTGTCTAACATGATTAGGCACAAGAGGATTGAGCAGATGGAGAAACAAGCCAATACCCCGTCATCGCCGTCTTCCAGCGCTACCTGACCCACGGCGCCGGCCACCATCCTGAACTGGTGTTTGACAGATGACTATTAACTCTGAACTTAATTGACTAGTGTATTGAATATTGTAAAGACTAAGTGAAATTAGGTAGATAATGGCGATGATTCTGTTGTTCACAGACTAAACTTAGTTAAACTAAAACTTGAACGTTCTTATTTTGTTTTGAATAAAGACGAAAACGGCATGTCACAGTCAACATGTCAACAGAATCGACGCCAATTATTTTAGAAAGTGACTTAAAATGTGCTTGAAATGTTTGACACATAAAGTAGTACTTATTGTAACTGTTGTATATGGTGCGGAGAAAATTAGATTCCTAAAATATGTCATGATTTTGATTAAAAATTCAAAATAAAATAGTTTATTTTATTTTTACTGTAGTTATTATGTACTGTACTGGGTAATTGGTGTTCAATTTTGATATAAATATGAAGATAGAAACTGATAAATACATAACACTTAATAGTTTTTTTACAAATAATCTACACTTAATTCTATAGAGCAAGTTTAGCTGAACTTGGAAACATCATGTTCTCATTTTCTTCCAAGAGCTCCCGACATTGGTCCATGTTATGTATGATGTGATCCAGTTGCCAATGCTTCCTCAGGAGAGCTACGTCCAGGTCAAACTTGCCGTGCCGGATACATTGCACGGCTGTGCAGTGTGCAGAGGTCTTCAATTGAACTCCCAGATCGTGAATCAGAGTCCAGAGGTATTTGTCATACTCGTTCACTGCTTGAACCTCTGTAATTGAAATAATTCAAAATTGTACTCAAATTTACAAAGGAAAAGATTTTCTTCTACATCCAATCTTACAAACCTGTAATTTAGTAAGCAAGAAGCATTATTAAAACAGTACTTCTCTCACCTATTGTGAAATGGGGTGGCTTGAAATGTACACATCTGATTCCATAGATAACAGGTAGGTTGCTATCTGTCGGCCTGATGGTCCCTTGTGCTGCAAGCTCATACATAGTCTGAGACTCCATGTGAACACCAGCCAACCTGCAAGAATTTATTAATTTCCTTTATGGTGTACAAAAGGAGGACGGTCATTTATATTTGGAAGACAACCTGCTATAGCTGGTTTAAACTTTGTTAAGTATCAAGTGCGAGTGACAAGTGCAAGTGTTAAGTGATTAGTCAAATCTGTGTGTAAATGTATATGCTCTTATGTGATAAGTGCAGGTAACAAGTGCATGTGCGAAGTAAAGTGATTAGAAGCCGTGTCAGATGGACAGACGGACAGACAGACAGACCATTTTACCCTTTGGGTATGGAACTGTAAAAAATGCCAACATAGAAACAACAAACAATTTAACATCAGTCTACAGGTAATGATTAAGGACCTAAGCTAAACTGCAAGGTGCTTTGTACTCACTGAAACATTGTCTTCTGATGAGCTGCCTGCATGTGTGCTACCACTGCGTCAATCCTCTCCCGCGTCACATGGTTGTAAGTTGACTTTTCTACAAGTTTGCCATTCCAGAAATATGTATCAGTTGCTTTGCCAAGCACACCCTGTATCTTATATGCTCGGGTGAGCCGAGATGAGTTTAAGAGATAAGTTAGTTTAGTTCCATCATTGATGCCTAATACTGAAAATAAAAACACAAAGGTGACTATTATACTTAAAGTGATTTTTAGTAGTAAAAAAGTAACCTATAATCATCCCTGTAGGGCTAATGTGCGACATTTTTCACACTTTTTTCATGAAAAAACGCGACGAGAGACTTAAGTCACGCGTCGCACATTAGCCCTACTGGGGTATAATCTTTATCTATGCCAAATTTAGCTTAATCTCAGACAGACAGAGTTACTTTCACATTTATAATAATAGTAAGGATAAGGATTCCTGTTAGTTATGAAATCCAACAAGCACACAGCTCATCTGCATATAGTCGCCAAGACTGATCACATGATGTGTTTTAAAAATAAAAGTTATGAAATCAATCATATCTTTTTACACTTACAAAGTAATCCACTACTGAAAAGACCAAGATGCGTGGCCCAACTGCATCGGAAGTCATCCTTGATGTACCTTGGACCACACACTAAAGGGTCATCGGCATAGTTGGGGACGATCTGCACTGACATAGGCTGATTTGTTGACCCCACGATTTCTACTCTTTGCTCACGAGGACGGTCGGGAAGCGCATTTAAGTCTGCAATCCGAAAAATAAAGATATTCATTAGTGAGTTCATTAGTGAGACGACCTCTGTGGCGCAGTGGGCGAAGGTCCGCCTGCGACGCAGATGGTTGCGGGTTCGATCCCCGCCGCGGGACAAATGTTTGTATGACATACAGATTTGTCTCGGGTCTGGGTGTTTCTATGTATAATATGTATATATTTACAAACAAAAAGTATATAAGTAGTATATCAGTCATCTAGTTCCCATAGTTACAAGCTTTGCTTAGTTTGGGGCTAGATGATGCTGTGTGAAAATGTCCAGCATTATTTATTTATTTATTTAGTGAAAAAAATATTGTGATTTGTGGCTAAAACCTGAAGAAATTTGCATGCCTGTTTTTTTAATATAAACATTGAGTTTTCAGAACCTAGAGCTCAAAAAATACTGAAATGTAGGAAAGGTAGATCTAACCTCTGCACAGATTAGTGATGATCGCATGCTGTACTTGCTTCACGGGAACACAAGACGGTTTGTAAACACATACGAGTCCATTTAAAGTTTTATAAGCTGCAGCAGCATTCCGGAATTTCACCATTTCTTTAGTTATTTATTTCTAACCATTATCAGACAGAAATTAAAAGAATGTCAATTATTTAGAAAACAAACAAAACAAAACAAGACAATATAATCTTCTTCTTTTTTTTATTATTATTGGCAACTAACTGTATTACCAGTATAATTCTGCCAATGTCAAGTTTTAAATATGTATTTATGTCATGTCAAGTCAAGTCATGTCAATTTGGTTTTGAAAAAAACATGGCGGCTTGTCATTTCAAAACTCCAACGGAAATCTTTCGTCAAATGAGAAATCATCTTGAATACTCCCCCATTCCATTTGCCAAATCTCCTGTTACGATTCCATAGGCTTCATTAGTAAAATGCCACCGAATTTACATAATAAAACCTAGTAAAACACGAGAAAACCAAATAAAATAGCAGAGCCACTAGCTCCTTCAGAAATGGCCAGTAAAGAAAAGTACGAGAGTTCTTTCGCCATTTTTGAAGGAGCTTGTGGCTCTGCTATTTTATTTACTTTTCTCGTGTTTTACTAGGTTTTATTATGTAATTTCGGTGGCATTTTACTAATGAAGCCTTGGATTACGTAACAGGAGATTTGGTAAATGGAATGGGGGAGTATTCAAGTAAATTTCTCATTTGACGAAAGATTTTCGTTGGAGTTTTGAAATAACAAGTCGCCATGTTTTTTCAAAACCAAATTGACGTGACATAATACATATTTGAGAGGTGAAGATACTTGACATTTGCAGAATATACTGTTAATACAGTTTATAGTTAGTTGCCATTAATAAAAAGATGAAGAGGAAGAAGGAATAAAGAGAAGAAGAAGCCGGGGAGTGAAGTAAAACCAGAAGAAACCAAGAAGTGAAGTGATAGAGAAGATGAAGAAAGAAGACTGACCTAAGATGTTACCGATTGGGCGGTATAGTCGCTCAGCGACAAAGCCCTTTTCTTTTATGTTTAGATAAATAAATAATAATAAATAAAGAAAAGTACTCTGTGGAAATGGCGAAAGAAGTCCTAATAAAATAATCAATCATAAAGACAATCTGTTTACGAAGCATAACTCAGACAGCGGGACTTCTTTCGCCATTTTTGAAGGAACTAGTGGCTCTGCTATTTTATTTAGTTTTCTCGTGTTTTACTAGGTTTTATTATGTAATTTCGGTGGCATTTTACTAATGAAGCTTTGGATACGTAACAGGAGATTTAGCAAATGGAATGGGGGAGTATTCAAGAAGATTTCTTATTTGACGAAAGATTTCCATCCATTGGAGTTTTGAAAGGACAAGCCGCCATGTTTTTTCAATTGACTCAAATTGACGTGACATAATAATTATTTCAAGAAAGATTTGAAGTGAAGTCAATGTGAAAAGAAGAAGAAGAAACCAAGAAGTGAAGTGAGAGAGAGAAGAAGAAGCAGACTAAGCTAAGATGTTACTGATTGGGCGGTATAGTCGCTCAGCGACAAAGCCCTTTTCTTTTTATTGTTAAATAAAAATAAAATAAATAAATAAAACTCAGACAGACGTCAGACGTCTGTACTAGCAGTGTTGCCAACAACTGAGTGAAAAACTTGTGGACATGTTTAGAAATAACTGTGATTGTTATTTTAAAAACTGCAAACCTAAAGTTTTCCGTATTTAATGGTTTCATACGTAATTTTTAGGTTATTTTTGTATTATATTAAACAAGGTAGGAAGGTAATGGAAATTAAACTTATAATCAAATTGTTGTAAATAAAATTGATAATTAAATACTAGGTACCTAACCTACTAAAAAGGAGTTTTAAGGCCGCCTTCTGACCTCTGTCATGGCTTAACGACTATTACTATATATAACGACGTTATGGCTTGACGACTTAAATAGCCGGGTCCGACAATTTAATGTGCCCTCTGAAGCACGGAAGCGCTCAGATGAAAATACCACTGGTGGTCACCTATCCACTTACAGACCGTTTCGAACGTTGCTAACTTTGACGATCTATCAAGACCAACTAAGCAAGCATGACCACGAGCGCTTCTAGATTACATCACAGAACACTATTACTCCTATTCGATTAGATGGGTAGACTGTAGAGACAGCGGACAGCGCAGTGTACCAAAAAATGTCATGCAACACAATTAGCATTGATGCAACATGTATGTTTGATTTGAATGCTTTGCATTTTAAGTAACGAATTTATCTACTACTAGCTGTCCGTCGCGGTGTTACCCGCGTTCCCTCGGGAAAACTTCACTTTCCCGGGATAAAATATAGCCTATGTTCATCAGGGATAGTGTAGGATTCTAATGGTGAAAGAATTTTTCAAATCGGTACAGTAGTTTCGGAGCCTATTCAATTCAAACAAACAAATCTTTTCTCTTTATAATATTAGTGTAGAAAAAAGAGGAAAGAAAGAATCATGATATTATTTTTATTCTGCGCATATTAGCTGTAGCTGGCGTCACAAACAAAATACGACGGAAAGAATCGGGAAAGAATGCTACCAATGCTTCCAACAATAAATGTTTGAGTGTTTCCCATAAAACCCACAGAACAAATTATACTCCTGTCGGAGATAGAACCTCAGACAAAGATCTAAGCATAGAACTGTATAAAAAAATTCCAAGTGTTTTCAAAAGATAAAAAAAACAGTGGCACTCCGGGAGTGCCAACAGAAGTGAAAACTTGAACGAGGTGGAACATTCCACTTCCTGTTCTAATATTCTTAATTTCTGTGTAAATGTTTGCACCTGCGCTTTTTCTCATAGGTAAAATTAGTTAAGTTATTCTGTAACTGCCATATGGTTTTTATATGTCCTTCTTTATCATGTAGTATCTCGTCAAGTGCGTGACGTCCTCGCCTTGGTTCCAACGGAAGATCAGCGTTGTAATAACCAATGGCTATTATAACAATATGCTGAGTTGGACGCCATTTCGTAGTTTTAAGGATTTTTAGTCTAGTTTATATCTCCTTATTCTGTATGATTTTTGAATTACCTACGAATAAAGCATTTCTTATCTTATCTTATTATAACTTTATACGCTCACCGCCAACCATGCTGATATTTTTTTTTATGAAATTAAGAACGAGTTTATCGATTTTACCGTAGGAGGTGTCGGTAACAGGTCGTGAGTTCGATGGTTTTTTTTCCCATCTCAAAAATGCCCAACGCGCCTAAAGAAGTTTTCACTTCAAAAATTAAACAATACTAGGTAAGTACCTTACCTACACATTTTGGCATGTATTGTATTTTGTTGTATTATGCATTAATATAAATATTATTTCAAGAAACACATAGATTTAAAATACCTTCTACCTTAGCTTTATACCGAGTGAATTTTTTCGAGGGCCCTCTGAGAGTAAAATCTAAACGGCGTCGAAGTCACGGGCTCGATTTTGATAAAATTTAGAACTGCATTTAGGTTTTATTTTATTATTTTCCAGCAAAATTAAAACCATAGTTAGTGTATAGCATTTGTTTGTTATGAGATAGAGCATTCAAAAATGCGAAAAAATTCACCATCAATAATACCTCATGGAAATACAAGGTAAGAAGCATCCCGTTTAAATGATCTAACACCAAAATAGTAGAAATTTAATTTTGTTTTGCGGCATCACGTTTAGCAATTTCAACGTCACGCGCACGCACGACAACCGACCGACACCGACAGTCAGCCAGCCAACCAGACGAATCCGTCCGTCATTTATTTTCAGTCTGTGGCCTTGTGTCGTGTCGGGCGAGTCGTCGCGTAGTCTCATAAATAGAACTTTTCAGCCGTTCATGAGAAGGTATCAGTCTTCCAAACTGTTCCTTGGGGATTTCTCGGTTCCCACGGTGTAAACAACCGCTAGTGAAAGTTTAGTGTTGTTCAAGACTGAAGGAAACAAATAAAAAGTTGTCGTGTGCAAGTTCCAGAGACGGGTCGGCGTATTTCATGTGAAACTTGTTTGTTGGTGAGTTATCATGCGATTGTGTGGTTTGTAGACATCTCTGGCTTTCATGGCGCATACAGCGGATGCTGGATTTAGGGATTTTAGGCGTTAGGTTCAATCGTTGAGTCTTTGTTGGAAATGCTTCAGCAACCACGGGCTGGTACCATGTTAGGTGTTTACTTCCTGCTTGATTGATCATTCTCCACACAATTTTATCAAAAATCTCGATGAACATTGAATAGTAATTACTTTAGAGACAGTTTTGTAATGATTCACATATTGCATTTATCATTCCACCCCACACATATTTTCCAAGCTAAACTTATAAATCTATGGTCATACAAACATGTTAATCAGGAAGGTTTTTATTTTGTCCATAATTTAAAAACTAATATGTTCTATGAGGTTGTGAGCTACGACCCTATTGTTTTTAAGAAGAGAGTTAATAGGCACCTTCTGGGTAAGCTCGCTCCGTTGTAGACCTCATTCTTGCCTGTGTAAGTTACAAGGTCAAGGGCCGACCCATGCATCATTAAAAAAAACAAAAAAACTTACATTGTGATATGTTTCCAAAGTATGGAACAAATGTAAGTTCAAAATTCTCTAAAGGTGGATATAAAAATAATTCTATTTAATTTACCTATGTAAAGTTATTTTGAAAGTAATAAAACTATAATTAACTTTGAAATTTAATTGTAGCTTAAAATTCATTTATTGCAGATTGTACAAATTAGTTTTAAATTTACCTCTAAATTTACTGAGCATTAAATTATAACATTACTTTACTAATTGCAAAGTTACATATAATTCAACAGCATTTTAAAATGCTTCTTCTTATCGTGTCACTAGTTCTTTCGAACCAGTGTGGTGAAAGGATTTTAAGTGCGCCTCAAAGAGGCTCCTTTCGTGCACTTTTTTTTTTAAATGCTATTAACAAGGAGCAGAAGATAGATTGCATAAATGTAAAAATTTTTAGGTAATTAATAATTTAATTATACATTTTCAAAGTTTTATTTCAATATTTTTTTTTTTTTTTTGTTGCGCGGTTATCTGCGATCAGTCCCAGGACTATAAGCAGGTGTGGTGTGTGCGGTGGTCTTTTTGAGAAATAGCTCCAGTGAGCTGTTCCTCTTTTAAGTAATATTTTCTTTAGGTAAAAGATGTAATGCCATCCATATCTGTCCTAGTATCAAACTTAGTCTCCAGTTAAACAACCTGCTATTATGAATACTTAGCTCGGCAAATAATTTAAAAGATAAGATAAAATCATTGTTTATTTTATTTATTTATATTTTCGCAATTTTATGCTAGTGGCTGATGTAAAGAAATCTTGCCAATATACTGTTTTGTAAAAATGTGGTTATAATAATAAATAAACATGTACCTACCTGAATTTATACGCCGACTGGCACATCACAGTGGGGATAATAACCTATTTTTAACATCTTTTTTAACCTGTGTATCATAATTAAATTTGATTAGATTTGATTTGATTTGAAAAACAAAGTCGCTTCCTGCGTTTGTCTGTCCCTATGTATGCTTAGATCTTTAAAACTACGCAACGGATTTTGATTTAGTTTTTTTATGGATAGAGTTCAAGAGAAAGGTTTATATGTATAATACATGCATTTAGTATCAGCATTGCACCCGTGCGAAGTCGGGGCGTGTCGCTAGTTTATTTATCAATTAAGTAATTTATTAATGTGTAGTTTATATCAATCTGTATCAAATATAAAATCAACCTATTGTTACGAACATGTGCTAACGAAACCTACTAATGTAATCATCATTATGGTACTGGTTGTAACCCGCTGCTTTGTGCACACATGTGTTCAAACATTTGAAGCTAGGTCTGGCGCGGGGGTGAGCCTCCCCCTCAAATACAGGTTGACTCTGGCCTGTTCGCATTACAAGTTTTTCACTTCACGGAAACAACATATATCTTCCTAGTCAACAAAATTTATAGGGTATTTAATTGCATGCACAAGTTACTATAATACGTTTTTTTTATTCTTAATTAAGGTCTTAATTTATCTATAAATTACTAAAATAATCTTCGAAAGCATCATGTTCCATTCGACAACACTTACTAATGAGTGCACGAAATCAAGTTTTAATTCGTCCATTTGCTAAGTAGGCCTAGAGGAAAAAATTGCGACCTTACGAAGCCACTGGATTTCATTGAGTCTTGTCATGGTTGAGGAACAATTCACGCTAATTAGCTCGCTAAGTACCTAAAGATAGTATCAAATTAAGTTTCATTTTCGCCAGCAAATACTGTTTGTATTTGCTGGCTCTGATTATTGATTTATAAATTCTACTACTGAAGAATCGCATACCTACCCATTTATTTACGCGTAGGTAAACCACAGAATTTAGTAATTTCGACTGGTACAGGACCGGAAGCAGTGGCGTGAAAATGAGGAGGCCTATACTCAGCAGTGGGTGGATGTGGGCTGATTAGATTAGATAGATAGATAGGTAAACCACCAATAAAAATAGTGAAATGAAAGTTTGTGCAATTTCACTCGACACATCCTAGCTAGACCAATAAATATTGTATTTGTTCGTACATTAAGGAGTTTATGTGTTGTTATAGCTTCCGCCAAAGTTTTTTTTCTTTTTTGTTTTTACAGTGTATCTAGTAAACGTAGTTAGTACCTATATCGTCAATATCATCTCCATCTTGTTGTCTCAGGTCTGGGTGTTTCTATGTATAATATGTATGTATTTACAAACAAAAAGTATATTAGTAGTTTATCAGTTATTCTAGTACCCATAACACAATCTCTGCTTACTTTGGGGCTAGATGATGCTGTGTGAAAAAGTCCAGCGTTATTTATTTATCTGCAAGGGACCCTTGCACACCTTGGAATAACTTCCGAAATGGTATCATTACAATACAAGTTATCCGCTTCCGTAGCTATCTCGGATTCCTTAAAGGGCCTCCAACGACCATCTTCAAGGTCACGGAGCCACAGGAAAAAGTCCAAGGTCATTGTTTCATCATCAGACTCCTTTGTCATATTGATCAATGCGATCTGTGATTCGTTTTTGAATGACCGATTTTGAGCGACCTTGTTGGCTTTGTATTTCGATGGGTCTTTTATTCACATTTCACAATTTTATTAGTAGGTACTTATCTTGTAATAAGTGTTATAATACTTTTAATGTAAGCCTAAATAATCTATGTCGCGTCGCACGTAAGTAGAAATTCGAGCAAGATAGGGAATTGTTGATTTCCCATAGGAAAAAGTGACCGAACGATAGATGGACGGAATTTTTGAAGTGAAAACTTCTTTAGGCGCGTTGGGCATTTTTCAGATGGATAAAAATTAAAAAAACTTTGGATTCGTGAGCCTGGGATTCTTGAGACTAAATACGACCTAGTGTAAAACATAAAGTAAAGTTAAATAAAAGCGAAAAGAGAAGCCTTCGTAAATATAGAAATACTTTATGGTGAGGTAACTCTATGGTATCATCTTTAAAACTTCTTTAATCTGGGATACTATAATCCCAGCTATAATGAAGCTACAATTCTGTTACTTTAATAATTTACGACGTAAATCAAGTTACCGGCGCCGACGTAGAGAGGCTGCGAAATGAAGACAAGGCCGCTTAATAAGACATTCTTTCTCGTTAAAACTTGTCGAGGTTGTGGTGAGAGCTTCGAGCTGTTCCATGCCGTTATGTAAGATTGTCTTATTTCGATACGTTTCAATTTCGATTGTACGCGGTTTCTGTGGATTCGCAGTGCCAATTTAGTTTTCGATATGAAATCCAATCAGCTGGTTGTTAGAGTCAATCTTATCAAACGATATTCAACACACCCCAAGCCCCAAATATGGCTCAGATATCGATGAACATGAATAAGTCAGGTAACAAATTCAAACTCCACAAGTTTTTTTTTCTATGCTGAAAGAAATATCCTTCCATAGTTCTTGTGTAGCAAAGAATATTTCATTTAAAATGTTTGAAAACACGATTAGCGATAGGTTAAGCGTGAGCCTTATCACAAATTTCCCGCACGTGTTGCCTTCAAACAATAAAGAATTTTAAAAATCTCTAAAAGGAGGTTTGTAATTCCTAAGATGATGCCGCAGACTTTTGCGAAGAAATATTTTAAACATTCGTTTGAAATGTTGAGTTTTGGAAAAACAAAGGGAAACTTTCGCTTTGTAAATCAAGTTGTTGTTTCATCATTGTCTTGTCCGTAATGAGCTTCTTGTTACGAACGTGTAAGCATGTCTAGATGTATTATGTATGTGTGATATAAATTACGATGTTTTGTTCTCAAATCATGCCTCCCATCTTTGTTTTCAAAAAGCTTAGTTCTCTCGGAAATTGTTTCGAATCTGAATAAAATTGTGAGAGATGATTACGAAGATCGTAAATATTTTATTTGCCTAATGTCCGCACTTGTGTACAACTTGCAGTATCTGTGCTGTTTCATGCGGTAAACTTTACGGTAAACGCCAATCCAATTTGAAGTGATAAATTCTAGCCATCGGTCTCTTTTTTTATAGGAACGCGGTTTTTCATTTGCCAATAGTTTGTTTTATGTGTATTTTCGATCTTATGCTGTAAAAAAATGGATTAGGTACGCGCCACCAAAGCGCCCTTACCAAGCGGCAGGTGGTATCTACTTGAAGATAAAAGTAGCAATCGATGAAGAATAATTCTGCCGTGGTTCTGCTGCAGATTCCTTTCGTTGGACGAATTTGCACGCCTCTCTAGCACCGGCACTCTTAGCTAGGTATTCTAGGTAAGCAGTTACCCGATAGCGATGCGGCTGAGTGTGCTTCTCGACTCGACACGATGTCTGCGTAAGCATTTGTCTCGAGTGTGTACTCTCGAATATCAGATCAGGTCGATAACGATCTTTGATGTGATGGATCGTAGTTTCCTCCTAGCCGCAGGAAAACGAGCTTGATTTGTATATGGCAATTATTCCGTACGTAACCAAGATCAGATTCTGGTTCGGAGGGCGCGTAAAATCATCCGTTCTGGCTATAAAGTTAAGCTAGAGGCCGTGCAGTCCAAAAACTATGTCACCAAAGTTGTCACTAGCACTGACTCATGCGATATTTTTATAGAGTTACACCAGTCAAAGTTACCAAATCATCAACAGAAAAAAACAGGTTAGATCCATCTAGACTTTAAAAAAAAATTACCTTATTGTACATTTTAGAATCCTTGACCTGGCTTTCTTTAAAAGCTTTATCTCAGCTCTTAAGTTACGAAACGTGCGTTTTATCTGCTGAACTTGACACGAAACCCGCTATCACTGCTCCTTTTTTCCACCGCTTGAAGACAGGGTAGCCTTGGCGCTTATCGCTAGACATACCTACCTACTACGTGTAGGACGTAGGTACAACAGGGCTACAAGTGCAGTTGCTTGTAAAGAGACAACGATAAGCCGAGCCTACATAAAATAAGAAACTATCGATTCGTAATGGAGGTGCATCTACAAAGTAACAAAAATTCTCGGTATTTGTAAGGAAAGCAAACCGAAGGTAATCGGTATAAGGAAAAATATCGCGTTTTACTTGTTCGGTCGTCATAACCTAAGTAGTAGTACCGAAACTATTTTCATCTTGTTTTACATAGAGTTTGGTTTCTAAATATCTAATAATTAACAATCTTAAAATCCTGGCGAAACTAAATATAAGCCGTGGCGTTTGGTGCGTTTAGATAGAGTTAGGCATTCGAACTCGTTTAAAGAATGTTTGTCAAAATACCGAAATATCTGACTGAAGCATCTGAAGTTTTGCTTTGTGGTTGCTTCGCTACTGCTTAACTTTCGGAGCCTCTCTTACTCTAATATGAAGGTGCCGCCATGTCTTGCCATAATCGTACCTACTTTGTTTGACGTTGCCTAATAAGGCAACGTCAAACAAATAATAATAATAATAATTATGCTCAGCAACAAAAACAGCAATCACCGTTTTGTGTTTCAAACCCACACCAAACGGTGGAAAATAAAGTACTTAACGTTAATATAAGTACGATTGATAGCCACACTCAGGTCCTATCCAACAGTCGCGTCAAGTCACGTGGCGTTGATGGTGTTTGCTGCACTTTTGATCCGCACGTGTTTATTTAATAGCTATGTGGGATGTATGTATAATGTGTTTGATATTAATTACTTAGAACTTTTTATTGTTAGAAATAGGTACATAAACCATGGTTGTACATACTGCCACTGCTCTATAACGCCACGCTATTCGGACTTGTGCTGTCCTCTTCTACGTTTTTCGGAGACATTGATAGTGTCGTCTTATCCTTGGGTAGGTGGTCTTCCTCTTGGTCGTTGGCCATCATTTCACTGCAGACCATCTTCCGTCTATTCCTCCAGCCAAATGCTCTGCTCCACAAGTGGTGTCAAGACACGTCACTGTTTTTTTATAGTTATTTACCATTGCGCTTCAGCTTGTGAAATTGTTATTCGATGTGACGGTTGAAGTGACGCACTTGTTTGATCTACGTCGACGACTCGTATTTTTCTTCGCCAGATCAAAGAGTGCGAAACAAATGAGATGACAGCTTACGATGTCTGTTAAATTGCTTAGTTCCTTCTCAATTGATGAAACTATATAGGTAACTGGAGATAGCTGCTACAAACTCGATTTTTCAACGCAGACCTTAAATTTTCTGCTCGCACATCACCGCACATGTAAGCAGTAGTCTTTAAATGGTTTGTCATTGCCAATAGTTATGTATTGTTCGGCGGACACTTGAGTAAACTACAAACACCCATTGTCATCGTCAAGAGCCGATTGAGAATCAATGAGCTCTTCTGTTGTGTCTGCCAACAACCGTAATTCAGGGCATCAAAATTCAAGCACCACATTGGAATCAACCATATTTAAAACCCAAAATAATTATGTCGTCGTTCGTCGACTCGCAAATTGAAAATCCAATCGTTTTGCAATTACTTCTGCTTGCCTTCGTGTTTTTTCTAATCAACTCCTATAAGTTCCTTATTAGTTTTAGTACTTACTTAAAGGAAAAAATTGCGGAAATTACAAAAAAAAATTGAGAGGAAACATTTTAGAGAACAAAAAGCGTAACCTTGCCATTGTGCTGACACACGCGGTCAAAGTCACCGCGCGCGTGCCTATTGCACACGTTTACTACAATTGTCACGTCGCTCATCTTAATTACTGTTTATTGTTGGTGAAATGTCAAATGCCTCGAAAGGTCAGATGTTTCGACAAGTTTTGTTGAAACCCGTTGCAGCAGATGTCATAGAATTTGTACAAATTCATGTTTTGCAAGACAGTTATGCTCAGACCTGGCTATATTCACTAGCCAGCGGTTTTACTTGCGAGGTACCAATTTATCCTATAGGCCACACACAACCTATAGGTACCTATTTCAAGGTTCGTACATGTACTTTCCTTTGTACATGTACTTTCTAATTATTGTTGTGTAACCATTTTCTTGTGTACAATAAAGAATTACAGAATTACAGAAGGTTCATCCAAATAGCTCCTCTTGTTAAAGCATTATTGAAGTACAAACATCATTTCAGATTTCTAGAGTAAGTTAGAAGATGTCGTATTCAGCCACGTACAAAAGTGGGGCGTCAGTTAGGTAGACCTGAAACAACAAAAATAATTTCGTGTGAGTTTGGCTTGTTCCGGTGTACCTAAAAGTTAAAACACCTGTACCTAATATGCAAAATGCTACCCATGATGAGCCTTTATTATGTACACTCATTTTTACTTGACGTCATCGTACACGTATCGTTTACACGTCAACTTTGGGAATTTTGTCGAAATGTATGGTGAACCTTATTAATGTGCCATTTACATGCTACAAACACCCTAT
This sequence comes from Epirrhoe tristata, assembly GCA_951394285.1. NCBI lineage: Eukaryota > Metazoa > Arthropoda > Insecta > Lepidoptera > Geometridae > Epirrhoe > Epirrhoe tristata. The sequence goes on from OX596139.1 coordinate 12,550,308, forward strand.
CGATCGACCTTTAATTCGTAAAGATTTGTGGTTCCATCTTGGAAAAACACCTTACATTTTGTAAACCGCAATGTCCTTAATTAGGTAGGATGCAGGTGCCTAATCAACTCAAGGAAAATCCAGTACTTAGAAGAATTTTTCATTCAACCCAATTTCAATTTGAGGTTACCAATCACGTCACAGAATAACGTCACAAAGTAGCTTTTCGACTTATTTAATTCTGATATAACCTGTGTTATCGAGAGTAAAATCGAGAAAAAGCCTGTCATTCGATTATTTGTTTGTGTCGGTCAGTTTCATTGATGAATTTCGAATGTATTGTCTTCATCGTACTTGCCACAACTTGAACTTCAACTTCAACACCTAATCCCTCGCTTTAACTGTCTTTTGATTTGTTTGTCTAGGTATCTCTAGCTTGTGTTAGTTTTATTTAGTATATAAATAATAAATAAATAAATAATGCTGGACTTTTCACACAGCATCATCTAGCCCCAAAGTAAGCTTGAGCTTGTGGTATGGGTACTAGATGACTGATAAACTACTTATATACTTTTTGTTTGTAAATACATACATATTATACATAGAAACACCCAGACCCGAGACAAATATCTGTAGGTCATACAGACATTTGTCCCGCGGCGGGGATCGAACCCGCAACCTTCTGCATCGCAGGCGGACCTTCGCCCACTGCGCCACAGAGGTCGTCATCAAGTAGTAGTATCAACCTGATTGCTTCTGAAATATCGCCCCTCGCGTTTATTGGTCGTGACATCTGGAGTACCCTTGAGCTGAATGCGTCTCGCGCGGATTCCTCGCAACTCCGTATGTAACTTGAACCGTCTACTGGTTGATTTATCTCCGTCTACGCCTCCGTCCTTATTTACATACGTGCTTCTTGCTCTTGTTGTATCACTTGGCCAGTTCATTTTCCCTTTTTAGGAGATAAATAGGTACGTGTTAGTAGCCGTATGATTTACAATTAGACACTGGTTGATATGTCATGTCATTATTAGTTTACGCCTACTATGGTTCTGATCGTATTACAAATCTGCAGTAAATATTACATTACATTGATTGTTACCTATATCTAAATGCTAGTAAAAATTATAGATAAGAACATGCAATGATCAATGGGAGACCTTTGGCCAACACGGAAGCAGCTGTGAGCTAATTCTATAGCGTACATGATATACAATACATATGCAAATCTCCAGCGGCTTTGAAAATATATAATCGTATTTAATCTCCGATCCAAAGAAGTGCAGCTGCTTTATACAAAATTGCATAGAACATTGAATAGCTATGCATAATGTAACTGGTTTAGATTTGAGCTCGCTTGCAAATCTGGAGATGGCATGCACGGCGTAACGGTCGCGGCGCGGCGCGGCCGGCTGTTTGGGCTGACCCTGGCGGTTGACCCCAATCGCTCGGCCATACAATCGAGTACACTGTGTATTCTAGAACATGATATCAATCACGACTAGTTTGTCTCGCTATTCAACGGTAGTTGATCCTTCACGCGGCGATGGATGGTCCAAAGTAGTCCAGTTTTACAATAGGTGTGTTATGTATGAGCAGATTTTTGCCTGAATCTGGAATTTTACATAGGAAGTACTTATAGCAAATTTGATGCAGGAAATTCGCATCAGTATTATAAGTGCGTTAATTGCTGATCTCCAATGCGAAGTATTGACTTACACCCACAATTACCTTAGCATTCTTGATTCGTTTCGTTTCTTGTCGCACGTAACCTTCGTGTGATATCACACAGGTAGCGCTAACAAGCAATCAATTTAAATGAGAACGTGAATACCAGGTTCCTTTGGAGCCTAGACTTGGAACTTTTGAATATATTTGACCCTTGAATATGTTGCTGTGGCTAGTAGTGTTAGCGTCGCCGGTCATTGAACTTACCACTTCTATCCCCGCTCTAGCTGTAGCCTAGACTGAACGTCTCCTGCCTGTCTTCTATGCTATGTGTAAATGTAATTGAGCTATATTGTTTTACATTTATTCAATTTTATAGTTTAATCATTGGTGTTACAGTCGCAAGTTGTATCTTGCTGTCACTTCATAAATTACCTATGTTTGAAATATTTTATGATCTTTGGTCATTTGTATTTATTAAGTGTGATTGCAAGACCATTGATATGCATTTATGTTCGTTTTATATTAATAAAATAATGAATATGCAAACCAATCCGTGTTGTGTAAGCTGTTTGGTTCATCTCTGAATGTATACTTAAGTGTGAATCTTCTCAAAGCAAATTGTTTATCTTAACTGTTTCCGATCAACAGGTCTATTAGAAATGTTATAATGAACTTTATTGGGTTCACATCTGATATTAATGAAACCACTAAGTAGTACTTCTGCCTGATAAATAATTAATTTATCACATCATAAATATACCTAAATCTATATCATTCCGTAGTTCCTATCCTACTCCTAATAGTTATTATCATTGACGATAAATGTCTTAATCGATACTTAATCGTTAAAATTATCAGGCTCTGAGTCATTTGACAGTTATTATCTTCTTTGATTGTTATAATACATTGTAATGCTATTTTCCCTAGCCTGATAGGGGTAGACAGGGGAAAGGGTAGGTCACACAAAAATAAAGAATATTTCACAAAAACGAACCTAACTTTATTATATACATTAAGTACACCAGAACATTATGTTATATAAGAACCTCCACGTTAACAAACAATAGAGAGATTATAATAAAATAAATACCTAACGCTGTGATGTCGACAAAATATAACTTCTTTTAGACCTACTCTTACATAGATAAAGGTAATTTATAGGGTTGGTGATCTGCCTTGACTTTTGCCGAGGTAGCAATAGATACAGATGAAAACTTGTCCGAACACTTTTCACACTCCGGGACGGGATATGGTTAAAACGTCACGGTGGAATTCCTTGGATAGAGTCAATTTTGGTTAGTAGGAAAATCTTCGCACGCACCCTAGGTTAAATGCTTTTCCCATACATATAACTCACAGTACTCTCAAATTCACAAGGGTAGAAGCTTGTGCTTTGAAGGTTACGGCGACGGAATCGCTCCCAAGGCTTGACGGAAGATGCGGCAAGCGGAAGTAGGGCTGACTGCAGCTTAGTAGGCAAGCATCGAGATGACAAAGCAGCAGGGCGGGGCTGATGGCCCGCGCGGAGTCCCTGAACACGTGCCACGTGTTCAGCTGGTAGGCAGGAAAAGACAAAAAAACCTCTTTCTCTGGAAAAAACCAATACCTCGGTAAGCGAATGCGTCCGCAAGCGAGTCCATGCGAACAGAGGAAGGAAAGACAAAATGCCTGAGGTTCGTTCGCACGGCGAGAGAAAAGTTTGAACAATAGGAGTAGATGACAATGATCTTACCAGAGGCTGTATGAAATTCACTTATGAAATCCGGTTGTAGGCCACGCCACGGTAGGTACAACTCGGCGACAAACTCAAAGCTCCAATTAATATATTTAATAATTTAGTTAGCAGACGTATCGATTTGCCAACACAATCAAATCAAACCTCAGCAAAATGGCGTCAGTCAAGCTTCAACCTCAATCCAATCCTTCATAGACATCACGTTGCCTGACAGACTGACATTGACAATTGCACAGATAGCAAATATGACATGACTGAACCATTTCCCTAATAATACAGTGTTGCTAGACTTAAAAATTTATTATATTATAACCTATCTCGCTGCCGCCAAGGTTTGAATCTGGCAGAGGACAGGACAAATCAAAAATGGACCGATGCACAATACCATTGTTAAAATCGGACGTTACAGCACTCCCTTTCCCCGGTAAGAATTCACGCAGGGAATTCTTTGGACGACCCCGTCCTAACCTACTCCCGTAAAACTGTAAAGAGATAAATATCAACAACCTAAAACAACCTTCGATAACTATTTTGACTCTAAAACTTTCATAACAATTGTTCGGGCTACTGTAAAACATATGCTGACCACAATATAGACGCACTCGTCGGTAGCATGCTACCGCTAGAGGGCTCTAAGTTAGTCCTCAGATCGACTGTAGATTATTCAATCGAATATTCTACGCCAGAGAATCGCAAACAAACCAGCAAAACATCATATAGCTCAGAATAATCTCCCGAAAAATTGGGTAAAATTTATGAGGCGGCTACCAAATTTGGGAACACGTAGGCTAATGGCAAATACAACATTCCACCAGCATAGACAATAAAACCTTTTTTAATTAAATAAAAGATGTTCAGATACAAAAAAAAAATCGTAACAACTAAATTAATTTTTAGCTTAATTGAGATAAATTCAGTTGAGATTGGAGTAAAAAATAAGACAAGACAGACTCACATCCAGGGTATAGGTAATATTTAAGATTGATGAAAAATAAACACAAAAAAAAAAAGACTTAACCCTACCAGCGCCCGGAGGCATATTTAACCCTAAAATGCAAACATACCTAAACGCCTATGAGGCGATATAACGTAATACACCTAACATGCAAAAATTAGCCTAAGTGAAAAAGTGAATACTCGAGGATGGGAAACGAGTGAATGAAAGCCTTCTCCTGCCTTCTACAGGACACCAGCGATTGTAAGGGTGGATGAACTATTCTAAACCCGGATCACCACGGGGAAGCTACAATTTCTAACCTTCGTTAAAACCAAAAGATCCATGAACCATCATATTATTAGCGACAGGGTCGTTGCGAGGTATCTTCCGTCGCGGCCTGGGCAGTGGGTCAACTGAATCACTGACACACTGGAAGGGGCGGCGAAAGATTTTATGTTTCGCTTCAGAACCTGGAGCTACTTGCGGGCGGCGGCGCCTACACGCAATGCCCGTGGAACAAGACCTAACAAAGTTCACGGTATCTTGGTACATACCGGGCCAAAAATACCTCAACTTTAAGCGTTTATATGTTTTAGCTACACCTAGGTGAGCGGAGGTAGGTTCAGAATGACTTTCTATGATCACCTTTCGCCTACATTCCAACGGTACAACTTCCTTCCACTGGAAATCTCCCTTGAGTTTGTTATTACTCTTTGTAAAACGATAAAGCCTACCATCTTTTAACTGAAAATTTGGGCACGCTTTCGGGTTACCCATACAACGATTAAAAATATTTTTATACCATGAATCGGCACCACCTGCCGTATCCATAGAAGCTACTGGCGCAGACCTGGACAAAGCGTCCGGGACTACCGACTTAGGAGGAGATAGCCTACGTTTGGAAATATCTACCCCTTGCTGAATTTCACTAACCGCCAACTGCTTCTGCGGTCCCTTTACAGTTTTGAAATTATGAACGCAATTATCTATGGACACAATCGTATCCACGCGTTCCTCACCTGAAAAATGTTTGTTTTCAGCTAGCAATGCAAGAATGTCAGGTGCAATATTGAACTCTTTCCAGAAGTTTATCCCGAAAATAAGCTCAGTCGCGACTCCTGGAACGATATAGAACTTGACAATGGACGTCTTCTTTGCAACTGTGACTGGCAGAGACACATAACCTACCACAGGAGATAAAGAATCGTTCGCAGTCCTAATATGGTGTAAGTCGGTCGACTTGTGCACTGAAACTAGACTAGCGAAATGCCTGATCGCATCACTACCTATGATTGAAATCTCAGACCCCGAATCTAACAAACCTCTGAATTTCAGGTCATACACTGAAATTGTTAAAAATGGACGTTTATCCACCCCCTGGCTCTCCTCTTGAGCCGGCGGCGCGGACGCAGAACAAGATTTTGGATTTCCTGCAAAGAAACCCTTGATAAACCTCAACCAAGATTGCCAATCGTCTTCATCACGACTGGGTCTAACGGATGCCACCACAACATCAGAACGCTGTTTCCCACTACTGCGCCCTTTCGCAACATTACATTCAAGAGTTTTGCAAGAAGAGCACTTTGGACAATTCTTCAAAGTTACCCCTTTATCCCCACAACGGTAGCAAATCAATGTGAAAGGAGCCCTACAACGGCTGAGACTGTGACCATTTACTCTACAACGGACACAGAAATCATCACTACCCGGTTTAACGGAGGCTACCCTTGGACCGGAGCGGTTGGAGGAAGCGTTTTTATAGCAAAGGTCAGGAGCAACGCAAGCATTTGTGGACTTCTGAGGCTCAGAAAACAAATCAGACCGCTGCTTGGCACTTTCCAGCAGCCTACACTTCTTCTTCAAGTCAGACCAAGATTCTGCTGGATTCAGTGCTAATTGTGTTGTGTAAAACGGCCTAATGTTATAAAGAACAATGCTAAGTTTCTCATCATCAGAAATAGGTTTAGCCAGACGTGAAAAGTAGTTTTGCATTATACTAAGGTAATTTATAATACTCTCATCATGACCCTGGGTGCGTGTCCTAATTTCTTGCAACAACCTGTGATCATAATCAAACGGTAAGTATTCCTCGAGCAATAAACTCTTTAAACCTGCCCAATCTTTTATTTCATCCCTAATACCACGATACCAACAAAGAGCTTCATCAGAGAATAACTCTGCAGCTGAATTGAACAGCTTTGTATCTGAAATCCCTCTGGATAAGGTTAGCTCCTCTAATCTTTGGATAAAAGCTTTTACACAAGATTTTCCATTGAATTTTAGATTCAAAGTATGAATGGCTGCATGTTTATTGCAGCTAGACTGGTTAGAATCCTGCCTATCATGGTTATCTAGCTTAGCCCCAGGCTCTGTGTTAGTAGTATCATCATCAGCTAGAGCAATACTACTCTTGAAGTTGCAAAATATCCTATCTAGCCTTCTCAACAATCTGTCCAGACGTTCCTGTATGTTAGTATAGTTAGAATATAGTTCATCAGCTTCTTTGGGCGGAACAAGCCGACCAAATCTATGGAAAAGATGATGACCTAAGGCTTGAACCCTATTTAAGATTTTTAAAGAGCAAGGTTTCTGAGCAGCCCCAGAAACGAGATCAGACAGACTATCTAACTTAGCTTTCACTATCTCAAGTTCTGAAGTAACCTCAAACTCAACCGAATCAATCTCATCAGAGGGAATCTCTTTATTGAGAGTCCTAACCTGACTTCTAAGAGCAGTGACGGTGTCAGCAGCAGGCTTGGCACCGCGTATCCTAATCTCATACTCTAATTCATCCCTAGCAAGAACATTAAACGCTATAGGCCTTTCTTCTAACATAGTGTCCGAGGAGTGGTAAGGAAAATCAAAAAAGGTTAAAATATAGCAAAATTATGATTAAAATAAAGAGAAAATAAACTCCCCTTATTCCCCAGGCAGTGAAGTATCAAGGCAAATCAACTTTACAATCAAAATCTTAAATCTGATATAGAAATAATAAAAAACTAAGTTTTCATATAAGCCAACAAAACTTACAATAAAATATGACTTTTTTTTCAAAAATCAAACTAAAATAAAACCTAGAGGTCCCTATTAGGTCCTAGAACACATAAAATGCTAATTTTTAAATGATAAACAAGAGTTACTACCAAAATAAATTGAAATTAAGTTTTCATCTGGCCTCGGCTAGAGTCAACATTCACTGAGCAATTTTGACCAGAAAATAGACAAAATATTACCTTTATAAGTCGGCAGATCACCAGTCCTCTGTTTCGGGCGCCAATGTAATGCTATTTTCCCTAGCCTGATAGGGGTAGACAGGGGAAAGGGTAGGTCACACAAAAATAAAGAATATTTCACAAAAACGAACCTAACTTTATTATATACATTAAGTACACCAGAACATTATGTTATATAAGAACCTCCACGTTAACAAACAATAGAGAGATTATAATAAAATAAATACCTAACGCTGTGATGTCGACAAAATATAACTTCTTTTAGACCTACTCTTACATAGATAAAGGTAATTTATAGGGTTGGTGATCTGCCTTGACTTTTGCCGAGGTAGCAATAGATACAGATGAAAACTTGTCCGAACACTTTTCACACTCCGGGACGGGATATGGTTAAAACGTCACGGTGGAATTCCTTGGATAGAGTCAATTTTGGTTAGTAGGAAAATCTTCGCACGCACCCTAGGTTAAATGCTTTTCCCATACATATAACTCACAGTACTCTCAAATTCACAAGGGTAGAAGCTTGTGCTTTGAAGGTTACGGCGACGGAATCGCTCCCAAGGCTTGACGGAAGATGCGGCAAGCGGAAGTAGGGCTGACTGCAGCTTAGTAGGCAAGCATCGAGATGACAAAGCAGCAGGGCGGGGCTGATGGCCCGCGCGGAGTCCCTGAACACGTGCCACGTGTTCAGCTGGTAGGCAGGAAAAGACAAAAAAACCTCTTTCTCTGGAAAAAAACCAATACCTCGGTAAGCGAATGCGTCCGCAAGCGAGTCCATGCGAACAGAGGAAGGAAAGACAAAATGCCTGAGGTTCGTTCGCACGGCGAGAGAAAAGTTTGAACAATAGGAGTAGATGACAATGATCTTACCAGAGGCTGTATGAAATTCACTTATGAAATCCGGTTGTAGGCCACGCCACGGTAGGTACAACTCGGCGACAAACTCAAAGCTCCAATTAATATATTTAATAATTTAGTTAGCAGACGTATCGATTTGCCAACACAATCAAATCAAACCTCAGCAAAATGGCGTCAGTCAAGCTTCAACCTCAATCCAATCCTTCATAGACATCACGTTGCCTGACAGACTGACATTGACAATTGCACAGATAGCAAATATGACATGACTGAACCATTTCCCTAATAATACAGTGTTGCTAGACTTAAAAATTTATTATATTATAACCTATCTCGCTGCCGCCAAGGTTTGAATCTGGCAGAGGACAGGACAAATCAAAAATGGACCGATGCACAATACCATTGTTAAAATCGGACGTTACAACATATTGTCAAATTATTGTTTTGTATAGCCGTCATCACTTGATCGCATTGTATTGTGCTATAAGATAATAATTTCGTCTGGAACTCCAGTCAGAATCTGGACGGTCGTGTAGTTGTATGTTTTTCATAGGTTAGGTCATTTAATTATCCTGTTGTGTTATCATGATACTAGCTGTCCGCCCCGGCTTCGCACGGGTTTATTATAGGTATTTAACAAAAATTTAATAACAACATGGCGGTCCCGGAGCGGGATGTATGATCGGGATGTGTTAAAAATCCCAGACACTTGTCTTACCGTACTAACTGATATTTATTCTGTGGTCGCGATGTATCTTACATTTTTAAACTCATGATAACTTTTGAATAAAATGTCCGATTTCAACCATTCAAAAAGTAATCGACGGGTACTGAAACAGCCTTTACTACGAAGGAATTTATTTGGATAAGAATAAATACCAAAATAAGAATAACGTGGTCTGCTTTTGGTCGGCATTTTTATTCACTTTTTTAATTATAAAAGTTGTTATTCTGACACAACCACAATAGTTGGACATATGCTATCGCTGACTTTTTTGTAGATATTGATACGTTCTTTAATATTGTAGAACATTTTTTTGTTCTATCATCAATAGTTTTCGCAGCGCACGCGATATGAAGAATTTTATGTTCAAAATTTTTACACCTTTGGTTACATTATTGCAATTTTCATAAGGATCTCTAATTTTTTTGAAAATAATTTATAGCCTATGTTCATCAGAGATAATGTAGGATTCTAATGGTGAAAGAATTTTTTAAATCGGTCCAGTAGTTTCGGAGCCTATTCAATTCAAACAAACAAACAAATGTTTCCTCTTTATAATATTAGTGTAGATAAAATGACATCCTAAATGTGCTTATTCCATATTCAAACCATGAGCCCACGTTCGTACGGATATCATTTTTATGTTTATTTTTACTACTTATTTTAAAACGACTTTATGAATGTCAATAAAGAGTTATTATGGCTTCTGATAATTAAATTTTTCAAGTGTTTCGATAAACTCAAGTGTTATCAGAGTTTCTTATCAGTTACTTAGGTATTGAGTTTTAATATTGTTCTAAGTATCTTTCATTTAATAGAACTGGGCATAGTATAAAAAAATGTTCGTGGAAAACTTAATTTAAAGACAAGTTAAGAGATAAGTTTAATTTGTTTGCTTAAACATCTGCAGTCTGCAATATTTCATGAATCGATTTAATTTGATCGAGAGCAGGTGTTGGAACTGGGAGGGATAGAGATGGATGGAAAAACTTGTTCGACATTTGCCTACCGGGTGGGACGAGTGACGAGAAAGGTTGAAAATAATTATACTTCAGTTCATAGAGCACTGGTGGTCTAGTGGTAGTGGCCCCGCCTTCCGATCGTAAGGTCGTGTTAGTAGTATAGTTTTACTGCCGAAAGACTTATGTGCAATATGCCAGTACTCTCAAACGGTGAAGGAAAACATCGTGAGGAAACCGGCATGTCGTAGAACCTATAAAGTTCGAAAACATGTGTCAAGTGCACGAAAGAGCCTCTTTGAGGCGCACTTAAAATCCTTTCACCACACTGGTTCGAAAGAACTAGTGACACGATAGGAAGAAGAAGTTCATCTAAAGCATCCTGCTACATAATCAAAAAATAAAGCGATGAGTTTCGTGTTATACAATGAACAATCACAATTGAATGAGCCGTGTTTCAATAAACAATTTGATTCGCACGAAGGAAATACTAATGATACCTGTGTGTACGGCAAAGCTCGTTACTATCATGCTTTAGCTAATGTAGCACTTCCTCCCTTATTTGTTTAAATTCTGTTCAATAGATCTGTTATTCTAATAGTAATTCTGTTTTTTTTATGACCATGTGAATTATATTTTTAATTGATTTGGAAGTGGATTATAATTGGCCGGTGTGTAATGAAATTTATGGGTCCCTCAGTTTAGATTTCCTTCTTGAACAGGAAGCTAAGAAGATACAACATTAATTATTTTTAATTAGCTTCTCAGTGAACTTTAATAGTGTAATATTATCAACGAATATATCACTATCGATCTGGCCTTCCATTTAAAATCTAATTTGATTTTCACAAAATGTACTTCGTCGTTTGACCCTTCTCTTCTTGTGAATACATTAAGATTTCAAGCCATTCTTGAATGGAAACTCCGCACTTTCCGCCATGTTTGTTAATATTGTTGTTGAGGAGCGATAATTAGCTGTTTAGTAAGTATTGCGTCAATTCAATTTGTAGCTCCTTTATTACATTAGCTGGTCGGATGCAGTCATACCTATGAATTCCGATGAAGTCTGTTACCTCCTTCTAATTGTTATTGCGTTCATGATACACAGTATCATCAATCATCGACTATTCTAATTGAAAAAAAACGACTTTAATTAGTCCTTTCACCTGCAAGGCTGCTCTGCTCTTTATGAACCTAATTAAAGTGAGATCAGGAAGGAACGCTTTAAACTATAAATGTCGCAAGTCCAAGTGTTGTAAAATTCAGCTATAAAAGCTGAACGATAATTTAAAGCATAAAGCCTGTGCTCAGAGATAGCTGTATAGCAATAATAGCTCAGTTCCAGTTTCGAAGTGATTGCTAGCTTCCTCTTCGTGATGGATCCGCGGGAACACTTCCTCGTCACTTTCACCCCGACCACGCTGACCGCACTGAGTAGCTTTTCACGTCCGCATTCCCTCACCCGATACGCTGGTCAATTCTCGGTCATCTTACATCTATCTCATAATATTATGTGAACCAATCGGGAGCAGTACCTATGCCCAACAATGGGTTAAATCGAGCAGTGGGTGACGATGTAAAAACAAGAGCAAATTCAGTGATAATACTTTTCTATTTGAGTTGTAAAAAGCGGTTTCACATCCAATATTCTTCGAAATCGTAAATCCACTTCATTTATTGGTTTACGCCAATAAAATGAATATAGGACACTGCTATTAGTACGAGTTCGCATTTGGGAAAACTTGCTGATATCCAGAGTCGTTGACCTTTCGGAAAGTCCCTTATTTCTTATCTTCTTATTGAGGTTAAGGAAACTGATATTACTCTTTTGTTGACAAAAACATATTGAGTTCGCTTTCCAGTATTTTAGGCGAGTTTCTCGTAATCGATTTGAAATCCCAACTCGCCGATCGGACATGCTCTCGTACTTTTAACTTTTTTATCGGAGTCAGAACTGTTCTCTGCTCGCGTGACTGTAATTTGGCAATGGTTGGTCACAGTCACACTGTTTGATTGGTTTTTATAGTGCCTTGTAATCACTACCTAGCTCTACCTACTGATCATTTGTTACTGTCAGCAATTTAACAACATTTTGCAGTAGACAGAATAAACCTATAATAATCGAAAATTCCCGCCGAAATCTCGTCCCGGGCTATTCTGCTACGCTTTTATGGTGGTTGCAGACTTATCCGCGCCGAACTGTCAATTCAATAGATGAAATGCTGACACGTCAGAAGCCAGCCGCATTTTCTTTTGTCATCAGCATTTTTTGGCCAAATGTGCGATCAGGTTTATGTAAACTTCGGGAATTGGATAGAATATTCCTAGTATGAAAAAAAATGTTTTTCTTTATGTGGATTCGCATTATTCGTATGTGTAACTTGTGAAATGTATTTTGCAAGGTACAAATCAATGGATTTATACAGGTATGATAAATAATCGCCTAATAAAACCGGGTATGTCTCGCGCCTGGCACGCTAAACAGCTTAGCGCCTTAGACCGATCATGCGTAGCTTCATACGCTGTTACATAAATACGCAGGGAACCACCCCTACCACAGAATATATAGCACATAAACTAAGGGGACAGAGGGCCGTATCACACGTTATCGATTACCTACTCTACAAAAGTCAGTTAAAAGCTAAAGGATCAATGGATATTTAAAGACCCATTCAAGATTCCAGTATTTTGAGCACCTGAAATACTCGAACATATGGCCGGCTCCATCTCTCCTACAAGAAGCTTAGGATTGAAATGCAAAAACTTCCTACTCTAAGTGTTATTTAATAGGATCAGACAACGCTGTGCAAGAATTAAGAATCAACTCGTCTAAGCAATCTAAATTGCAAAATAAACATTTTGCTCAAGCTCAGCTTAAAGTCTTTAGCGGATTCATCCATCAAGCCATGGAGGTTTTTGCCGAGTTTCGGTAGAATAAGCTACCACAGAACAAATAACAGTAACTAAATGCAATAAATACCTGAGAAAATGTTATGAGAATTTGAAGCCTGCTCAATTATACTGAGTCTTATTTCTTTACCTAGCACGTGAGTAGGTAATGCAATTCAAATTCAATATAACAACTTAAAATCTGCAGGCTTACTTTTATGAGTTCTGGCGTTTGTGTAAATCTTTTTGAAGGCCAGTTAATCTTATTTAACAAAACATCAGTTCGACAGAGTAATACGTGTTCCGTAGAGCACGAAGATCGATTGGACTCAGATCACGCTCCGCTGCATGTTGCGTCATCACTGATGCCAGCAGGTGGAGCTGATGATGATAAAAGTGGTATTGTCTGCTTTATTACTTGTTTACAAGTGTTGACGGTAATGTTCAGACCAGAATCTTTAATCCATCTTTTTGCATTATAGCGCAGTTTAATATGTTGTATTAGTAACGCTTCGCTGAAAATGACATCATTGCTGAAAGCAGGTGGAGCTGGTAATTGGCGTATTGGATGCTCTACAATGTTTACATATTCTGTTAAAAAACTATTTAAGAACATTCTTGTTCTAAAACTGGAAAGAATTTCGCACATGTGAAGTTGAAATATTAGAACCATAAGGTGTGGCCACACACACGTCATATCTACCTAAATGTAGAGTTTTTAAATATAGGCAAGCTATAATAATACGTTGCACACGAATTTTACGTATAGCTCTCAATCCGAATGTTCAGGAACTTTGCTAGGTTTTACCGGGATTTTCGAGATGAATTGGTTTATTTGGTTATCCACCTAATTCGGTGGTTTGCGGTAACCACATCTGACGGATTGATCATTCACCCTCGAGCCAGCCGAGCGTGACGCCTTGTCGGTGGGACGTGGCAGCTACCCCAACGTGATATTTGTCTTCGTCTTTTGCGCCTAACTTTTTGTACATCAGATAAAGTCAAACTATGAAAAATGGGATAGTAAATTCACGCGGTTATTTCTTCAGGGTACGATATACATATACATATCGGTTTTCTGGCGTTGAACGTGAACTCGTGAACGTGAACGCGTGAACTCCCTACAACTTCTTCATCAGAGCAGCTACCCCATACGACCTTAGTTTCTCAAAACAGTTGGTTGCCAGCTCACGTACTATCACTTGGTGAAGTAAGCGCTTGTTGTTAAGCAGCCTTTGCACGATAAAAACGATAAGACGAATATAAAATGACGCGACGGAAACTAAATTGGGACGTCGATATATTTACGTTTTATCGATCCCGTTTGCATTGTCCATAAATAATACAGTGGGTAATTAGCTAGGACTTCCCCAGCGCGGGAAAATTAACATAATTTAATCCTACTAATAATAGAATAAAGGTGAGTTTTTATATGTTTGTGTATGTTTGTGTTTCAATCACGCCTAAACCAGTAAACCTGTAAGTTTAGGCAATTATGTTTTAAATTGGGCTTTCCTATTTTGTCCTCAAAATTTTTATTTAATTAAAGTTCCGTTTTAGCCAAAATTTTAAGTTCCGTTAATTTGACCGATTGAGCTGCAATTTGGTACACTTATTGATTTTCTGTCTAATTACAAAATTCAGGTTACGGAAAGACGATTTGGTGATGGATTCAGGAGCAGTTCAAGGGAACTCCTCAGTGAATATCAACGACCCGAGTTTAGTCTGATTTCCCTACTTACAGCTTGTTTTGAACCATATTTTCCAACATGAATGCCTCTCAAGTTATGGAGGTAAGTGGTCGCACGTGTACGAGCTGGTGGCTGGCGCCGCGGCGTCGCGCGATAACATGCTAATGTCACTGCGCCAAATTGCTCACTAATGAACCGTTTGTAGGGCTGCATTCAGCTCTGATAACAAGCATTGAGCTGGTAGCTCTCTTTTTAACTTTACACAAACTTCAGATAGGAATACCTGGGTGTACGCCGCTTCCATGCCCATTATTTTTAGATACAATTATGGTGCCCCAAAGGGGCACTATGTAAGATGTCTCAATATCGAGCCGATCATAATGAATTGATTGGTGTGATGATTATATTCCTTTTTGTAACAATGCTTCTGCCTACCTATCACACCTCGTTGGCGAAACCTATATGAGGCCCTATGGGTGTTCCCTAAACAATTTCAAACGCTAAAATTTCAAGGTGAGATACCAAATCTGTTCTGGTTTTGGCGCGCAGCCAACCCCCCCGCAATCCATCGCAAGCACAACACCGAAACAGATTAGTTCTATAAACAGAAACTCGTTAATATTTTCAATTCTACAGTGTACGTCGGCGGCACAAACAATTTACTCATGTACTTTGAGCTCGTTATAACTTTGAGTGTTTATTTCGTCATTAATGTTGCGTGATCTAGTTAAAATCAGCGAAAATAAAATGATGACTCAAGGTAATTGCTACTTTGATTTTGTAAGGATTTAAGTGGTTTCAAATTGCTACTGTTTTCTTTTCTGTGTTTTTATTGTGTTGTATTTTTCACTTAGCATTAAATTGAAACATTTTATAGAGCCTCTGCATGCACCACTTACCTATAGCAAGTTCTTCCCTCTGGATCATTTTGCGGAATGAGCGGATGGGGAACACAACACGAAGACCCGTGCAAAAATGTACTGCCATCTAGATAATAGGTCGTTTGCTTTTAGTTATTACGCTCTTCTACGAGTATTTACGTTCGGTCAACTTTTTCCTTCCAGCCGACAATAACGACTCAGAATCAGGCCATGCTAATCTTAATTCGTAATAATCGCTTCGAGAGCACGCAAAGGCCTTAGAAGTAATTATAATTACCTCGATATCCAATAGATTAGAGCAATTACCACAGATGCAGTGTTTTTTATTGATTCAGCGCACTAATTTAGATGATTTCACGCATCCTACACGAGATATGAATGCAATTGATGATCAGTATCAGGGCTTCCCTCGTACCGTCCGCACAAGGGTATGAGAATGTAGCAACATTTTGCATAATCTTTGTTTAATATGGATTGGGTGTTAATCACGAAGACTACTACACAATTTTCACTTTAAAATAAAATACACATCTCCTACAAATCTCTAATATTAACGTTTATTTAAAAAAAAAAAAAACGTTTTGAAATCAAAAATTTGATGCGATATAATTTAGTACATTACTAACCACGAATCTGACAGTATTTCACAATTTTCCATATCTTGTTATTTCCTGGAGTTTTTTAATTAATATTGTATTCTGTTTGTTTCAGGCTATACCTACAACTACAATAGTTACACGTTGCGGACTTGTTCTGGCAATGGTCCACGCTACGGCTTTGGCACTAAACTAAGTAAAAATGTGAGTAAGTAAATGTTTAAACCATAATATATTTTGAAGAAATCTGAAATAATTGATGATAGATATTTCGGAAAAAGAAACTTAGTCTAAGTTGTTTATCCTATGTCTATGGTGATAATCTCATCAAGCCTTTGCAGACCTAGCATTCCTTAGCCAATGACATGACAAATAAGGGTGACAATAAAAATTCAGATTGAAAAATCTATCACTTTAACAAAAATAATTATATTTTATTTATGTGAATAAAACGTCACAAAACGCAAGATGATTGTCTGATAAGTAAACTCCTTTATCAACATAGCATTGAGCGTCCTTCAGAAAGTCGAGCATGTTTGCAATGCAAATAGTCGTAAGAGGCTTACCTATCATTTGCTCTACGCTGACTAAAAGCATCGTACGAGAGCTGAACTCGTATAAACTTTGTCTTGATTCATCAAAACATCGTTAGGCTGGTTGCGAAAACATCGTAAATAGAAAATTACTCGTCTTTCAATTACAATGAACATGGTGGGCTAACTGCTTGATTTTGTAGTATCATCTTCTATTGTAACCTATCTCAGTTGGATGGAACGCTTACGTCAGAGGACATTTACCCCGATCATTTTGAATGTAATGGATTATATGGATGCTAAACTTAAGAATTTTTTCGTTCTACATCCGATTTTTTGTAAATTTTATAGAATGTTCATGTTCATGAACCCTATTATCATGTACTAATGAGCGTGAATAGGATAAATGATTGGACCTACTTTACCTCTTCGTAAAATAAACGCTAATTACCTTTATCCTTCCTTACCATAAGATAATGTTCAGGTTTTGTTAGTTATTTTGACTCTGTCACCAGAGTTGGCCACGAAATTACTTTTAGTGACGTATTTCTGTAGAGAATATTTTTTATACCAAAGAGAGCAGAGTTGGCCACGAACTTACTTTTAGTGACGTATTTCTGTAGAGAATATTTTTTATACCAAAGAGAGCAGAGTTGGCCACGAACTTACTTTTAGTGACGTATTTCTGTAGAGAATATTTTTTATACCAAAGAGAGCAGAGTTGGCCACGAACTTACTTTTAGTGACGTATTTCTGTAGAGAATATTTTTTATACCAAAGAGAGCTTGTACTACCATGTGCGCCACTCCGCCTGCATAGTAAATTCCCTGTACACGTAAAGAGTTAACGTTTATGAAGCTACATACTCGTAATGTGTATCGCCACATTGAAATTGCCGCACACCAGATGTCGTTTATTACTAGCCTGTTAATCTGCTCTGCATGTTATGCTCATCCGATATCTGTTTTCTGTATTACATGAACCGATACGTAATCCAGTTTATCCTCTACATTTACATTATATTGAGCAATCAGAGATGTTATTTGTAGGTCCTATGTTATCGTAATGTTGAAAACCATTTCGTTTCCAGACTAATGACAGCAGCAGCCCGGACGGGCCCGCTATCGGCGAGACTCGCTGATGCCAAAATAATCGCTCCAACGATTTACCTCTGAACATTTAGTTAAGTGTTGTGAAGTGTTGTGCAAGTGCTTGTGTGTAGTGTAAGTGGCGCGCGGCGGCTTGGCCAGGCCCGATGTTGGCGCCATGGCCTTCATGACCAAGAAGAAGCGGTACAAGTTTGAGGTGCAGACGTGCCTGGAGGAGCTCACCGAGGTGCCCTTCGTGTCGGCCGTGCTTTTCGCCAAGATCAGGCTGCTGGACGGCGGCAACTTCACGGAGCATTCTACCAGGTATGCTGAACGATCTGCTCCCTATTATTCTATTTCTCAAAATTTACAGTTTTTAATCCGTACAAGAGTGTTTATTTTCTCCTGAACTTAGACAATGATACAAGCATACCTTAGTAAGTAACTAATATACCGTTTTATTGATGTAAGTCACGTATTACGTACGTTTACGTATTAGTAAACTCGGGATTTTCAAAGGGAATAAGAATTTTGTAAGACCCATTTCTTTCTCGTTTTCATAACTCCCTCGACGATTTAGTGTCTGAATCTGGATTATATTTGTCATGCTTTACAAATGTATGCCGTTTACTTCGCGGTCGATCTTCTTAGCATAATTTAATAAACAAAGGATGTCTCGAGATGAGAGATAAATCTCCAGCCCGGATGAATAAATTACCATACGATTGTATTGTGGTGGTCTCATCTCATCAATGCTTGCAAAAAACCACTGAGTTTCTTTTCGCTCTGACTGTAATAAGTTGGTTATATATTTAACTAATAGCTTCCAATTTACTATAGAGTTTATATAACCATGTGGAATAGCCGATAGCCAAGCGAGCAACAATTATTTATTTGGCCGCAGTGCTCTAATTGACGCAACTGGACCGCTTAGCAATAACTCATAATGCTAGTAATCTATCAGACAGCACCTTGCATAAAACTGAGCTAAACCACGCCTTTGATAATGCTAAACATTTAACTTCTGAAATTCTTGCCTTAATCTTCGAGATTGTTTATGCACGTGGAACAAAATAAATTAGGTACTATGACGTACATTGAATCATTATGAAAAGAGTACCTACTTACAACAAACTGGCGGGTTTAAGAGATCATGTCCTATGAAAGAGTTGGAAGCATTTGCATGTTAAAATTCATCTTTCCGTTGATTTTCCGGATAGTAATTCCATTTTATTGTCGAACTGGGAAAGCGTTCAACTGCGGTTGAAACCGCGTGATATTGAGCATGAAATGAACCCGAATTAACTTTGTTGTTCTTTCTTACTCTTTTTTTACGCGCTCGGGGTAACGTTCTGTCGTAAAACACACAAATTAATCCTTTGACTTCCGAATTTATTACGTTTACTATCGCATTATATCTACCTGGGGATTGGCGGTTGTCTCACCTGAAAGTCAAAATACTTCAAAATATTAGTAAATATTGCGTGTACACTGTACAGCTATTTCAGTCGTTCGATACATTTCTTTTGTTAAAATCATTTGGACAAAGGCGTGTTTACACAAAGCAATCGGCAACAAAGTTCCGAGTTTCCTACCGCGTTGATTAACTAGAGAAACAGAAACATGTTGTTTCTCTATCTCGTTCATTCATACGCATTTGTGACGGCTGCGACAGGGACGGCTTCAATGGGGAGCATGTTCCCACGCCACGAGTCTAATGAATCCGCTTTGTCTCATCTCCATTCCCGTCAATCGATGTAGGTTGATTCCCTTTGACATTATCATCGAATAACTTTCATAATGTCAGTTAGGAAACGTTTAAAAAACCAATTCGTCATTCACATCATCAATCTGTACGCCCACGTTTGTGAAACTACGTGGCCTGTCTTCCTACGCCTTTGTGCTTCGATACTAGCCGATTTTATACTCGCTTATAGATATGAGTGTTTGTTCAGTCGCTTGCGTGCTAACATCACTTTTGTGTCCTACCATTCTACCATTACTCGTAATTTTGGTTTGACTTATATTACCAATAAAGACTAGTTTATTCCATTTGCTAAATTGTGTGGTATTAGTACTTGCTTTTAACTTATCGCGTAACCTTATGAAATAGCTTTACAACATGCGGAGATCGTATGATTACTATGATCGGTTCGTAGCTGATCCTGCATCAGGTTGGCTCATTTGAATAATAAATGACATTTCGAAGCAAAAAGGCTTCCGACAACCGGACAAACTAGATCTTACATCTAGTAACAAATATGCTAAACAGGTCATACAAGCCCGCCAAAATGTGCCAGTCAAGTACCTAAGGGACTCGACCGACGGTAGGTAAGGTCCAACTGAGATGTTTGCTCTAGTATTTATTTTAATATTCAAACCGATGCCGGTTATGAATAAAGTTTTTGCTACTAATAGCACTACATCAACTTCCTACCAACTCATGGTTCATAGTTAATTTGGCAAAAGTTCAAAAAAGATCGAGTTGCTGGAAAAATGTATTTCTTTAAAGGTAAACCACTGAATTGTCTCCTAATTTTACCGTATAAGGTCCCATCGATTAGTGGCCGTAGTTTTAACTGTAAGTATGTACCAGGGAAGTCGCCAGTTAAAGGGGGGAGTGGTGGAATGCGGAGGTCCATCTCCGCTTGCCAATTGCCGCGTGAGCGCTGATGTCCTGACTCGTGCACATTTGATGCACTAAACGCTTATAAGCGCAATTCCATCACTTTTTTCACAAACACAAACTGGCACACTCTGCCACTTGCTTAGCTTATTAAGCTTAGTTGCCTCGGTTATAAATCCGGTCTCTATTTAATTAAATTACTCTGATTAAAAGCGATCGAAAACATGTATGTTTGTCCATTAGCATCGCGCGCATATGTAATATAGGTACAGACGATTAGCAATTAACAGTCTATATCCAGGGTCGATGCATCAAAATAAAAAGTAACAGCCAATTGTTAATTGATTTAATTGATTATTCAAATTGGCCGGTTCATTAGCATCGTGGAATCGGATTATGGCACGCGCGGAGGTGAACGGACACTATGACCACGTTGTCCACACTGAAGAACTAGTTATAATGTACCTTAAAAGTTAGGTGACAGGGTTCAATTTATGTTGCATTTCTTTGAACACATCAATGTTGTTTTCTCTAGACGTTGCAATGTAGAGAGGTACATCCAGTAAAATCGCATTACAGCGGCTAATAAAGTCTCACTCTTTGTAAACACTTTCTTTTTCATTTTATCTTCAGTTTTATTATCGATCAAGATATTCATATTACTCGTACAATAACCATATTGCGGGAGAGGTTGAGGTATAGCTTGCTTTGTCGTTTGAGGCTAAAAGTAATTTTAAAATGTATTACGTCAAGTCCAAATACATTACTTTTACTGTCCACATTTTGGAACCGCATCGTCTTGTTAGAATGCCAACTGGAAAATAACTAGTTGACTATTTACTGAAGTGAGATCCAAAGACTCATTACTACCGCCATTGTTACAACTGGCGTCACTCACGACATTTTGCCTTTTTGTTGGCAATAACTTGCTTTTGTTCCACTCACAAAGCCACAAGTTAATCTTTTCGAAACTGTTTGATCCTTTATATTGAGCACAGACAACTCAACCTAATACTGAGGTATAGTTTTTTTTTGTTTTTCTGGAACTGGCAAACAGATGGGAAGAAGTAACCTGAGGAAAGTTTAGTAGTTGTTGCTTCCGTAGAGATAGAGATGTCATGGTAAACAGGCTGGTCCTTTATACAGGCCGCTAGCCTGCATGACCCAACATTTTTAAATAGGCATCATTTAAAAAGGAAAAAGACAAGTTTTTCTAATTTACGTAAGTTATTAGCTAAGTTGGCCAAGGCGGTGGCTGCATTGCACCAGGGGCCAAGGTCGGGGACCATGGCTATACGCCAAACACCATAGACCCTCTTTTCATATTTATCTATCTGTTTCATTAGCTTCTTCCTGCTATGCTATTTTGGCCCTTATTAACATTAAATTTTAGCTTATTACTGGTTCCTCCATCTTCTAATAAGGTCCCAATTAAGTTGTCAGTGATCTGATCATGTACGGCCACCATCTCTCACTTAGTAGGAGGGAGGAGCTTATTAAGTAACTAAACAGTCGATATAGTGAGATAAGTCATTTATCTATTAGATTTTCGTTTTGAGTGCTTTTTATTTCCTAAGATCTCGCTGTCGCTAATTTGACTTCACCGCTTACCTAGAAGTATCTTCAGAATTCCTATGTTTACTGCACCATGCGGTAGAAAGCTTTTCCCATGTGAAACCCGTTGCTTTCCCCGCGCTGCACGCTGCTACACTTGCGATAATGGCGATTTTGCTCATGTTTGATGGTTTTGATCTCACCACTGCTGCACTGTACACAATCCTTTCACTTAGATTCACATATGCAATGCAAATTGGATTTCGAAGTTAGTTTCTGTATAATATGTGTGCGTCGTAATATTTGTGAACATGAATTTATTAGTTGTGAAAACACGATTTTTCTGCTCATTTTTGAAAGCCTGATACCCCCTTTACTATACTCGTACAAAATGACTTGATTTTCGTTGTCATATTTCTTAGCGACAGTTAAGCGACGTCATATCCACTTACCGCAATCAGATCGTGCTGTCTGCGAGCATTTCAAAAAGGAAATCTCAAATGAAATGTTCCCACAATTTATTTTGAAAATATTCCAGTACATTATTTTATAGATAGGTGTCTAAGTCGTTTAGAATGGGAGTTAAAATGAAAAATGGTGTAATATTTTCACACAATAGAAGCTCGTGCTCGATATTTTCGTTTTGAACAAAGGAATTTACATCGTAGACACAGAACTCACGCCCAGACAAGAGTGTTGAGGTCGTTGAACCTGTGAAGTGGTCATTTGTGGTCCCATCTGCAAATTACAGTCTAAGCTACAGTCCACTTATTACGTACCTTTTACTACCCGTTACCTTATCTGAGAATGAATCTACCACGTCGGGGAATACCATCGTGTTTCTGTTTCTTTTTTCTACCCAGACAAATCCGTTAGCGTTACAAGCATGAATTTCATCCCTAGATGTTACCTTATTTGCGCGTCACTTTACGTTCATTCAGCTCCTTTTAACTCGATACAGAACTTCATACGAGCTTCACATCTTCAAAATATATTCTCCTTTCCTTCAACATCACACGAAGTCATTAGCGGCCATAGTCATTAGTAATTATAAGTTTAAGTAAAAGGCTCATGTACATGAAAAGTGAAACTCTGACGTGACGTAGGCTGGCGTTTCACAGATTGACGCTGCTGTCTTATGATCTAATTTTGTTTTAGACAAAAAAAATGGCCAAATCAGACAGAAACACTTATAGTTTAATCCCACTTCTGAAAATTTATTGATTCACTCAATTGCAAACCGGAATGTACTGTATTTTATTGTATTAAAGTCTAAAGGGGCTAGTAGGTCGAAGTTAGTATTAGTATCTCATTCATTAGGTACTATTAACTATATACATATTGATAAAAAACTTCTACAATGCGTTGTATCTATAAATAAACGTCGGGTACACGTAATAAGGCACGTGGCACTTCCTATTTCCTCGTAAATAAATACCTAACATTAAGTGACATGACTAGACACATGCTTGCAACATGCCATCTTATTACCATCTTGAATACCTCTTGAATCAATAACTTATCATTGAGAACACAATTTATAGTAACACAAAAGCATTACAAGTTGCCTCATTTTGTGGTTCACTCTGGTGGTTTTCGTGCTTTTACTTCGTAGTGACTGGGTCTTCGTTATTGCGTGAACCAGTTGAATTATGACTTGCTGTTGATGTGTAAACATTAGTCGTCACTTTTCTTTCCTTTTTTTGGTTGAGTTTATTTACTTAATTTGTTTTTTACTCTTTTACTTTCTCTGTCTCATTGTAGGTCCTATTCTAGTTTACCTTATACTGGTGACTTATGACGACCTCTGTAGCGCAGTGGGCGAAGGCCCGACTGCGACGCAAAAGGTTGCGGGTTCGATCCCCGTGGCGGGACCAATGTTTGTATGATCTACAAATATTTGTCTCGGGTCTGGGTGTTTCTATGTATAATATGTATGTATTTACAAGTATCTAGTAGTCTAAGTCATCTAGTACCCTTATCACAAGCTCTGCTTACTTTGGCGCTAGATGATGCTGTGTGAAAAGTTCACCATTATTTATTATTTATTTTACTTACTGGTACATGTTTATTCAGGACTACCAACAGGCATGTGCTAACAAGCTGTTAACCTATGTTACAAAAGGACTCAGTATGTAGACGGTTTTTCGCTAGCCATGTTTTTAGTGACCTTTGACTATTTTTGCAAATATTTACTTAGGGTTGCTGGCTTGCCAGACAATGCGTGTAGTTAATTAAAGTTAATCTATTATGTAAATTTTATTGCTATCAACTACACCTGGAATAACTACATGAATTGCATTTATAATTAAAAAAAAACACTTATGATCACATACTTATAATTAGCGCCAATCAGACCGATTCTTCCAAGCCTTTCAAGTAATTTCAACCAATTAACTCAACTATCGCCCAGCCGTTACCGTGCATCAGGTCATAGGCTCCAACGTGGCCAGAGATGTTCACGCTTCGCCTGCATCGGTCACAGAACCACCAACAGTTGGTAAGGTCCACCACAGACCCTAAAACAGTTTGTAAGGTTCTAAGAAAAACAGCGTTCGAAGACGGAATGCTGTTTGGCCAGTGGCCGTCGCGCGCCGTGACCACCAAACGACACCCACCTACCGCAAAACTGAACTGCTGCTTATTCTGCGCCTTTGCACGCCATTGCTTTGCGCTTGTTTACTGTTAGTGTTGGTTAAGTTGTTAGTTGTCGCTACAGAATGCGTTCCTAATTTCCTGACAACATTTTCTGCGAGTTCTGCGACTGTTACTCTGAAACAGTACAGTACGTTGCGTTGCTACCTTAGTGCTATACTACTAATAGCTAGCTTAGGTTTACCTCGCTTAGCAAATCCCAACCTATTACATTGGCCATTTATCCCGAATTGCTCCCTGGTGTACAATAAGGAACAATACCGTGTTATCTGCTTCAATAAAGCTATAATGGCAACCTTGTTTATCACAGTCGTCGCTGTAGCGTAAACCACACGTTAAACGGCCTGTCATGTCTGTCATGCTCGCTTAGAGATAAACCACAGTATGTACCATAAAATGGTTAAACTAGCTAGTGAATAAACGACGGAAAGCGTCTATCATTTTGACTTACTTATCACGGTATACATGCGGTCCCCATGCTAGCTATATATCACGTGAAGTGCAGGATGCTGGGTTCCACTCCATCCGCATCTCCTCGCACGTCGCCTTTCCATCATTCCGTTAATCCGAATAAGCTAACGCGTGTTTACATAAGTTCGGCTGTTTGCTAAACAAACTGGCGAGCCGTATTGAACGGATAACTGCTGCGCCTGTGCATCGCCCGTCAACGGACCGCTTTGAACTTTGCAAAACACGTGCCATTCCTAGAATTCCTGTTTTTCTAACACCGTTTGAAATGTATCGATAGTTAGTACACATAAATCGTTTTCAAGAAAGTTTTTAGTACCTTAGAAACTGTTTAGTATCAGATACCTTTTTTTTTTTTTTTTTTTTTTTTTTTTTTAATTAAATAGGTCAGCATTTGACCTCCCTCTGCCTATTATTCAGCTACGTTTTGCTACGTTTTGCAAGCGGTTTTAGTTGTATGCCTTTTGATAAAAGGAGTATCACGCACGCACGCTACGTCGCTTCGATGATAATTTGCAGCTGAAAATTGAATCTATTTAGAGAGGTTAATTGCAGCTAACAAAATTATAAATACTGTTTCGTAATGGCACTAAGCTCCAATCTGCTAAGTATTGGGCAATCGATACCGCAATCTCACATTGTCCGAGCGAAGATGAGTTGCAAATCGACGAGTGCGAAACTGCCTGTCGACTGTGTCGTGCACCAAATTGTGTAATGCTCCAGTAACTAGTAGGTGATGGCTGACGTGCGGAGAATGTGCCAATCTACCGTTGTGCTCATTTCCTGGTGACTCGCAAAGATTTGAAATGCCTGATTACGTTCAGCGACATCTTATCTTACTACGCGCTATCGCCATTAATCCACCCAATGCTGATGTTTTAATGTCTTCAGAATCTACAAGAGCTTTTCCAGTTTCGTCTCTATGGCTCAAGAGACGTATAAATGCAATGGCATGCTGCAAAGGTCACGTCCTAGAAGCCTACGTGGTATTGCAGTAGTGGTCACTTAGGCATAAGCAAACTCTTGTTTAAACGGCACGGTACGCTGTTTTATGATCCTGTAGGCGTATCTTTTACTGTTAGCTTTCCGCTGTGAAGTCTTCAAATACCACTATAGTATTCAAATTACCGCACTTCGAAACGTAACGCAAATATGCTCACATCACGCAAGCATTTTATACGCTCTCCATTGCCCTTTGAAAGCATTGTTGTGTAAATCTGTCGCACAAAAAGTGAATACAACCTTCACCGATATTAACATATTCGGAAGCTATCTCCTTTAGCCTTGAGATCAGCCGGTTCTTTCCAAAAAGGTTGCAATTACCATAGTTATAACAGTTTCCAGTAGCAATTACAATCGTATGATGCCGGTAAGCAAACGTGTGGTTACGTGTGTCAACATCACGGTTTCACTGACCGGTGGATTGCCGAACACACCGGTATCATACCGCATACCGGTGGATGAAGCGTTTTACTCCGGTACCGGAAGGGCTGTACGAGTACCTTCCATAATACTGTTAGATTATATCATGAATTTTGTACTTATACGTTGACGTAACAAATAAACTTTAACAACTGTTTTATAATAAACACTTCATTAAAAAAACACTTTTAGATTTTGAAAATGGATGGTTTATTCATAGTCATAAAATACAAAAACAGTATAAGAATCGTAAATAATATATGTGTCGTAGGCATATAGTTCAATGCTTAACGGCAACATTTACTTAGATTGAAATTAGTTGGTTAGGTTATGTTAGGTTAGTGAAAAAAATACGCGCGAGGCGAACGATATGCCTAGGCATATCATGAAATGGCTAATTCATCGATCTACCGCCGACATAAGTACTGTATAAATTCATCCGCTAAGTTGGTGCTCCTTATCGTACTAGTGAATGTCGCCAATGTTTGCTAAACCATTGTGTTTGTTCTAATTAAAACTGTGTTTCCTGCCGATACCGCACACCGGTGAGAAGCCCGCGCACAAATAATTCATTTAATTAGCTCTCATCGACTATCGACTGCTAGAGAGCAAACTGACTGGTTATCTATCATAGGAGCACATTATCTATGATAGAACCGGAATGCTCCCACAGCTATGTTTATTTTATCTAACCATAAAATGACAATTATTTTAGCACTATAATTGCCCATGATTCAGGCTGTAGATGAGGCTGCGGCACCTCTTTCAGCGGTAACGAACGCGTTATGTTCGGTATACTCGTGGGTAAAAGCAGGAGTTCAAGTCACATGCAAAATTGATAAAACATGAATTTGGCTAAAATTATTTTAATGCTCATTCTAAAACTTCAGGATCAATAAACTGGATGGCTACCTACGTAAACTAAAAGTAGTGACTAATGGTGATGATGAATTGATGAAAGTAATAATGACAAAGATAATATTAACTCGGTCTTATAGACTGACGTGACGAGCAAAATACTGAATAGCTGCGTAATCAGCACAATAAAATGATCTTTTTATAGTTTTGTTTGTTCTTTGATAAGATTGTGTTTAGCAAAGTTACAAATCTCGTGTCATTCATATAAATCTGGCGCATACATGGCGCAAGGAAAGTTTTACAACTGTATGCAAACTTCGTCTTATTTATTGCTCCAAGATCATTTAAATATTTAATTAGAACAAATTTTAATAGAAACTGAATAGGGTCTTCTATATTTAGATTTTATTTACTCAGATTTACTCTGATACAGAAATCAAAAATCGGAGAGAAGCACATGTGTCGTTTAAATCAACTACGAAACTATTTCCGATGTACAATCGTGCAGACAACTCTATGGATGAATGACTAACCCTGCGTCTTACGTGGGCGGTTTAACGCGAACGCGATTGCGAAGCGAAGCGATGCGATTCGATACGGCACGGCGCGTTGCGGCGCGGCTGTCCTACGTGCGTGCGAATTGACCTACATAGTTTACGTCAAATCATACAAAGTGTCAAAATTCGCAAACATTCTGATCGCGTTCGCTTCAAATCGCACCGCGCCGTTGCGCACCGGTGACGTAGGACACTTCAATAGTAAATCGACTGTTTATTTTTTCTGCGCCGCTTCGCGTCCGCGTCCAGGTCGCCCACGTAAGACGAGCCGACCTGACCAGCCGAATAGCTTTTGGGTAGAGTTTCTGAGAAATTTGCTCCTGTACATCGATCGTAATAATCCACCCTTCGGAAAAACATTATAATCTACAGATCAACCTAGACTTATCGTATAGTAATAATGGATTCAAACAAGTCTAATGTATGATGGGCTAGAGTTCTTAAAGTTAGTCTTTAGTCCTTAGTTAGTCTTTAGTTTCTTGGATCAAAATAATAATCAGAATAATCAGAATAATCATTTATTTAGTTGTTTCATGAATAACACGTCAAGGAAATTAACAATAATCTTAATAGGTAGGTATGTAGTTAACTAAATTGTCAAGAATACCTATAATAAAATAATTTAAATAATAAGTACTAATTTCTAATTTAAATACCCAATTTGGTACATTCATTCGCTAAATTACTTTACAGGCTAAGAACTCCTCGTAACTGTAAAAACAGTTGTCAACTAACCAGTGCTTCAGCCTAATCTTAAAAGATGTCAGGCTTGATATAGGCTTGATAGAAGATGTCAAATTGGCGACATTTTGGAGAAGGGCCAGGTCAAAAGTACCCTGATCCAGCGAGCATGTTGAAGAATGTAATGAGAGTGAGTGAGGCAAAAGCTGTGTGTCAGGATCGTAGCAAGTGGAGATCCGTGGTCTCTGCCTACCCCTTCGGGAAAGAGGCGTGATTTTATGTATGTATGTACGTTTAGTCCTTAAACTTATGTAGAGACAAACCCGATAGGCCATTCCCTGCGAAAGATAAATATAATATGCACGAGTCTTAAGTTCTATTATAAACCAGCGCATATAAAAATGTAAATATGTGCTCTGAATAATAACGACAGATCAAAAAGATTTGGCTTCCTCAGCAGAACCATTAATAAACAAGATGAGCCTTAGAATCGACGCGAGCGCGTCCGCGCATTCGTTACTACGCTTATTTTGGTAAACATCCGCTTCATTTAAAGATTTTTGTTTTTGTTTGTTTATTCTTTTGAGTGGTTTATATCTGTGGACGCAGTTGAAACTGTTTTGCCGATGTTTTTATTTCTTCATATTTCATTGACTGATTCAAATGGCCTCTACCTAGTAGTATACGTAAGTAGAACGAAATAAGTAATACTTGTTCTTTCAGAGAGCCTGTTGTTGTGACGTCATAACTATCTTATTTAAATAAGGGACAGTCTTTCCAACTGTCCCGCCGGCGCCGTACCCGTCAGTTTCTCTTTAATTTCCTCTTGGGTTTCAAATCGTTTTTCGTTTTGATTCCTCGTGCCAAACTGCCAAGTCAGAACGTTTCCTCCAATCTGCTGAAATTGGCAAATTCATTAAAACATTAATACATTTCCTGTTTTCGTGACCTCGTAAATATTGGAATTCAATACTGAATTAGACTGTATTATACAGATTTATGCAGTTATATTGTAACTATTGTATTATTTTAGATAAGCTGTTAACCACACATACATCACTGAAAGACAATGACAATGATAAACAAATTATACGCCCATTAACTAGAGTTGGACAATTGATAACTATTGTATTAGCACGTAATCGGAAAGTCGGTAGTCGCACACGAGACACTGTCTACTTGTGGCGCTACTTGCACGTCGAGCGCACGTGATCAAGGGCCCACAACGTCTCCATCTACTGCCTTGCTTGTTACTGCTATTGTATCAGGTATAGCCATAGTATGACTAACTATTCAATGTAAGTGTAGATAGTACATAACAAGAGATTGTTATATCGAATTTGGCTAGCGATCTGACATTGTTGGACGATGGCTTATGGTGTGGTATTCATTAACTTACATCTTGAGACTAGGAAGAATCTTTAGAAGATAATTGTTTAAGTTTGACTTCATTATTAGCAAAATGCCTACGTCACTATTATTTCACGTATAGTGCTTTTCAAATAAACAGTTCCGGGAACGTAACGTGTCAAACGTCAAATTATGATGGCCATCTGACGCAAACCACACTCGGTTTTGGAACTGTTTATCTGTTTCATTTTTTATCTGGGTTTCTGAAATAGGTGGGTTATATCAGATGGTTGCGATGTTGCAATCGTTTTGTATGCTACTGAATAAGCAATTCTATAAAAAGCTCTCAATCTTAAGAGACGTATACAAAACAAAACGACTAATTCCTCAGCTCTTTGCCCTCACATTTTCTTTGTCCAGCCAGCTACAGTGTAGCGCAAATTATGAATTTAGCGGAGTGTGACGGCATTACTAGCTTTCATTAACGGCAATCATCTAATATGAAACGAAACGCCGAGGTCGGTGCACGGGATTCGTGGCTTTCGTACCGATGTGAATGGCCTGACCACTGCCCGTCTAATGGAAGTAAGTCTCGCGTCTCGCGTCTCGATTCGACCATACTTGCAATTTAGGAACAATTTTGCAGGACAATCCTCTCACATTAAGTTTCCAGATTCAATATGACCGCAAACGTTTCTAATCAAGTGAAGCGATCCTTCTAATGAAGTAAGGGCGCTCTCAGATTGCTGAATTGCCAAGTTACCAATTTGTTGTCTCCGGTGCTCAGTTTCAGGCCATTGAGTTTGATGTTCATTGTTACGAGAGGGACTCATCCGCACATTATCTCTATTGCTGTCTAATGTACCCACTGCCTTTTATGCAAATTTCTACGAACCTGAACCCCGGGTCAATATGACCACCTCATCAAAGCTAAGCGAAACGCCTTGTCATCTTTACGTTAAACTTGCGAGCCGAATATGATTCCGAGAATTCTTAAATCTTGGCAGAGAATACGCGATAGGCTGGGGTGGGTTAATTCCATTAAAGATGGCGTCGGGCGGGCGTTCACCGGCGCCTCCCGTGCGGACCCGGAGCCCGGTTCTGCCGCCAGCAGTCACTTCGTTAGTGAACCTCCTTTACGGAACGCTGCATCCAGATTGAAAATTAATTGCATGCGAACGAAAATCATGTGTAACTTATGTAAGCTTTGAAGCTTATACACCGCTATTTTGTAACCACCAAAAAAAAAATGTAAGGACAGCAGATGTCAAAAACGATGATGGCATTGTCAGTTTTTTTATTTACTAACACAAAGTAATCGAGGATTGTATCAAAACCGAACAAAATTTTATGAAACCTGTACTACAGACAACAATCGCGTACTGACTCTCAATCAAACTATGCTCTCTCTCGCATCATCCCCAGTCAGTAAAACCGCAGTAGCTATCATAAATCCATGTCTGAGTCGTGTCGTCTCCTTTTCAGGTTTTAATTTCATTTCTTCTCATTCAATCATATTTTTTTTTTGTATTTTAACATAAATGTGTTCAGTAACTGACACCGACACGTTTAAATTTTTTTTGTTAATAAAAAAATAGGGGTGTATAAAAAATTATTTTCCTGTGTGTATAAAAATTGTTACGACCTAGTAATATGATTAAGCAGTCCAAAGTATATCGTAATTTTTATTATTTTAGGATAACGAGCAATAATTTTTCAATCCAGTTTACGGTTCACCAGCGATGCGCCAGATCTACTCTAGCATTTTTGAAAGATTCTTATTTATGTTGACGGCACAGATGAGGTAAAAGAGTCGTGAGATGGCCGCGGACGGCCTTGCATGACCTTGTGTTGTGGCCGCAGGTGGGCTGTGGCCTGCGGGCAGGCGCCCACTGACAACCGCTGCACTTTCGCCTTAAACAATACTTTTCACTCAATCTAAAGGTGTTTGTTTCACAAAATCATCTTCATTTGACGACCTCTGTGGCGCAGTGGGCGAAGGTCCGCCTGCGACGCAGAAGGTTGCGGGTTCGATCCCCGCCGCGGGACAAATGTTTGTATGACCTACAGATATTTGTCTCGGGTCTGGGTGTTTCTATGTATAATATGTATGTATTTACAAACAAAAAGTATATAAGTAGTATATCAGTTATCTGGTTCCCATAGTACAAGCTTTGCTTAGTTTGGGGCTAGATGATGCTGTGTGAAATGTCCAGCATTATTATTTATTTATCTCCATCATTTATACTTACATCTTTCTCTCGGGCGCCTAAATGCCTAATACATCAAATCAAGTTGTATTGTTTTGTTTCATTCATCATGTAATAACAAAATATGTATGAATCAAAATCCCACGCTCATAAAATAGCTATTAAGTATTATGCATAAGTCATGTGCTATTATTAGGATGATGTGCGGGTCGATGACGAACTCGCATTCGTCCTTCGCCACCCAGGCTACGCTAATTGTCAGGATCACTGCCTACACCAATCTTACGATCATGTGATGAGCAATCATCATACTTACTATTAATTGATGCCAATGTCAGATTTTTTATTCGCATTAATGCGTTTGTTTACATTATTCTTTGTTTGTTTACCCTCTGGAGTTATGTTGCTACAAGCTTTTGTGGCTGTTTCATCTCTACTTTCGCCATTTGTTTTGTAATTGGAGCTTTCTTTGTTGTCTAATAATTTTACTAAGAAAATTTCTTTTACTAGTAGAAAATATAAATAGCTGTCATATTTACCTTTAGGAGCAAGGCTTTTATAGTATCTAGGGCAAGTATCATAAGCGTAGAATTGACATTACCTGGGATAAGTTAGGCATGGCTATGGCAGTAAAGTAATTCAGTTTGGTAAACTGTGTCACGAGAGCGTCCATGACACGAATGGGCCCTTAAATCCAATTATGTCTTAGTACTTCCGTCGTAGTTCGGACCGGCACAAATATTATATTAAAGGTCATTGTTGTCGATAAATTGTAATCAAACAAACAAAAAATAATTTATGAAGGCTGGCTTTCAAAATGTTGAGTCCGACTAAGTACGCTGCCTGTTGTAATTTGTTCCTTAGTGCGCTTGTTTTTCGGATATCTTAATATCTTATTTTCACATGGTAATGAAAAAAAGTTATTTTCACAGAACTATATGTGGTTATTTTAGTCAAATTAAACGAATTTATTCCTGTTTGCTTTTTCAATTAAGTTTACCTCTTGCGGTCAGGAGTCAACGAATCACACACCTAAATGCGCGTAGGCGTACGCGAAATTTATTATTTTTTGTCCGGCGTTGGATAAGGTTAATTGAGATGACCCGTCCGCAATCGAATCTGACGTCACACTGATGGGACACTATTGTCCTGTATTTGTATGCCCTGCGAGTCTGTGAACTTCTTCTCAGCAAGCAAGATCAGATCACTGTTTCATACAGATTTTGGCACGCATCGTGTATCGTTTCACGAACACGAGTACGTATTGGTCGCGAAGGAACAGGAGTAGAATCACCTAGTTTTAAGACGTTTCAAAGTGATCCCAGCGGTCCTACTGAATAAATGCTATTTGACTTTGACTTTGACTTTGAACACATGTGCCTACCTACCCCGTATAAGTGGAAAAATGCCAGCCTCGATGATGATCCTTTGGAAATACATATACATTGCACATTTGTTTCTTCGAAATGTTTCTAGGGCATTGTGAAGACCTGCTAATATTGCATAGATAAATCAGAAAACTTTGTTCTAAGAGGGGTTGTATTGAGTTTAGCACTTCAGTAAATATGCGATTCTGTGAATGAGATTACCTAAGCGTTTTTACCCAGAATTTATGTAGATTACTATGATAGTAACTATGCAAATCTGCAACAGAGTGCGTGATAGTTATGATTATGATGGTGTGATGGTATGAGTTTCTCGGAAGCTGTGCCAAGGAACCTTGGCAGTTGTCCGTGACGTGAGCTCGCCTCAATCGTGCCTGCGATTCGATTGTTGAGTAATGGCTAAGATTTACCTTATAAAAACCTGTCTGATAGCGTCATGATGACGCTGTTATAGGCTTTGCAGGCTATTTGGATCAAATTATTGAATTCTGATTACCATACCTTGGTATCTGTAATATTACATTTCCTTGCCAGTTTATTGTAGTAGGAAATACAGAATGAACTACTAGAGAAACAGACTTCTTCTAACGACCTCATAATATCATAAAAAAAAGACTTATTTTGTGCTACTCTTTAGCAAGCAAGTGCCAATAATAAGGTCTTGCGTCTGATGGACGAAAAGAATTGATTTTCTCGATAGTTTAAGTAATTGGACTAATTCATTCAACCTTAACAATTAGAGTGTCTAACTAGATGAATTCAAAAAACAAATTGGTTTGTTTATTTGCATTTGTAGCCTTGGCCTCGATAATTTCTACATCTTTGGCGAAACGACCAGATTACATTCAAGGAACTTCTCTATAGGCTATTTGGGTCACTGATTGTTGATTATTCAATGATAATACTGATTTATGTGCCCGAGACAGTGCTTGCGATATGATCGCTGCAGTCGTTGCAACATATCTGATTTATAATTAATGTACAAAGCCTTAATATGTTATAGTTATGATTAAAAGCAGTTGTAATATTATTTGTTATTGATTTATATTTATTCAAGACAAAGTTAAATCATGTTTAAAATTTTACTAAGAGTTGAAAATAAAACAACACATGGACAAGAGGCATATCGCCAACCATAGCTTAGTTCACTATCAGTGATGTCATTTTTGCTGTGGCTACGCTACTGGAACCACAGCCACACCATTGGACGATGAAGTGGATAAAACAGCTCTGAATTCCATGGTTTAATTTAATTTGCAGACATTTTAATGAGCGTTGCCATCTCGTGAATACAATATCTCGTAATTGCGTTCGTATTCCGCCGCTGCCGGCCGAGGCGACCGGGCTCTCTGAATAGAGTATACAGAGTTGCAGTTTCTAGCAATTAGGCTACATTTCAGGCATTACGTTACGTAGTCTAGTCTATTCCTGACAGATACAGCTTCCATGACTCTGTTATAAATGTTATTGTTATTTAATAACCGGGCGAGATCGCGTATTTCTCTCGATAATATGAATTTTCATTTCTGATTAAAAGTAGAATCAAGTTTATGTTAGTCAAGCCGAGGCAGGATTATGAAGTGACACAACGGATTAATCTAAATCGAGAATAGCCCAGATCCTTGCATTTAAATTGAACCAATATCTTAACCCTTTGTACTTAATACCTCTCTTAGAAAGTCTAATCAAGTCGACTGCAATACATTATCTACTGCTCAAGATCAAGGGAAACCCGAGCTCGCCGCTGCATTCTGCGCAATTACTGCCTCCCGTTGCTACTGTAACTTAATCTCCCGATTACTGTGTTCTTTAGTCGAAGTGAGCGCGAGTTCGAAGTATCCTTGTATCATACGATGATACTTGTGCTTCCGGATTCTGCCGGATCTGTATTTGAGATTATTTTCCGTATTTTGTACTTTCAACTACAAAATAGGCTACTCCATATTCCTGCCGTTATGTTTTTTATTTGGGTATAGGATATCAGACTCACCGATCCGACCATTTGCGGTTTTTTACTTGGGATGATTGTTTGCCGTTTCATCTATATGAGCCACATTGTATAATTATTGTATTCATTGTTTTATGACCAATCTCGGATTATAAATATTTCTAAACACTAAAATAGTCGTTATGCAATTCTTAATGGATCATTATTATGATTCATAACATCAAAACAAATTGTACTATACTAATGCCTTTATATCAGGGACAATTTAGCCTCCGTTCAAGCTTTATATCAATACTGCCGAAGTCTTGAAGTGCCGTCTCTTGTGCACAATCCTCCCCAAACTCCTTACCCGTAGTTAATACTCCTCTTGACTGAACAGTGTATTAAACTTGTGCCTGTTTGTTCCAGGTAAGCCTGCCGCTTCTTTGGGGAAGTTTTCTAATAAACTAGAATTTGCCTTAGGTGAGCTGAGCTTACACGTGGAACTTAACAAGTGAAATGTCTCAAATTTCTTTAGTGGATTTAGCTTAGTAATAAATGTAATGAGTCCTAGCTATTATAATGTTATGATCTCTATTCTCTACCTAACGTACGGAAAAGAAGCGAGATTTTGTGTTTGTATTTAAAAGGTGTCATTCACCTTAGTGGAATCTGATAATATTTTAAAAGCATCAGCGTTTTTAAAAAAAAGACAATGGCATCTGTTTTAACCACGTCGAAATGAATGATCGAATCCAATTTTCTACATAACACGGGCAATGTAAACAACGTCAGCTCAATCAAAATATCGTGAATTCGTGACGGCATCGATGCGTTCTTGTTTTGGATATGATTCGGAGCGTGAGTAATTCGTGAACTCATCCAAATTGCTCTGGCAAATAAATAGAAATGTGGAAACTTCAGGATTCCTGGGAAGCACCTCGTTGGCAATCGTCCGGCAATGCTTGTAATGATTTCAGTTCTGTGTTTTACTGGCGCTGAAATACTAAAGTCATCCGCGCAAATACGAGGACACGCGATTCGTGCACCTAACAAAACGATGTAAACTTAAGTAATTAAATGTTTGCGACGTTTTTCCAAGATACATTTCTAGGTTTAGTGTAATTGATTCCTTGATACAAATGATTTCATACATAAGCTTTTAATTGCTGGTTTAACGGTTTATGGTGTTGGAAAATAATGACAGGATTAACAGTCGCGCTTTATCTTTTGCTATCTGAGCTGTATCAGGACTTTGTACTTCCCTGTCCATTATCATTATGACCAGCTGTTTTTGTTTTGTACAACAATTATTTAGATTAAACAATTCCAAAAGTAAAAAGTAACCATCAAATTAGTTTAATTTGTATAAATAAACTATATGTACCTTGACGTGATTTTCGCACAACTTGATACTTGCTTACTAGGCGTACGATAGCGCGGAAGTAATGATTGTTTTGTGTTAACTCAGATCTCATGTTATTCGCGCTACTCAATTAACTAATTGTCGAAACCAACGATACTTCCTCATAAAGCATGTTATTCGATTCGGCTTTTAACTCCTCTGCATCCGCATGTTGAAGGTCATTTGCAATCTCATATTTTACACAAAACGATACCGATATAAACTATCTCTATTCATTGTGGATATAATTGTATAGTGCCTGTAGATATGAATCATACTGGTCATAGAATAAGTGCAAGTTACTCAGTACGCCCGCGAGTCTCACGCCCAAGCTCAGTCTGCAATTGTACTCTCAAGGCACCATCTCTATTGTTTCAATGCTGTCGTATTAGGGAAGGACGTGGGTGGAATATCCATTTATTTCACACACACGTAAAAGGTTCAGCGTGCAAGGAGAAGTAACATGACAAGAAAAATAGTCCCGTTTTCTCACAATGCAATATACAATTTCAAGCCCCGCGACGTGACTACTGTTTAGTTCAGAAAGTGGAATGAAATAATACGATGTTGAGACGCAAGAAAGTTTGGAAAGATAATAGTAAGTGCTCACAGAGTATCTTTCCAGTGGCAATGACAAAGAAACCAAAAGTCACGAGATCGCGTGGGCCAGTGATCGCCACGCTGTCGTCACTCGCTCGTTGTGAATCCAACAACCTATCGATACATTGTGAATGACATGACATGTGTGAATCGCTTCACAGCCCAAGGATGGCATGTTGCCACGTTAAACTTCATCTAGTGTGAACGACAACCGT
This sequence comes from Epirrhoe tristata, assembly GCA_951394285.1. Taxonomy (NCBI): domain Eukaryota; kingdom Metazoa; phylum Arthropoda; class Insecta; order Lepidoptera; family Geometridae; genus Epirrhoe; species Epirrhoe tristata. The sequence goes on from OX596139.1 coordinate 12,587,995, forward strand.
AGCGGGCTGTAAACATGCGTCAGCCCTATTACTGTCGGCGGAACGATTTTCGTGACGAAATGGGAAACATGCATATTTATAGTGGCACACAATTAGGATTCTGTCATATCTTCATTTCGGAGCCAAGACGATCGCGATAGACTGAGAATAGATTGAAAGTATTTTCGTTTGCCACAACATTTTCTATTGAGAAACAGTTTTATATTATAAGCCAGAGTGCATGAGAAAATTCAAAGTAGTGGAAATGCAGTGAGGAAATTAGGAAGCGTTTCCTAACCGATCCCAATCGGCAATCAATCACGATAATGAGCAGTTGCTGAAATGGTATTCAGGGCAGTAATAAGGAAAGCTTGCGTTGCGTCAGATGCTTGCAACTGCACAGAATTGCTACAGTCAGTAAAACGATTTATGTACACATGCCAAATACCCTGGTACACTGTGTACTCAAATTGGGCTATAACTTCCAAAATGGCGCTACTTCCTAGTGAAACTTCATTCAGTTTATTCGCGAGTCTCTGAAACTGGTGTTTGTTGATCCGCGGATAATGGCTTCAGCCACAGATTAGTAATAATCGTGGCGCGGGTGCAATCACCGGCGTAATTCACCCGTTGCTTGTTTTTGTGCGATCGGTTCCGGGTTTACTCGCGTGTTACGGGATGTTTATTGTTTATGTCATCCATTATTAATACTCATCGATGATTCTATGTTTGTCTTTAATCGATTGCTCAAAGTTTTCCATTAGGGATTTTCCAACAGGAAATCCATTAAGTATCTAATTTATCGATAAGTATCTAAAACATTGAAGATAAATTGGGTAACGAAACAGTTGTAATAAAATTAACAACGTTATTAAAATAGCTATCAAACTACATAATATTTGTCGAGTCACATTACAAACAGCGTAAAATTTCAAACACTAGGCTAGACAATTCACTGTTAATAACCGTGAACAGGTAAATAAATAAATGGTAACAACCGTGTGGGCTGTGGGCGTGTTGTGTTGTCATTACCGTTCGCTATCGATTCGGAAATGCCTGGTGCCCAATGAACCCGGTGACTCACTTCTGTTGGTGATGCCTCGGCGCTATGCCAACACCACGCACCTCGGCCATGTAAAACCATTGTAAAAAGTTATTTCGCTTCGTATCAGCTAGTGCCATACTATACATTTTTTGGACGACTCTACAGCTTACGTGCCTTCCAAAGCATGGAAGCGCCCAGTTGATAATGCTACCAATATGTGACCTCTCAGAAGCAAACAAGCTGACCATGAGCGCTTCCAAAAGACCTAACTTTAGGAAGCCAACATTTCTAAAGATACTGCAGGAATAAAGTCGGAAGTTTCATCAAAGATAAAGTTTGACGCTGAGCTCTCTTAAAAGTTTAGAATTAAAAACGTCTTGTGAAATTCTTAAATTTTGCCGTTTGCCAATAAGATTAATAAAATGGATAAAATCGTGCAAATATTCTCTGATGCTGCGGTTTCCTGAGATAACTTAATTCGGTTCATGAAATAGAAAGGCCACACGACTGAAAACTTCGTCTTGTTTAAATTGCACGAAAAAGAATTGCGTACCCGTGCCGCACACCAACAATTATTATTTGTATACAACGTCCTTCAGCACTCATTTCTGGGTATTAGCAGAGTACATCGCGATAATCCCTCGAGTGCGTCCCGCATGGTGACGTCACGCTATTCCACCATATACTTGGCATATTTGTGTAATCTTTATTACCGAAACGAGCCTTAACGACCGCAAAAGTTTGATAGGAGTAACCTCATGTAGTTGACCGCATAGTAATAGAGTTTTCGAAAGACGAAGATGGATAAACATAAGAAGAAAAATAACCCAGCTCTTCAAGCTCAATCTTTGATTATCTCATGACAGAATCTGTGTATTATGCAGGAGGTCCTCTTTCTACGACCATGACCCACCCATGACATTTTCACATGCAAATATTGCTTATTGTCTCTGAAGCTTTCCGCATATGCACAGCGTGGGTAAGTCCTGCCAGCCATCTGACTGTCATCGGACACCGGTGAGGCGTCTGCCGGCCTTGCTCTCGTTTCCCTACAAGTCCACATTCATAGTTCACATCCATCCATTGAGATATCGTCCGAAAATAGGGCAGTTCGATTTACAACGTTGTTTGCGAGAATAGAAAAATGAGATTATTTATTGTGATCCGAAAATAGGGCAGCACCTCCGAAATCGAATGCTCACTATGCTCAGTCCGATATTTATAGGTTTTAGATAAAAGCAGAATGTATGAATCATGCATGACATTGTCGGTTTGATAGTGTTTGATAAGTGTTACTAACCCTTGATATATTTTGTATATTAAAGACACGTAACACGTTTCTTTTATTTCTAAATTTTACAGAGAAATTGTTGTGAAATGTGTCAGTAACATGCAGCAGGTATTGCATAGATATGAATGTGTGTCAATCTGTTGGTGACATTATCATATTGATGTTTTCTTGGAATACAATATCAAATAGGATACTTTGAAGTCTTTACGGATAAGTACTTTTTCCGTACAGTGTCGTCATAAAGTGATTTCTGGAAGTGTATGCCGCAACCCTTCTTGAGATCCATAGGTCGGTCGTAACTCTGAGGAATGGGGTCAAAGCGCCGTAAACTTGTGGTATGTTGCAATACCAGCTATTTAATGCTCCACTCATACTTGTACAGCGAACTATTTATGCATGCTCGCGTGGATGACAGCTGTGGAGCTTTCCGAATTGTTTACAAAATACAAGATCAAACGGTGAATTTGATTGATCGTGTCTTGAAAGTCTGCCTTTGTACTCAAGCACTACCGAGTTTGAATGTGATTCTCGATTGCATGCACTATTGCTATGTTGTTTTTGTTATTTAGCAGACATTTAATTCTAACTGTTCGGTAACCCAGCGCGACCTTTGTTGCGAAACCTTCCAAAACAAGATCTGATAACCGAGATGTATGGCCCAGATTATGGAACTTTATAATTAGCAGGGCTGCTTTAATATCAAATTCACGATTCGCTCGGGTGCCTTCTTTGTTCGCCGGCGGGGTTATCACTCTTTTATATCTGTTTAGTTTTAATGCTCAGAAACTTATGGTTGTATTCATTTACCAGAAAAAAAGATAAGGTTTATTTCAAAAAGTAGTTAGACTCTCGCTGCCTGCTATCTGTTTGATATTGGAAGTATTTTGATTTTTATTCTAACCAGAATAAAGCCATATGACATTTTAATATACTATTCTCATTTGACTTTATGATTGCACATTACAATTGGATAGTTTATAACTTCCGAATCTCGTTCGCCTCTTCCTTATTCTCGACATTACCAGTAGGTGCACTCGCTTGCTCTTACAGCGCACAATGACTTGTAATTATTATTTATGTTGTGGTTCTATGTTCAATGTCTCTATTACACAAGTTGGATATTATATTTTTCTTCGTAATTCTAGGCTTTACGGTATCAACTCGGACTTATATCTCTATATCGGCATATTATGTGCATATTTAGTCCATAATGGTTTTGTAAAGCTGGTTTTTATTAAAATTTGCTCTATTAATATTTATTCAGGAGAAAGTTCACAATAGTCTCGTAAACACCACTTCACATGCATAATTAAATTGAATGGGCTTTTGTCTCCTACATTCATTTCAGTCATTGAACGAGTAGCCCATATCGGCACGATAAGACGCGTGTCGCAGCAAGTGCTGCACAACAAAGGGTATGGCGTCACTGAAAACCAGCGCTCGAACACTCTAGAGCTGTTAGAGCAAATGCTGAAGGGTAGCCGTATTTTCGCCCACATACAATTATGTAGATTTAAGTACCTTCCTCCTTATTGTAACTAAATAGAGATTGTTAGGTGATGTTCTTTCTTCACATTTTATTATTGCGTCAGTTCAAGTTGAGTTCAAATACAATTACTGTTCTCGCTGCAGTTGTAACTAGTGAATCGCCTCTGCAGCTGTGCACGCGGGCTTGATGCCACGAACATAAAGCTCTACCAGCACGTAGAACATCTTCATACTGGCTGGAACTATCGTCGCAGAATACATAATTTGCCCAAACCTCGTTACGGCTGACTGAATTAACCTTGGGACACTTTTTGTCGCCTATGTAGTCATGAATTGAAAACGTTAAATAAGACTTCGTTTCTGTGTCAGTTCCATTTGTCATTTAACTAAGCTCGTTCTTAGGTACTTACCTATCACGGGTCTCTTCTTTGATTAAATTGCTTTTATTTTACTTTCCTTATGGTAATTTATCTTTCCTCGTGGTTTTGAAGAAGCTTTTCAATTTCGTGCGCTTTTTTTATTCAAAACGTTGGTTCAATAGAAAGTACCTACTGATTCAAACATTATCATATGATATTGGTTAGTTAAACATAGTGTTACAACAAATTCATGGATAAATGTTTATTTCACAAGAAATAACGAAAACGTCTCTGGAATGTTTCACAATATCAAAATTAATTTGTTTTTATATTAATTTGTCGTCAACATCAATTTTAATATGCTTATAAATCGTGATTGACCTCCTGTCATGGCTGTCTCATTTACATATTATAAGTCACCATATTTCTTATGTGTAGGTACTATATAAAATATGTAGGAAGTCGTTAGACCGACCGACGCAGGCAACCGTGACGAGTAAATTGTTTAGCTCGGTAAAAACTAAACTGAGCACCTGCCGGCGGGGCATCACGCGTGCTTCCATCTGCCTCAGGAAGGTCAAACGCATTCTGCGCATTTAACGAATTGGTTTTCATTCTAGTAAATAGAGCCTGTATTTAATAACCTGCAAAGTTCTATTCGCAATATGTAGACTTGTGTTGTCTATAGGAATGTCTGAAATTTTGAACATGCCTCTTGAATTCTAATGAAATCCAAATGCCAGGAGAGCTGAGAGTGTGTCGTGTTGTGTTGACACCGACGTGCGTGCATCTGTGTTCATTTGCATTGTTGTACATCTGTTGTTCGTGAGTTAGTGTCGATATTTAAGATTTCACAAAAAAAATCGTATCTTGCCTTTGAGAAGGATGAGATCACTTTTTTCATCGTATTTCATTTACTTCTGTATTATCTGATAGGTTTTCTTACACTTGTTTATTTATTAACGCTTGACTGTCATCCTCTTTTCTTTCTGGTGAAGGATAAGGTTCCCTGACCAAGGGCCATAAGCCACCGGAGTGTGACTGTGACAGCATCGGACAGAACCCTGTACCGTGAATGATGAAGGCAGCTAGAAAGAATATGTTGATTTTAAGTTTAACATTAGGTTAGTTTAAAACGATTGCACAACACAATACGAGACACGGACATGGCACAATAGAAAAGCTTTAAGTTAAAAATATTCAACTACCAACACAGGAAAACGTGACAGATAATCGCGGAAACCCAATCATGATACCGTCATAAAACTATAAAACAACAATATATAATAATGGCCAAGTAGTAGCAACCTAATTTCAATACCTTATTGAAAGTTGGATAATTCTCCCTGATCCTACTACCTTTAAAAGAATCAGGGCAAACGTGTAAGCTTGGAGGACAACATTGAAATACCATCATGATAATTAATAAAGGGTAGTATAAATATAGCTAGTTTCTCCTGAACTTTCATTTTCTAGCCACACCCAATAGCTTTCAGCATTGACGATGCTTTTCCACGAAAAAACAGTCGTAAATAACCTACAAATGGGTTAAAGGAGACAGTACAATTTATTTCTGATTATTTTTGGTATTGTATCCAGAAAGGTAATAAACTAGAATGCGGAGAGAACAGCAGTAAATCTAAACTCAAATGAAATTCTAACTTCGTTGGACATTCTAGAGCTGAAATCTGAATAATAATAACACCTAATGTTTAAGCAAATAAATGATCTTTATCTATATAGGGACGTTGACTGGACGACAAAATAGACTTTCTTGACATTAAGAAAGAACCAACAGAACATAATAAGGTCACCAAGCTCAAAGTCCTTCTTGGAAGAGCCTAAATAATTTATGAAGAATTCGTTATCACAAAGCCATTAACCGGCGGAAGTGCGTGCCGGTGACCGTTTCCGACACGCGGCTGACGTACCGTTTGACCGAGTGAGGCCCTTGTCTCATTTGGGACACTAGCACACTATGTGCCCTGACGACTGATAACTCGTTACAATAATTTGACTACGGAATACACATAAACATTCCAGTCCAAAAAATAATAGAATGACACAAATTTTTGGTCGAACTACGCCTTTACCCTGAATGGTTATCGCCCATTTGGAGCAGCCCCATTGTAAATACTCACGACAAGCAAGCTGTCTGCATTGACAACTATACTGCACCACCCAACTGCTAAACCCTACCATATTAAGAGGACTTTCTGCTGCATATAAACGTCACGTCGGCCGTGGCAGGGTACAATGCAATGCGCAAAATGAAAACTTTTCTGAAAAAGGCCATGGTTTTTACTGTACATGGATCAACTAAGAGCTATTTCTTACGCACGGACATATGAAGTTCTTGACAAGAAAAATAAGCAAAATGTTTAAGGACCGAGGTCTGGATATACGCAACGAGGCCATTAGGCGGCTGCAGATAGTCCTGGCTCCTAGATAAGTGCCTGCTGAGACAGGATTGTGCACGTAGCGCTTATCCGATGCATGTGTCCAGCATCTCGGGTACCGTGGGAATTTATCGCTGCAGTGAAGATGTTCAACAGAGTATGTTCACTATAGAAACAAGAAATGTATGTATGTATAAACTAGTTTTTCTCCACTAAAACCTACTCCTAAAAAAGTAAAGCTTCAATTAATTGGACTGACTTGTTTTGTAATCTAAAGAAGGCAATAAAACGTCTGAACTGCCCCATCTAAGCTCTTGTAATCCACAATTACCACGTCTGCTCCAGGGCTTTTAACCTAACGCGCCAAGGGCACTCATTAGGCGGCGTTTGCACTTTGGAAAGTTCGTTACGAGCTCAGAACACTTAGCTGAGTGAAGTGCCGAGTCGATGCGACAAGTGCAGTATACCGCTCGAATTCACATTAAAACGCGGAATCAAAAGCGTTCGGACGTATCTGCACATTGTATTCTAATAATTGCTCTCACAGAAATGGCCCAATCGCTGGTACGGCATCAGTGTGGCCAATTGAAATGAATGTGGCCGATGCATTCGCGTGTGGTGCCACTGTAGATGGTATGCGACCCGATTCCTGAATAATGGACAACTTTATTATGAACGTGCTGCATTGCATGCACAGACATCGTAGACTCAATAGACTGAATTTTCGATGGCTAAAAGTGTATTAGGACTTTTCAGTCGCATTTTTTAGGTTGATCATTTCTAACAATCTCGTTTTGTTAAATAGTTTTGGATCGATAGTGGCGGCTATTGTTTAGGTAATAACACTTTGGGTGCCCTACGACGCTAGTAACTCTCAATGGTTGCATAAACTGGTCCGTCGCTCAATTTAATGACAGGTCGTACTGCAGAGCGTTGGTCCCCTCTAACCACCTTTGTGTATATTGTGTTGCCTCCAACAACATCGAATATTGTTCTATCTATGTCCTACCCCCCAACACAAGTAATCAATAAGAACCTGATTGGTTAAATATTACCACACCTCTTAATTCCAGGGTAAGGTTGATAAAGCCAGTCTGTTAATTGACTCATTAATTGTTTTACAACACATGCACAATGCAAAGCTCGTTGTGCATTCTAATGAACGAGCAGCATCCACAGAGACCAATTTATCAGGCTTGTTGATAATAATGGCATTTGTTACGAGACTGTTGGTTCGAGAGAACTCGCTGAACAGATGCTATTCGACATAGATACTGAACATACAAGCAAATATAAATGACGCGACCGTTTATTCAATCAAGCCGCAACCATATTTATTTGAAAAGATGTTCTAGTATTTCCGTGGCAGCTGACGGTCCATAACCAACCCTCGGATATTAGCATAATAAAAGCGAATGCTGTTTGTCTGTAGCGTTGCTTCTTTCGCGGTTGAGTGAGCTTTATATTCTTCGCACATTATAAAACGGCGGCGAAAGCAGTGGGGAATGATTTACGCGCATTAAGACCTGATTAAATCACCGGAACCCATTAACTGTGGTAGGACTGAGATTGATCAGCCATTACACCCCGCCGTTGATTGATAGATCCGAATTACGGACAATGGACATCTCGCAGAGCAGATATCAAGTTAATAACTAGCTTAAAATGGTAAATACTTTTCAGGCATGGTTACTCTTCAATCTTCAACTCATGTCTAATGAAGTTAGGTACATTTCAATTTGTGCAAACAAACATAGCTAAGATTTTGTTCTTGTTTCAGAGAGGAGGTGAAAAATCACACAGTGCGGTGGAACGCACAGTTCTCCTTCATGTGCAAAATGTGCGCAAACGCGAGCACCGGCGTGCTCGAACCGGCGCTCATGCGCGTCTCTGTGCGAAAGGAACTTAAAGGTGAGATGACCATCCTACAAGTATAAACTCTAGTGCTATAACATAAGGTTGGCTTTCAATAGTAAACCGAAATCCCTTAAACCCCTTTTGAGCTGATGGCAATCTAGCATCTGCTTTGTTTGAGTCATGAGGATAGATATTAGTATTGAATGAAGAGTTATGATCTGCTTCCGCACATTCTCTATTAATACCTACCGATGGATTACAGGCTGCGTAACCCTGAATAACATGAGCAAATCCAACGTTTCAATTCAGAGTCAGTGCCAAATACATATCCACAATCCTCGCTTAACTTACGAGCGACTATCCAATATCCTTCAATATTTATTGTGTTCCAGTAGATTCTAGATTTTCCATTATAAAGATATGAAATATTTCAGCTATCTGTAGGATCATGCATGTGTTGCTATTTCCTATTCTAATGTAATCCGATGCATAACAAGAGAAACGATTCAGCTGTCAGAAACTAGGGATGCGCGGGCCCGGCTCGACTCGTGCATACAAAGCGGATCCGTTTGAACATCGCAAGTTTTAAACGAGCCGAGAACTCCCCTCTTGGCTTTTCTTCTCGCTTCGGGAACTTTTACTGCGGTGCTTGCCGCTTTATCGAGTTGCAAACTTTTTCCAGTTGACCTCGAGTGTCCCGGTGGAGATACTTGTAGTCTGTAAATTGTCCGTAAATATAAGATTCAATCCCGTTATGTGCTGTTGGGGCATTTGAATGAATAATCAAAACCTTTGAATTTTACACTAGATCTAAGTACAAGACAACCAATGCGACTAGTAAACCAAAAATAAAAAATTAACAACCTAAACCTTAGCAAAGTCGGCTTTATCTTCAGGAAATACATATTAATCAATACTGAATGGAGCTGACTACGCGGATCGAGAGCTCGTGTTATATGCATATTACATATTCATTATCTGAAGTAAAAAGCTATCTAGTGGCTTTCGGACCATCGATCGATCCTCTGATTAAAGGCATTTCTTAGGAATCTCGATACAGTTCAAAGCCCATAGTAATCACAGATTCATATAATTCATGTTTTTTTTTTTTTTTTATTAAAATAGGTCAGCATTTGACCTCACTCTGCCTGATGTTAAGCAATAGTGAGGTCTAAGATGGAGCATGCTTTCCTAGAAGGAACCTATTTACTCTTAATTAGTACAGGATGTACCACTACAACTAAGTGAATAGAATAGAACCATACTTTATTGTGGTATCAATGGTGAATTCCAGGTGGTCGTTCATACCAGAAGCTGGGCTTCTGCGACGTGAACCTGGCGGAGCTGGCGGGCGCTGGCGAGACGATGCGCCGCTGCCTGCTCGAGGGCTACGACCAGCGCCGCCGGCAGGACAACTCAGTGCTAAGGATACGTATCAAGATGAACATGATCGCTGGAGATCCGCTCTTCAAAGTGTAAGTTATCTTCAAAGCTAGAGAGAGGATGTTTTAGGTAAATTAATTTTTTTTTTGGGCCAAAACTTACAGGCAGAATTAGACTCGCTTCTTGGTCGCCTATTTGTCTTTGTCATCTTTGATTTGTAACAGCGAGCTGATATGATGATGTATTACTCACGGCTCAATATTGTAAAAAAAAATTCTCAACAAAAACGTAATAGTCTTACGCTGTTATGTCAATGTAAAGAGCACATTCAGCTGTCTCTTAAGAGCTCTTAAGAGTTTATCTTAAGATAAACGATGCTTCCAATATAAATAACAGGGCAAATGGCTTGTAAAGCGGTCTTGATATAGGTCAATATTTCAGGCCCGAGCGCAAGCAAGAGGCAGCTGAGCGGGCGGCTGGCGGCGACAGCGGCTCCGAGAGCGCGGCCGGCACGCAGCCCGAGGACGACTGCGCCTCCTCCACCGCCAGCTCGGGCTTCGGCTCGCTCACCAAGAAGAACAACTACGGTTAGTCTGATCGAGATCGAGATCTGAGTTTATCAGATTGTGAGTCTGTTACTTATGTTTGTTACTTCTTTAGGCAAAAGGCTCAATGGATTACACAGTGCTTACTTTTTTACTCGTTTAATATCACAGGAGGTAGCTAGTACGATAAGGTAACTGCCATAAAACTTGATAAAAGGCACTCCAAAAGTCTTGTCTTGTTAGACAACGTCACTCGTTTCAGCTCATAACCTAAGCTTCTATATTTCCAGAGAGTATGAACCAAGTGGCGCCTCTATCCTTAGTGGCGTCATGTTCGCTACCCACACCAGACGACGAGGAGTCCCCCCCGGGGGAGGGGGGGCTGCAGGGCGGCGCGGGGGGCTGCGTGTCCTGTATGCAGCAGCACACACACTCACGGAACTCCTCCAATACCTCGGGGGATATGAGCAGCAAGGTATGATCGTGGAGATCACAATCACCTAACTAATCAGACGGTTGCACTCTTCGCAATATGACTCTGTTTGGTCCTAAGCCTGCGCCTTTCTTGCCTACATCATAAAATCACAATACAATTCACACCAACAGTTTGTTTAATGTAAATTGATACGCGGGACATTACAACGCGCACTCGAATTGACCGATCACAAATCTTGGGAGAACAAATCAAAGTCTCGAAATCTCCGCTCGAGCTTTGTGTCCATACAAATGCTAGTATGAATTTTATCAAGTGATCGGGGACTAAGATGTGTGAGTGACTAATATTGTGAATACAATGAACAACATGTATTCCAGGCATCAGGTTACGGCAGCTCGTCAGCCGCGTCGGCGCACTCTCGACAGAGCTCCGAAGGGGACTCCGCCGGCGACCCACGACATCACAACAGGTAAACCTCACCTTCTTGTCACTGGTGTGCTCTTGAACGGCAATACTCCGGAATGGTTTGCACTCCAGAACTACACTTGAACGTGGATAGGAATGTCCTTCATGGATGACTAACGGCCAGATATTAATACATACATACTCTTTAGTTTTGCTTAATGTGGATAGAGATTATTAATTTTAGTTTAGTAATGACAAATGTCTAACCATCCATAGGAAGTAAAACGAAAGATAGGTAGAAAAACTGACCGTAATAAGTTAAGTTTTATAAAATTTCAAACAAGAGATAGTTTGAGTTTAGATCTGGAACACGGGTCTGTGCTGTGACTGTGAGACTTCTACTGAAGCGTTATGGATTTCTCTCTTTCTTGACTTGGAACTTCATATTCTGATGTGAATTGATAACTCTTCTACGCGATGATACAAGATGTAACTGGCAAGTGATAGGCATTGGACTGAAACTGGAATATCATCAGGTCTCTGAAAATATATCGGTACAAGCGGGAGGGATCCATTAAATGTGGGGATTCTGGCAGAGAAATATACTTATCTAACAATGATTGGTTCAAACTGTTTTATGGTGATTGGTCCAGGGTTTTGAAACCCTTGTGGTGATTTGACTCTTGTTTATAGTTTTTTTTGTTTGGTTCTGTTTTATATTTTACGTTTATTTTTGTTCGGAACTCTTACCTCCACACGGCACACACACATAGTGCGGGCAGCACCTCCTCGCACGCCGCCGGCTGCATCCTGTACGGTCGCTTTCCGTGTTCGCACGTCACTAACTTGGTCCGCTTCATTAATGTATTCTGTTTGCCCCCTCCCAGTGTCCGCTTAGAGCGGACCACGACCACCACCACCACGCTATACGTGCCCGAGGGCCGGCTCAGGCTGCTCCTAGAGCGCACCGTGCTCAGCGAGGCGAGCGACGTGTACCTGACCCCCAACTGTACCCTCACGGGCCCCCCGGACGTCATCCCGCGACACGCGCTGCTCTCCCCCTCCAGCCCGGAGTACCGGACCCCCGAGACCACCCTCATCGACAACGGACCGGACACCTTCGCGATGCCGACCTACTTCGACAAGAAGAAGCAGGCGGCGAGCGTGGTCAGCTCGGTGGTGGAGCCGCTGACCAACTTCCAGATATTCAAGCAGAAGTCGCTGAACACGATCCCGGCGCTGCTCGACCGGAACAAGAAGAACGAGGAGCTTTTCAACAACTTTCCGTTCCTGACGCCGCTCGCGAACAGAAAGAGCTCCCTCGTCTCCACTGCGAACAGACTGTCCGGATGTATCGAGGACGAGTTCTACTGCATCCCCTCGGACCCGGAGGCGGAGCTGGGCTCCGCGGACTGCGTGGACGTGCGGCATCGGTTCAAGAGCCTCTCGAACCAGGCGCTGAACGAGGATAAAGTGGTGACGTCCACGCCGAAGAGCGAGGAGGTGGTCCAGAGGAACTTTGAGAAGGGGTTCCGGATCGACGCGCCCGTCACGGCGCTCCGGCACAGTTACTCCGACCACGTCAGGTGAGTGCCCGCGCTTGCTTGCACTCCCCACCCCCCCCTCCCCTCCCATCCCCTCCCTCTGCCCCCTCCTTATGTCTGCGCGTACTAATGTGGTTGCGGTGCGAGGGGCTCGCTCTGTCTGCTCTACTCTACTCTGTGTCTATCCTGTGTCGTTACTTCTGTTATTCGGTTTTGACTTTTCCTTTTTTGTGTTTTGTTTTTTAACTTATCATTTTACCGTTTTTTGTTTTATCTATAAGTACTTTTCTGTAATTGTGCTAAAATAAAACGATTCATCTGTCTATTGCAAGGTGCATTTTGAAACAAACCACCTTAGTATAAAGAAAAGAAAAGGTTTAAGTATGTTAAAAGAAGGTATGTTGCGGTTGAGATCAACAAGACAGCTAAGTTATTCTTGATCCACGAAGTCAACGTGTGTCGTGTAGATTCCGTACGACCGGTGATATTAAGGTCACAAGATCCACTAGCTGACATGAACTTTACTACTAGACGCGTGGAAGGCGCGGAGTGCAGCTGGTGCGGCGCGGTGCGGGAGGCGGCGGGGGGCGGCGCGGGGGGAGGGGCGGGGGGCGCGCAAGGCTCGCTGCCGCGTCGGCCCAGCTCCGCGCTGTTAGTTGTACACCAGTAACTATGCAAGGCGGACGCACAGAACGGTCTATGTTCATATCATCCCCAACAAATTATTTATTTTCATTATATTTATAATAATAAATTTACCACTAACCCAGTCTTACCAAAAAAATATTTGTTATGTTTTGAAACGAAGATATATTGTTGATCCTACAGGCTGCGCCAGATATGTCGCATGAATAAAAGAGTGCTATAGTTTATCCCTTATCCAAATATGTGAAAAACAAAATTAGATTACTGTACTGATTGTTTTGTTAGCTGATAAACTTCCAGCTTTGACTCACAGAAAGATTGTTTTTATATTTATTTAATATTATTGTCATGACCGAACTGTGCGTACCACCATTTGATTTATAATATAGATGTTGTCTTGTGTTTCGATATCATTGTATTCAGCTTTCGTTGTTAGTCATAGCCTTAGGTGTTCCATTTTATTTGTATTGTATAATTGAATTTGCTGATAAATTATTTATAAGTTTATCAAAAAGCTTAGTTTTTTTGTTCATAGTGTGATATAAATAAATAATATGTATTCCGACTGTTTGTGCATGTATGTTTCATTTTTATCGCCTTTAACTGCTTGCTGAAATGGTATGCATGCGGTTGATACTAGAGGTGGTGGTATTCTATAAGCATGACATGGAATGATGCTTTGATAATTGTGCTACAATATGTAGGATGTATTTATATTGTTTATGCTGGTATACCGCAGCGACACTATCTGAGTATTGGGTGACTTAGAGGTTATTTTTACTGTCTGAATCAGTGTTACCGCAATCATAAATAATCTTCCAACCAATCATACTTTTTTGTAACTCTGTATGTGTACAACTGGAGCTTAGTATTTTTATCAATTCTTGTTGAGGCTTATTTTATCTTGCCTGGCTATTAAGGTTATTTAATGTACGTAAACTGTAAAGGATTGCCTACAATGGGTTGCAGTCAGTAATTAATCTATGTTATTGACCTCACAACCACAGTTATATGTGGGCTTGACTCACAATATTTGAAGTAAGAATCAACCTATACATCGACCTTACTTTCGTCCGTATTTTCTCCTTATTAGCATTTTGCAGCTTTATGTGATTATATGACAATGTGGCGTCGAATTACTTGTGATGCCAGTGCGCAATCTTGTCTTAAATACCTGTTCTAATGTTATTTCGACAGCATAACATGTGACGAAGATATAGATTCCAAATATTTTAATATAAAACCGGTATTTTTGTTAAGATTTGCTACGTGACGAAAATATGTTTAGTTTTCATCCTACAGGCTGCGCCAGATTCAGCCTTATTGACCGATGCCTGAATGAATATAAATCTTTGCGTTTTTACAGGAATCCGTCATCGGGGTCGTTAACCGCGAGCGCATCGGAAGGCGGTTCGTTGGAAAGAGCGCGGGGGGCGTTGGAGCGGAGGCGACGGGCGGCGCCGGGCGCGGGGGGAGTGGGCGGGACGGGGGTCACGGGGGGACCCACTCCGCCGCCGCGGGACGAAGACGCCGCCTCGTGTCGAGTCGAGAACACGCGTGTTAACCCCGACTCTCTTATCGATGAGCTGCTAGCTGGTACGTAGATTTGTTAATTTATTTTAATCCTATAGTTTTATTTCGGTCACACGATTTCAATATGTTCTGTCAGTTAACTTATAGCGCGGAGATCTTTGATGAAGAATCTCCTGAGGTGGAGATCTGTGCCTGCAGCTATATTTGACACGGCTGTTATAGAACTAACAGAGTAATTGGTTCCTAAATGCAATAATTTTGAAGCATTTCTCTTTTTGATTGCGATGTTTCATGTTCACTGCTTATAAAGAGCGTTGGTATATTATATTGTTAACTCGTTATGAAATGATCTATAGGTAATGATTTTGTCCGTTTCCAGGCACGGACCTAGCGTCGGCGGCGGCTGCGGCGGCGGCGGCGGGCGCGGAGACGTCCGGGCTGCAGCTGTTCATCGCGCGGGACGGCACCGCCGCGCTCGGCAGCCGCCAGCGCGCGCCGCTCGCCAGACCTGACTACCAGCGGGTCGTGCTGCAGCCCCACGACAACAGGTGAGACCCCACCCGGTTGCTACACTACAGACGTCCGGGCTGCAGCTGTTCATCGCGCGGGACGGCACCGCCGCGCTCGGCAGCCGCCAGCGCGCGCCGCTCGCCAGACCTGACTACCAGCGGGTCGTGCTGCAGCCCCACGACAACAGGTGAGACCCCACCCGGTTGCTACACTACAGACGTCCGGGCTGCAGCTGTTCATCGCGCGGGACGGCACCGCCGCGCTCGGCAGCCGCCAGCGCGCGCCGCTTGCCAGACCTGACTACCAGCGGGTCGTGCTGCAGCCCCACGACAACAGGTGAGACCCCACCCGGTTGCTACACTACAGACGTCCGGGCTGCAGCTGTTCATCGCGCGGGACGGCACCGCCGCGCTCGGCAGCCGCCAGCGCGCGCCGCTTGCCAGACCTGACTACCAGCGGGTCGTGCTGCAGCCCCACGACAACAGGTGAGACCCCACCCGGTTGCTACACTACAGACGTCCGGGCTGCAGCTGTTCATCGCGCGGGACGGCACCGCCGCGCTCGGCAGCCGCCAGCGCGCGCCGCTCGCCAGACCTGACTACCAGCGGGTCGTGCTGCAGCCCCACGACAACAGGTGAGACCCCACCCGGTTGCTACACTACAGACGTCCGGGCTGCAGCTGTTCATCGCGCGGGACGGCACCGCCGCGCTCGGCAGCCGCCAGCGCGCGCCGCTCGCCAGACCTGACTACCAGCGGGTCGTGCTGCAGCCCCACGACAACAGGTGAGACCCCACCCGGTTGCTACACTACAGACGTCCGGGCTGCAGCTGTTCATCGCGCGGGACGGCACCGCCGCGCTCGGCAGCCGCCAGCGCGCGCCGCTCGCCAGACCTGACTACCAGCGGGTCGTGCTGCAGCCCCACGACAACAGGTGAGACCCCACCCGGCTGCTACACTACAGACGTCCGGGCTGCAGCTGTTCATCGCGCGGGACGGCACCGCCGCGCTCGGCAGCCGCCAGCGCGCGCCGCTCGCCAGACCTGACTACCAGCGGGTCGTGCTGCAGCCCCACGACAACAGGTGAGACCCCACCCGGCTGCTACACTACAGACGTCCGGGCTGCAGCTGTTCATCGCGCGGGACGGCACCGCCGCGCTCGGCAGCCGCCAGCGCGCGCCGCTCGCCAGACCTGACTACCAGCGGGTCGTGCTGCAGCCCCACGACAACAGGTGAGACCCCACCCGGCTGCTACACTACAGACGTCCGGGCTGCAGCTGTTCATCCCGATCTGTTAAGTGAAGTGAGACCCCTCACTACCGGTGAGCTAATCTCTAATGCACGAAAGGAACCTCATAAAAGCGCACTTATAATTATTTATTGACCGAGTTAAAATTTAAATAAATAATACTTAATTGTTGTACCTAAATAAATACATTTCAAATATTGAGATTTATTTATTTGGTCATGGCTCGAATAACGAATCGTCTGCCGTGGTTACGATCATATTTCGTTTATTGAAATACATTGTATTGAACATGTGTTTGTGTTGTTGCAGGTAGCGAGGCGACCTCACTGCGATGCATATTTATTATTATTATTGTTTTATCGTGTATCTGAATGTAAATTATGCCATACCTTATTGTTTTACGATTTGTAACTAGATAATGTTGATTATTAATACTGTTCGGTAGCAGTTCGCGGCGGCCCTCGAGCGGCGCCGGCCTTTTGTATGATTTACGAGTTTTTATTTACTTTTATAATGTAAGTAGGTATCTTTTTCAATTATATGACGACCTACACGACGACTGAATGTTCCTATATTTTGCGTAGCGTCTGTGCTTCCTTCACTTCCTTCGGCAACGTCGAACTCGCCTCGTTGGGTTATTTTTGTTAACGTTTCAAACAAACCTTCGATCGAGGTGTCTTCGTGATCGCTGTTAGCTTCCCAGTTTCGTAACTTTGTCTTCTCTGCGTTTTACTAATAATTAGATAAATAACGTAATTAATGAAGTGCTCACATGTGGTGCTAGCGCGGTACTAGACTCGATGTAACGATTCGTATCGGTAGGAATTCAACGCCATTTTGAAATTGTAAACGATAAACTTCCCGAGTCCCTCCAGTTGTCATTGTGAGGAGTTGTTGGTGCCCAACGTGCGTCAGCGGCGAGGGGAGGATACTAAGTCATTCCTGTGCGTGCGGCAGCGGCTTCGCACATCCCCACATTTTATATAACTTACATAATAAAATATACGCAAATAGAATATGAGATTGTAGAAAGCCGCATGAACTAAGTTTATGAGTGGCACCTCGAACAGAGCTCGAAGATTGTCACTCGTGCATTTTGAGGTGACGATGTTTCGATTGTGTTTATTGCGCATAGGTGTGATTTGTGAGGTGTTAGGCGCGCGCCGGCGCCCGCTGCGTCGACTCTGATAACTTAAAAGATTTTTATAAGAAACCTCATGTCTTCCAGTAACTTTATGTACCATTTTACCTCGAGATGTTCATATATTAGAAAACTGGGAAGAAAGTAGAATTCATGCAACGTAGAGAAATAGTAGCCGTGTCTTTCCGGCATGCAGAATTAAAATGTAACCTTTCTTGGCATTGCCACAGTCGGGTGATAAACTTGACGCAGCGGGCGACCGCCGCCCGTCGGTATTGTATGATCATATGTCTAAAACAGCCTGTACAGTATTTGAATAAAGGACGTGTTTAGAACTATCACTGTGTTTAATTATATACCTGTGATTTATTAGGTAGTACGGTCAGCGACAGAAGTTCATGAACATTTGAGGTATTTGAATCTTCAATATCTTCGAAGTTCGTAGGGTTTTAGATAAAACTTCAGCGTACATTCGATGTTTTGCCTTGCACTATTACTATTATGAAAAAAATAAACAATTTCCCCACAAACAATGATGAAAATTAAGCTTTAAAATCTCCAATTGTTCATTAACTTCTGTCGCTGACTGTACTATATATGATCTGTGACCTACCTATTTGTAGATAAAAATATTTTTGGTTCGACCATGAGAAACCGGTAAAAACTACATGATGATCGATCTCTGATCAATAAAATAAATAGGAAGTTTGAAAATGTAGCCTTAGCGATAACTTTAAAGGTAGAAAATAAAATAACAGATTCCATAAATTCTGTTTATTGAGTAGACGCCAAAAGGCGAGTGCTGTACAAATGCGCGATGCGCTACCTGCGACTGCGCAATCTGCCAAACCGAATAAAAAACTTAGGTCTAGGTTAGTCTTCGTTATGATTGCAATAGTTTGACAGGTTTGCACAAAATAGCATGTCCCAGCGACTCCGGGCGCGGCTTTGAGCGTGCACCGACGGCGGTCTTCGAGACTTCGACAGTTTAGTGAAAGCACCATCAGTCTCGTGTCGGGTGCGGCGGACGGTCACATCGCTGGCGTCGGCGGTGCCACATCCCTTAGGTACTTCATTTATTATGTACAATTATCTACTTACTTACGCTAAGTTGCGATAAACAATTTACGGGTTAAGTAGACTCGTGTCGACTGGAAAGTGTTCGAGTACGCACAGAACTCGCAGGACGGAAGATACTACAGTATTATTGCTCGAGTTCTTAAACTACATAATTATTTTATCACACAAGACTTATCAAGTATGGAATGCTTTTGAAATCTAAATACGATCACTCGATCTTAGCGTTAGCCTTTCAATAGAAAGAATAATGTGAGTAGACAGAGAGAGAAGCTGAGCAAGTCACGATTAAGTACAATATTCCAGGCAATACGGGGGCCTGGCTGCCCTACTCTACGGTAAATGCGTATAAACAATCTCACTCTCAGCCGAACCTGTGACGGGTGGCGATACGCAGAACCCCGCCAGCGTGCGTCACGATCTGTGACGCACGCGACAAGCTAAACTAAAAGCGTGAGACCGATTTCACCAAAACTACGGACATTCAAAAAGTGTCTGAACCATCTAGATATACACATGAATACAGTTTCGTGTAAAGAGCTACCAAATATACAGACTTGCGGTAAGGCACGGCCCGCACGGCCCGCACGGCCCGCCCGGCCGCCTCGGCGGTGGGCTACATAATACTTGGAGAGTGCGAATACAGAACTGCTAAAATATCAATGTTGTTTTCGAATGGGATACGTGGCGGGCGCGGGGGCATCGGAAAACAACATGGCTCCTTCAAATACATTAGTTTAGTGTCCGCCGAGTGCGCGGCGCGGGCCTAACTATCGCTAATTTAGAATCTGCACGCTTTACGCTCGCTTACTGCTAACTTACCGCTACACCGAGAGCGCTGGCTGCGAGTTTTAACCTACGCGATCGTAGGAAAGCAATAACTATGTACGAATGCCGGTAGATGGCTCTGTACAGATCGTAGTTCACGTAAACGCGATCGAGTAAGTATAAAACTCGCACTCGGTACTCTCGACTTTATATTCTCCTGCCGGCCCATGTTTTACATTATATAGGCCGTAAAATACGTTCTATTTACATAAATTTACAAACAAGTACTACTTACACAAAAACCAAGTCTTATAAAGATGACTTTAATCAAGTGTTTCTGCTTATTATAATGTATAAGTATTTTTATTGTGTATATTATATGTAGAAGTATAATTTATTCTCTTCGAATGTAAGTACATGGCCTCGACAGGTATATAGCAAACTTACTAAATAAAATACTTAAATAATACAGTTCAACACGTCTTTTGTATAAAAATCACATCCACAACTTCGCTCACTTTCTAAAACACAAGATATCTTAAGTAGTACTCACTTAAGTATTTTTTTATTAAAATACTTGATTTAATAAACAGTATATTTAAGAAAGCGAACAAGAGCTTGCCCCTCTTATTGCTTCACATCATTATAATATAAATAGTCAAAAATTGAGGCACAAACAGTCAACTTATAAAGTCATTCCTTAAGACTAACCTACTCTACGTTACGGTCTCAGGACGCTTGACTTGTGTATAAAACTTTAGAATCACTTGCACGATTGAAAACAATCAATATGCATCATTATTTTGTCGTTTGATATAACATTTAATTGGAATGGCTCAACCCGTCCTCATTTCATATAAAAGTCTTCATTAAGTAAATAATGTTCTCTGGAGAGGTATCACCGCTCTGTATAATTAAGTACATTTAATTCGTTTTGTAAAAAGTGTATAACCTTAATAACCTAATATTAAATACACGCACACATTCACACCCCACACGGTCAAGTTCCAGGTACAAACTAGCTTACACACACACACACGGTTGTCAACCGCAGCACGCACACATGCACACACAGCATAAAGTAACAAACATTTGGTTGATATGCGACGAGTTTCGTGTCTTCATCATTTCGTTAATTTAATTTGTTCTGTATCTCCATTAACTTCATGTTCACTCTGAAACAATAATATGCGATTACATTTCTAGACGTATACATGTAATATGTATGTATACGTAAGAATAAGAATATATTTATTTGACACACACAACACGAGTAGGTACAAAGTAACAGAATTAAAAATAAACAAAAATAAAAACAAACTATCCTACCCATGTCCTACCTATTTTTATGTGGTGCTAAAAAGGTCCAGTCTCAACGTCAAACATACGGATACCTCTACGTTTTGAATAAACATTGACCGGTAAACTTTTTTTCTATATCTTGGGTCTTATCCTAGCGGAGCATACACAACAAATTCCACTTTTATGTGCGAGACACAGCCCGTCTTATTACAAGGAAATGAACCGAGTGAACTAAGACTAACTAAAAAATTGTCCTTAGAAAAACGATCTCTAAATACTCGTACATAGAACGCTTTTTTGTGGTAACAGTTATGTTTTGACATGTGTCAACATGGGGTTCAACTAAACTGGTTTTTCTCTTTGAATCATCACCGACGTTCAATCAAAACTATCGATAATTCAACTTCTGCATCGACAACGACAACATATAACTATGGCGTTCCTGAAAACCAGCGCTCCAACACACTCGAGCTGTTGGAGCAAATGCTGAGGGGTAGCCGTATTTTCACCCACATAAAATTGTGTAGATTTAAGTACCTATTGTAACTTTTGTATATGATGTGGAGAAAATAAAACTTTATTCTATTCTATTCTATATCTGTTTACATAGTGAGCTTTCGAGGCGCACTTGAAACAATTCAACACACCGGTTCCCACCGACAGATGTTCGAACACGCAGCAAACATGCACTTCGGCAGCGTCAGCAAATAAGCGAACCTGTGCGCGGCTTCATCTAAAAATCGTGAGATCGCGTCTCGACACATCACCGAGCACGCGGGCTCTCCACCGTTTAACCATTCACCATCTAATGTTACAAATAAGTCTATCGATCTAAGTGTTTTTTTTATATTATAATTAAATTATCGAATATTGACTTTCAACTTTTCAACCATCACCGATAAGCGTCAGCTTGCTCGTATCTGTGGAAACCATACGCATAAACACAAGTCTCTACAACTGAATGAGGAATGAGCCTCGACTTTCAATCTGAAGGTCGTGGGTTCGAATTTCGTTTTGTAAAATTTATATGCGCTTAACGGCGAAGGAAAACATCGTGAGGAAACCCGCAGCTTAGTCACCACACGTATCGCCTTTCCTGCGGGCGGTTGATTAAGCTGAGAGGATGGTTCAGGTGCTGGGCGAGCCTATTCCATCTCAAACAATGTCCCAGGCACTACAGCGTCCCGTCAAGTGTAGGCATGGATTGCCTCCTGACGCTGTATAAATCATCTAATATAGATGTGGCTACAAGAGAAGCAGAGCGGAGAGTCCACCTCATATAAGCCTCTCCTCGGGCGGCGGCTTGAGCGCGTGATGCATCATCTCCGCGCGAGGGTTGCAGTACTCCTGGCCGGACGGGGAGTACGTGCCGCGGGTGGCGCGCTTGCGCCGGGCCTGCGCCCCCAGCGCCGCCAGCGCCGCGCCCGCCAGCGCGGCCAGGGCCAGCGCCGCGCACACCGCGATCACCAGCGTCGAGCCGCCGGAGGAGCCCGACGACTCCGCCGACACCACCTGCAAATTACAACACTATTTTGAAGTGACCCATTCATCAGAGTCACTTCATGCAGCAGGACCGCTGGGATCTCTCAGGCTGGTCTTGAGACTAGGTGATTCTTCTTCTGTTAGCTTGCATCGTTTTTCGTATTCTGTCCTTTGAATAGGATGTAGCTTCTAGCATTTTTATGTTCTTGATTCAGTGACAGGCCGCACCCGGGCCCGACCTGCGGGTCCACCGACGACCATCGATAAGCTCTATAGCACAAGATCACTCAGGGTCGTGCTTAAACTTCGCTAACTGTACAGAAACTGCGATAATATTTTTTTAAGATCAATCTGATCACTTATTACGCACACACGCTCACCGGTTTAACCGTTAGATATTCGCACATATCCTCAGAATATAAATAAAACAAGCTAATGACCTGTTGCGTGCAGTTCTTCCCGCCCCACCCGTCAGTGCAATGACAATGGTAGTCGGTGACTGTTCCGCAGCGCTGTTCACAGCGGCCCCCGTGCTGGCAGGGCCCCAGGGTGACGTTGGCGGCCCCCTCGCTGACCATACCGCCCCCCTCGGCCGGCTCGGCGGGCTCGAAGCACGGGTCTAACAGGGCGCATTCGTTGCCGCAGAAGCCAGCCGTGCATACACACCTGTGCACGAGATAGATGAAGCTATTCATAATAAATAAATGGAAATAGTTTAAAGATGCAATGCAATGAACGCGAAGAAAAAAAGGGTTAATACCGGGCATACAATATCGGTACGATTATTGTAACATCAAAGGAGTTGTCAAGTGGAATGGAATGTGTAAGTGTTTACTGAATTACAAAATATTTAATGATAACTTATAATAAGTGATCAGTTACATCATTATATTCATGACGACTGTCATACCCTACATGGCTTACTGGAGATTTAGCTACTAAGATCAAGCAAGCTATAAGGGTGGGCGCATGAATGGGAATGTATCAAATATGTATTAGGACATGTTTCTGAGTAACCCCATAGACATCTGGAATACACCAAGATCTGAGAGAATGTCTACAGTCGTGATCCTGTATTCCTTTTATATGAAGAATGAGACAGAAGAAGATAAATAAACAAGTTCGTATGAGTCAGTGGCCAACTTTGGCGACGGAGTTTTTAGGCCGCCTTAAGGCCTCTGTCATGGTTTAACGACTTAAAAAGCCGACCGGCAGCCTTATTGTCTAATTCGCTGGGAATGAGCATGGGCTTCATTTTTGACGTTTGAAACCTAATCTGGACTTCGATAGTCATTTTCGTATTGTCTAACTAGCTGACACATGGAACCCCATTACCAGCGAAATTCAAACCCAGTGAATGAATGATACGACTGATTTTGGTATTGCGTAAGGCCGAAATGAATATCAGTAGCCAATTCAAGCCCATGTGAAACGTCAGATGAAGCAGGGAGCTCATTCGTGCCCTGTTTGAAATCCGGAATATTGTGTTTGTACTTTAGCAAATATAATACAATAAAAAATGTGTTTAAAAGATAAGAAGTAAGTACATAATAATCTCAGAAGTAAGTAATAATTATCTGAACACCCATACTTGAGTGGATACATTTAAAATACAAAACATTCTCTGAATCAAATTTCACCTTCCCAATGGGAAAAGAGTCATGCCTCAAAATATTTTTTCACCTAATTATGTAGGTACAGTTCGCCCAACGGATCTAGGCATTCGTTAAGTTAGCCGTTTGTCTGCACAGTGACCGCTTTTTCACACATAATTAGGTTCTGCGAAGACAAACGGCTAACTTCACGAATGCCTATCTATTGGAAGAACTGTAGGTACATTATTATGTCTATTATTATACATATGTGTATATTGGGAGCATAATAAACTAGTTCTGTTAGTAGGTAGGTACACATAATGTTGATTTGCAGGCGTTAGGTACCTACTTCCTTACTCACTACTCAACCGTTTAAATTATGTGATTCAGGGTACGCAAAGGACGTGAATGATGACGCCCATCCTAAATGCTGACCCAAACTCGCCAGAAGATCAAAGAAGGCAAAATAAGAAATGCTTGTGTTGTACACCACAATCTCGTCTACGACGCGCGCATCTCCGTCGATGAGGAGGAGATGCGACCGTGCGCATTGACCCCCAACTATACAGCAACCCTGTAAAGGTGTACCTACAGCGGGAAGTTTCATCTACATTGTGCAATAAAAATGTATAAAATCAAACTAATATTTTTTTTACTTTACTATAACGATTGACGACCTCTGTGGCTCAGTGGGCGAAAGTCCGCCTGCGACGCAGAAGGTTGCGGGTTCGATCCCCGCCGCGGGACAAATGTTTGTATGACCTACAGAAATTTGTCTCGGTCTGGGTGTTTCTATGTATAATATGTATGTATTTACAAACAAAAAGTATATAAGTAGTTTATCAGTCATTCTAGTACCTACGCATAAATAACACAAGCTCTGCTTACTTTGGGGCTAGATGATGCTGTGTGAAAAGTCCAGCATTATTTATTTATTTTATTTATTGATTTATTTTATAAGTAATTATTTATAATTCATTACTTATTCAGGTAAGTACGTACTGTTTTTTTTCATGTGTTTTAAGACCTAATACCTACATAATTAGGAATCGTCATTATGACATACATATTTTTATAAATTATGTTAAAGTTATAGTTTGATTATTTATGTATTATAAAATTATGAATTAAGTACCTACAATCATTAGTCTAACTAAAAAATTTTAAGATAGATAATTCTTTACTGTTACACCATATAAATACATAATAAAAAACGAAAAGAAAGAAAGAAGTCTAATTATAGTAGAACAATGGGCGGCCTTATCACTCAGAGTGATCTCTTCCAGGCAGGTTAAGTATAAATAAGAAACATTATGAGACCCTAATATTATTGTTATTGTTGTATAAGTTGTGATAACTTGGAGAAACTTGTTATGAGATGTGAATTCATGAAGAAAGTTCTTCTTCAATCCGCGCTGCAGAGCGCAGTATTGCAGCTGCAGGTGGCAGCCATTGCCTGTAGCAATCTCCAGCCAGACTCTTTCTTCATTCGCGGTGCCATTCCTTGATCTGCAGCCCACCGAGGCACATTGGCAGCATGTGGTCTATCTGTAACAATTTACATAAATAAAGCTTTGGAGGAGGCGCTGTCCAGTAGTGGACACTATTTATTACTTGATTTGATAATCTTGCTAAAGATAAAATACATGGTGTGAGTTACATGGCCCTCCGACACTTCCTCACAGTTCATGACCATCCATATAAGCGTTAAAATTAGATGTTTACTTAGCATTAGTATATGGTCTGGGGCATTAGTGACAAACATTCAAATTTACAATTAAAAAGTACTTACACCTCTCCACTTGGCACACCTTCGAGTGGCGCCAGCCTCAATTGCATTGAGAGTTGTAACCAACTCCTCCTAAAGCTGTACAGCTTTATGTTTCATCAGTGGGCCGCTATTAGCCAGGCGACCCACGGCAAAACTCCTGTTTTGTTTCATAAAGGACACTAAGATCTCTAACTGCGTGTCGTAAACAACTTTTTTGCGGGCATTCTGAAATTGCCCTATGAATTGACTAACATTATTATCACACTGTTGTGTAGCAACACACTTGATAACTTTTGTAACATATACAATCGATACCAAGTAACTTGTTAGTCTAATACTTTGTTGTAAATTACAAATATTTCGGCAAAATAATATCTAAACAATCACGTTTCAGTTTCACCGCGAATTTTTGAAAACTCCAAGAAAATGACATCAGCGAGTTTGACAGTAACAAAGAAAAGTTTGTTTCGTTATTGTACCAAAAAGGTACCATGCTAAATCTATGATTTTTGTAGTAAACTTATTGTTAAAAAACGTGATTTTATTGCAAATAATGACGAAAATAATGGACACACTGTGTTTTTGCAGTTCAATAAATATAAATACTATTTTTGCAACCAGTAAATAACTGAATCGCAAATATTACTCGTGTTTACTAATCGTAGTCCTACTTGCAATAACGAAACATATGACAGATCGAAAACCTAGAAATTGGATTCACATGAATCATTCATTCCGAAACCGATTCCCAGTAGAATAGCTTAGACAATACCGAAAACATTCTGACTGAGATGAGAAATTGTAATGGGTTTGAATTTCACTGGGCATGGGTTTCAATTAGACAATAGGGCTGCGGGTTCGACTACTCCGAAGCACGAAAGCGATCAGAAAATGCCACTGGCGGTCCATCCACTTACGGACCGTTTAGAAGGTTTCTTCGACGATCTATCAAGAGCGACTAAGCAAGATAGATAGAAAATACTTTATTGTACACCACAAGTATTTTGTATCTTTGTTTGTTTGTTGTAATCTCCTACAAAGACGCAGGAGAATATTTAAAGCTTAGTACAATGGGCGGTCTTATCGCTGTAAGCAAGCACAAGCACGAGAGAGTAGGAGAGAGAAGAGGATGTAAAGTCACTCACGTGTAGCTGCCGTCCAGGTTGCGGCAGTCGCCGGGCGCGCACGACACCAGCCCCAACGTGCATTCATCTATATCCGTCTCGCAACGCACGCCTGTGTACCCTGTAGTATCATGACAATACGTTATTCATACTAATATTATAAATGTGAAAGTAACTCAGTCTGTCTGTTTGTTACGCTTTCACGCCCAAACCGCTGAACAGATTAAGCTGAAATTTGGCATAGTTAAAGGTTGTATCCCAGGGAAGGACATAGGCTATTTTTTATCCCGAAAAAATGAAAAAAACCCGAGGGACCGCGGGTCACACCGCGGAAGCGCAGCTTGTTTATAATAATAATGTTTATTTATTTCAGGCAACATGAGAATCATTATTAATCAAAGGGGCTGTGTGTCACCGGCGCTATTATTATTGAATCCTTTCGATGTGAAAGACACTAGAGTTAACTGAGTTGACCTGTGCAGCGTGAGTAATAAAATTCAGAACATTATTGCAAAGTCTAACGTTGCTTGAGTTAGGCTAGCATAAATAATGTAGCCGTGTTTCTAACTAATATCTCCTTAGACAGATATCTTCAAAGGATCTTGTGTGACTTGATCCGACAGAATATCTACCATGGGAATACAGCCGTGACCCTATTTCGTTGCCATAATCATGACCATAAATTTCAGGTTTCACCTTGAACAAGCGCGACGCAACTGGATCAGGGATAAATCGATGGTCCATTAGCGCCTACACATAGTTTCCTACCTACTTGTTCGTGTGTTGGCAATCATAGGTACCTACTGGTGACGTTAAGAGGATGTTTGAAGGGTATTCAAATAACAATTAATACAATAAATTTCATTGAAATACAAGGAAAGTAGTTTGGTTTTCCTTGAAAGGTCCTTTGGTAATGTCATAAACTAAGCGATTGAATGCCTTGGCCTCGGTATTGATGATTACAACAATGAAAAATGCATTCGCTTCATAGCTTCCCTAGAGGTACCGGATCGATGCACAATAACTCGATAAAGAATATTGCTTTGTAGATAGTTAAATGATAACAATTTTATTTGATTTATCCACTCGAATGTTATCATTGAACGGCATCAATCTGTGCGTCTCATGTACACTACCCCTTATACAGGGTGTAAAAAGACGTCTACCGAAGCCGAAAGGGGTAGGTACAGCATCCCAACACACAACCAAATCCAAAAGTATTTTCCGAAAAAAATCATTATAGCCGGAGAAAACAGCGTTTGAAGATTACTGTTTGCGTATGTACTGAGCGCGTTTTTATACGTAGATTGCTGGATTTTGAGTTTTAATAGTTTTTTTTCTTTTATAAATGCAATTAATAGGTAGGTATGGATTTATTATGTTGTACTAGTAGTAAATAAATAGAAAATAAAATAAAATGACGTAGCTAAGTCAATTTTTTTTTGCGTTTTTTTTTCGCTAAATATGTTCAGAATCATGGTCTGATTGAAACCCCTCAGTTTTCGGTAGCAGTCATTTTACACCCTGTATATTAGAAGATCTAGATTTATTTATTATTATTGATACCTACAGTCGTAACTCAATTGTTTTTTATGTAAAGCACAATAAATCAAAATCATAGTTTATCACACCTACATGACCCTACACTTTGAAAGTGAGTTAATAGACAAAAATATGATTTACAAATTCACAATATTTACCTATCAACACGATAGCCAGATAAATAAGCAATCCCATTGTCTATTCTAACCACAGTCTGTCCACTGAATCCTAGACACACACATCACTCCGCGGTTTCACTTGCCACTAGTTTGAGCAGTTCGCGAGACATCGCACCGGGCCGAGCCGCGGACGGACACTGAATCACAAACTGTGGTTTTATTTGTCATCTCGTACCCGTAACAGTATGGCGTATTGTGGTTTTTGATAACGTAATGCATTAAGAAAATAGTTATAATTAAAAACATAACGCATAAAAAATCCCCGCAAATAAATTAACTAAGCCGTTATTAAAACAACAGAAACTAATAATATTTTTGTGTCAAACAAAACAAAAATATAATTAATTTAAAATACAAGTTTATGTCCGGCAGTGGACTACTATTTGAGCTGCCAATGATGATGATAAATTGATGTATGTTTGTATTGATTATACTGCTCTTAAATCTTCATATACTCGTAGTTGCAATGGAAACATCAATAAAATTATTAACTTTAATGTGAATGGGAACAATTTGATGGTATTTATTGTTTACCGATGGTTGGCGCCAGCGTGACGCATCTCCGCTACGTCACAGGTCTGACTAATAAAGGAGCCTATAATGAATGACACACGACCTACACTAGGACGCGGTGTTTGCATGCTAATGCTAATTTATTATTATTTTATTGAATTTACAAGTATGTTTAGATTGTTATTGCACTTGTGCATATTCCATGTAGGTATGTACCTAGTATGTACTAATGGAATATAAACGCACTCTTAAGAAAACGCCAGGACAAAATTTATTGACAATGAATGTGTAAAGCTTTATTTTATGTAATGTATTGAGTCAAGAAGCAAGAAGAAATGACGACCTCTGTGGCGCAGTGGGCGAAGGTCCGCCTGCGACGCAGAAGGTTGCGGGTTCGATCCCCGCCGTGGGACAAATGTTTGTATGATCTACACTGTAGATCATACAAACATTATCAATATCTGTAGATTCTACAGATATTTGTCTCGGGTCTGGGTGTTTCTATGTGTAATATGTATGTATTTACAAACAAAAAGTATATAAGTAGTATATCAGTTATCTGGTTCCCATAGTACAAGCTTTGCTTAGTTTGGGGCTAGATGATGATGTGTGAAAATGTCCAGCATTATTTATTATTTATTTATTTATTTAATCTACGAGTTAGCTCAGGAACGAGTGTTTGAATGGCTGCAGGTTTGGATGCTGTGGTACCATGCATGTTAGGTACTCATAGTTTTTCATATCTACAACAAAACTAGTTGTATTATGCCTAATATCATGTGACGATAGCAGATTTAGCAGGAATGAAGTTTAAATTTGATTAAGAATGAATATCAGTTGAATCTTAATTCAATAAAAGTTAACTTAAAAAATGTTGAGAGCCACTGACTTCTTATCGGTACAAAATCGTTATCATAAAGTTGTGTCCGTGATAAGAAACGCGTCATATCTACGTACCTGCCTACCTATATTATTAAATATAGCGCACAGGTACACTTGTAGATATAAAAGTTAAACGAACCGCCAATAGGTCAGTAGGTACTGGGTATAGCGCCGTGAGAATTTTATTTGAAAGAATACAACAAAAAATCTTGAAGCGTTTAAAGCAACAACAAATGATGAAAAAATAATTCAATTTTGAGATGGATGAGGTCAATGACCAAACATTTTGAATGCTATCAGTACATAGGTAGTGTTTGTTTATTTTATTAGCTGAAGAAGTCTAGGAAGTGACACTTGTTTGTAATATGAATCACGGCGCGCGGGGGCACATTTTTAGAATGACTGCTCATAGGTAAATAAACCTAGGTTATAATGGGTTTGCATGTAGATATTCAATCTTGATTCATTAAGTTTGTGTCCTCAATCTCCCAGATAATACAGTGTCGCAGTGTACCCCGCTGTACTATGTGCCCCGTTGTACTGTGTACCCCGCTGTACTATGTACCCCGCTGTACTGTGTACCCCGCTGTACTATGTGCCCCGCTGTACTATGTACCCTGCTGTACTATGTACCCCGCTGTACTGTGTACCCTGCTGTACTATGTGCCCCGCTGTACTGTGTACCCCGCTGTACTGTGCGGTACATACCGGTGCGGTCGCAGTCGCAGAGGTAGCTCCCCGGCGCGTCGATGCAGCGGCCGGCGTGCAGGCAGGCGCCCGGACCCGCCTCCAGGCACTCATCGCGCTCTGTGTCGCAGTGTACCCCGCTGTACCCGGCCAGACACTCGCACATCGGAGGCTGGAAGCACAACAGATGGTGAGAGGGCAGGAAAACACAATAATAAAGAAGATTTTAACTCTAAAATAGTTCGGTTTAGTTCTAACGAGCAAAGCGAGCCGCGAAAATCAAGTAATGCGACTCGCTTAGCTCGCTAGCAACACCATTCGTCTGACGCAACGATAAAATAGATTTTATCAACGAGCAAAACGAACCCCAAAACTTTTACATGTATTGCGGCTCGCTTAGCTCGCCAGAAACACGATTCTTCTAAGCAATCAGTTACAGTTTGTATACTAACGAGGCAATCAGTACTTTCAAAATCTTTAAGTAAATATCGTATGACATAGAAACCAAAAAGCTATATCAACCTGCACTTCCTTCTTATACCTTTTTCTAGTGTTGTACCTTAGTATCATTCCTGCAGACACCGTGAACACAAGGCGTACGTTCGCAGAAGGCCGCCTCGCAGTAAACGCCCTCGAAGCCCTCTGTGCACTCGCAAGTGAAGTTGTTGCCGGTAGCCGGATCTTTTGACAAATTACACTATGACTTCACTAACGTATGATACTCGTAACAAGCGCGTTCGAGTCATATGACAGTAAAATAGAGAAATCGTGAACTAAATACTTTAAGGCAAAGGTCACCCGAGGTCACAGGTCACTAAAGGTCAAAGTTCACGTCAGGGACACTCGAGGTCATAGTTTACTTACCTTTAAGGCAAAGGTCACTTAGGTTTAAAGGTAACTTTAAAAAAAAGGTTACTCGAGGTCATAGGTCACGTCACGACACTCGAGGTCAAGGCTCAACTTAGGTATAAAGAGAGCGCGTGCAGTACTCACCGGGCGGCGTGTCCACACACCTCGCGTCGTGCGCGCAGGGCTGGTGTGCGCACGTGCGCGCGTGCGGCAGGTCGCAGGTGCGGCCGCGCCAGAGCGCTGCGCACGCGCACTCGAACCCGCCGCGCAGGTCGGTGCACGAGCCGCCGTTGTGGCACGGGGAGGACGCGCACTCGTCTATGTCGTGCTCGCATCTGTACGTACACAGGCATAATGGTACAAAGAGGAAAGAAAAAAATAGGCCTGGCACTCTCGGGAATGCTGAGAGAAGTGAAAACTTGAACGAAGTTCGGTAACGGTTCTAAACGTAAAAAAAAATTTACAAAAAATATTAAGTGCAAAAAGTTACTGTATTACTGGGATTTGAACTGGGGGCAGGGGGAGGTTTCAATAGAGGCTCTAGCCCTTGGACCGATGAAACTATGTAAAGAGTCTCGAAATTAAGGTAGGTATTAAAATAAATAAAAAAAATAAAGTATTAGTGAGGGTTGGTGTCTAGATCGCGCTATCGTTGTGTTTTGCGATTTTGAAAAGGCGCGGCTTCATATTGCCAAAGGCAATATTGCCATTATTCAATTCACAAGACTAAAATTGCCATTTTCGTATTGTGACATTGATTGAGCGCTATTGGGAATTGGGATGACAAATAATTGCAAGTTATGTATGTAGTGAGGCGGTGTCATCAGAAAAATCCTTTTCATTCCATCTATTCGAAAAAGACGATTTGGTTCGCCTTTAATTGTATCCAAAGGTGGTGTTTTGTATAAAAAAAACTGCATAACGCGCCTCAAGAAGTTTTCACTTCAAAACATAAATTAAAAGCTATTAGTACTCTGGTAATGGGATTTTTGAAGGCCGAGAGAACACAATAAGGAACACAATAACTTAAAAAACCGGTAAAGTGCGAGACGGACTCGCGCACGAAGGGTTCCGTAGCTTTATCTATAAAATCGGCAAAAAATCACACTTATTGTATGGGAGCTCCCATCAATATTTATTACATTACCAACTCGCTGAGCAACAAACGGGTTATATTATAATAACTCACAAGTCCCCGTCGAACCCAGGCGGACACGTGCAGGTGTACTTGGCCACTTCGTCCTTGCACGTCGAGTTGTTCTCGCACTGGTTCTCCGCGCACTCGTCGATGTCGATCTGAAGCAATATTCAAGTAATTTGAAGGGAAACCACATGTCATGAAACAACGCTTCAATTATTAGTGCAACGGTATCGAGAACAATGCAGTTTCAATAGTTAGACATCTGGGGCTAGTTGGTATAACAAATATTTGCAGGAGATCTCCCCTCTACAGAGGCTGACCCATCTGGTCCACTTGCCTGGTGGTCTTTCGACCGATAGTTTACATCGGATGGTTGTATAAGACAAGTGTACCTCGCAGTAGTCCCCCCGGTAGCCGGGCGGGCAGGCGCACGTGTAGAGCCGGCGCAGGTCGGCGCAGTGTCCGCCGTGCCGGCAGTCCTGCTCCAGACACAGCACACAGCCCACGCCCTGCGCCCAGCCCCACGGGCGGCCCGCCGTCAGCGCGTAGTGCGGCTGCGCGGCCAGCAGGGCGGCGGCCGCGCCCACGAACAGCTCCTCCTCCGAGAAGTACGGCAGCAGCAGCGAGCCCACGTGCACCGCGCCGATGCACCCCTGGGGACCAGGACCAACTTAACGTTATAACAAGCGCAGGCGTCACTGCACTGCAGATTGTAGCGAGCGGAGATGCGCAAAGATGCAACCTCGGTACGCAAATCAGAGATGATGTTTGTAACAGCGTCCAACTTGAAGTAATACCTTGTAATATTCACCGTCCAAGTTGTCGATGGTGAAGTTATCGCCTTCCATGTACTCGAGGTCGCCCACGTCGGTGGAGCTTTCCGTCTGGAACACGATTTAATTTATAATGCAGTTGTCATTATGACCGCAGAATGTCTGTAATTACGATATTGTTACGAGTTGCAAGTTCAGTTTAGATTTTAGGTTTATGAAATCCAGCGGAGCAATTTTGGGGTTGCATTTTGTTTTTATCTTCTGCAGCTGGACACCTTTAGCGAGCACAGCTCCTCCGACAGTACTCACGGGTGTGGCGAGGGGCGCGGCGCGGCCGGTGCCCCCCAGGTGGATGGTGCCGGCGGTCAGCAGCTGCTGCCAGGCGCGCGTGTCCAGCTCCTCCGACAGGCCCACCTCCTCGCGACCCGAGCTGTCCACGAAGGCACCTGGTGAACAACATACTTTACGAACGGAACCTGAGAGAACAAAAGGAAAGACAGCCACACGACGGTGGGCGCAGCGAGGATCCTCCACTTCGCTACATACCTGTGATGTGGTCCCTCGCGAGCGTGAACCGAAGCGTGGTCCAGTGCAGGTGCGAGCGCGTGCGCAGCGAGCGCGTGCGAGGCAGGCCGCCGCCGAGCCGCCACTGCACCGACACCTGCTCCTTGAACACGCCCACGCTGAACAGATCCGCGCCGCCCGCGCCGCCCGCCTGCACGTGGAACAACGTGCCGCCTACCTTGCTCCTGGATACACAACACATCTATTAAATCCTGCCAGGTAGGCTATGTGAAATGCTGGTCGAAGCTAGTGAATAAGGAGCACACACATTATATTATTATTATTAACTCATTTATTTCAGATTAAAATCCATATAAAAAACACATAAAAAAATTAGGTAGTCAATTAAAAACACCTATCAAATACAATCAAATTGTTACGAATCTAATTTTCTGGTTTGAAATCTGTTTCTAGGACGCGCGATTGGTCCTTCGAGCCGGATACCTGATCCTGTTCGAAGGACCAATTTAAAGTTTTTAATTAAGTTCCGAAACCATCCTGTTTGATGGACCATCGAAGTCAATATTACTTGGACATTGCTAGACGTCAGTGACTATTAACGGACCTGTATGTGATGGTGAGGGACTCGGGCAGCTGTAAATCATCATCATTAGCGAGCGGCACGGCGGAGCGCGGCACTCGCAGCTTGTACGACAGCGTTGTGTTCGCACCGTCGAACGTCGCGTTTGACACGCACTCGTAACTATAACACAATAACAACGTTTCTTCTTTGTTCAATACGTCTGTAAGGCGGGGCCTAGATGATCAATTATATAATTGACCGTTTAGGGTTAATATTGAAGATTGTGCAATGATTGAATAAAAGTTTGCGCGAGCTTAATTTTTATTTCACCATTATTTTTTTATTGCGTCGTGTAGGGTCAGTATTGAGCAATAATTTCATTCAATCGAACAAGAAGTTCCGGTAGCATTCTGTCAATGTCAAATTTTGGTTCAAATGATGTGTCATTCCACCCGGCTTTAATTAAAAATAAAAAAGATCTGATTCGAAAGAATAGAAAATTCGAAAAATTTGAAAATGGAAATCATTGAGCAATTCTGCAATTTGTATTATTGTACAATAATTTAATTGATAATTGATCGTTTGGATTCAAAGCGCCTTTCAATCTTATTGGACAATAAAATGTATTGTACAAAGTTATTGTTGGTCTAGGGGCCGCCTAATTGGCTCCATGAAAGTAGGGGGTCATTGCTAGTCTTTTAGGAGTATGCTTTAAGAGGTCACGTTTACTTCAAATTCAATTTGTATAAGACCTAGCGAGAAAAAGTTCGTATGAGTAAGTGACCAACTCTGGTGACTGAGTTTTAGATCGCTGGCTTAACTGCATAAAGCCTGGACCGACAACTGAATGTGGCCTCCGAAGCACGGAAGCGCTAAGTTGATAGTGC
Source organism: Epirrhoe tristata (assembly GCA_951394285.1). Classification (NCBI taxonomy): domain Eukaryota; kingdom Metazoa; phylum Arthropoda; class Insecta; order Lepidoptera; family Geometridae; genus Epirrhoe; species Epirrhoe tristata. Next base: position 12,623,461 of record OX596139.1, read on the forward strand.
CACTAGCGGTCACCTATCGCCACTTAGCGAACAGGAAAATAGACAATGGGTCACAGAAAGCTCCACCAGTGTTCAGGTGGTCCAATTAGGTAAATGTGAGTGTCCTCACCCGCTGTCGAGGTTCCTGCAGTGCGAGTTGGGCGGACAGCCCTGCAGCTGGCAGAACTCCACCTCCGAGCACAGCTTGCCTTTGTAGCCGCGCGGACACGCACACCTGGAAACAATCCTCATTCTTAACACGGTATACTTGAACGCTTTATGACAAGCCGTGTTGGCCGAATGGGGTTGTGCCTCGACTTTCAATCCGAAGGTCACGGGTTCGAATCCCGGCCGTGTATCAATGGATTTTTCGTTTCGTATTTATATGCATTTTAACACGAGCTCTTGACGGTGAAGGAAAACATCGTGAGGAAACCCGCAGCTTAGTCAGCTCCATACGTATCGACGTTGTCTTTCCTGTGGACCATGAGCTGAGAGGGTGGTTTAGGTGCTGGGCAAGCCTATTCCATCTCAAACAATGTCCCAGGTTTCTTCAGGTCTTCTTCAGGTCCCATATCATAAATATCTCATGATATTTATATACCAATAAAGAAACTTTGAAATTGAATGTCCCAGGCACTACAGCGTCCCGTCAAGTGTAGGCATGGATTTCCTCCTGACGCTGGATAAATCATCTATTAGAGATAAAAAGGTCTAAGTTTTTGAACTTTAGGGAACAAAGAAGAATTTGAAGATAGGAAGATTTGCATACGGTTACTCGGGGTTGAAAACCAGCCTGCCAGCCGTACTCACGTGAAGTCGTTCCAGGTGGTGGTGCAGGCGGCGTCGTGCAGACAGGGGCGTGACGCACACGCGTCGTCGGACACCACGCCCGGCAGCACGCCGGCCGGCTCCAGGGACACGACGCCGAACGGCGGCGGCAGGGCCAGCCCCGGGACGCGGAGGGGGAAGAACTCCACTATGCTCACGTTCACGCCGTTCGATATCTGTACATACACTAGGTGTCACTGTGCGAGCTTCGTTTCTTACTGAATGTTACCGTGTTGCATAATGTTGCTCGACAAAAAGTAAGTGGATGCACCATATCACAGCTAGATTGTTTTGCCCGTTCCTCATGATCTTATAAGAAAAAATTACAACAGAAAACTTGCTATAGGCACTTCAAAACAACCTATCATCAAAATACTAATTAGCGCGATTTTTACGTAATTATTTCAACAATAGATAAAACTTGAAGATGCAACCAGTGATATCCTCAATGGACACTTCTTCCATATTATTTGAATTGTGTACTACCAATAAAGCCAGCATTCCATACCTGCACATCCTGTATAACTCCTTTAAAGTACGCGGTATCGTCCGGCTGCGGCAGCGGCGGGGGCGTGGGGGCCGGGGTTGTGAACGCGGGGGGCGAGGGGGCGGGGGGCGCGGGGGCCGGCGCCGTGAGGGCCAGCGCCTCGGGGGCGGGCGGCTGCGGGACGGGCGGGGGGCCGCCTAGGTATAGCACCTGGGGGGGATTGATAAATTAATGTTGGAAGGAATCAAGCATACATAAAATCACGTCTCGCCTTTTCCCATGAGGGACATTGCCAAATAGGGGACCACGTAATTCGACATACATATAAACATTACGAAATTAATAACGCCTTCCACGTAGCAGACATTGCTATCATAGATTTCCACTAGCTTTGATGCCGTCACAGATTTTTGCTATTGAATTTGGCAGCATTAACGAAAAAGGTATTGCAATATATTTTTATTATTGTTTTTAAGACGCTTTCATCGGTTCCAGTTAACTTAACTATTGCACTTACCTGTGCGTCGATGAACTTGGCAGCAGAAATAGATTTTCTGAAATATTCTGTTCCGTTGAGTTTAACTTGAACTAGGGTAGAATTGCGCACCACCTGCGAAAACAAATTTTAAACAATAAAATACCTAACATAACATTATTGCATGCTTTTATCGAAGAATAAATAATTCATTGAATTGTGGATTTATCTGTACCTCAATAAGATGTAAATGTCCATTATCGAGGCGAGTCCCCCCCACAGTATAGTTCTCAGGGGTCTGGTTGAATCGCAGATGCACCAGTAACTCGCCATTGTCCAACGACGCTCCTACTTGAGTCTCCTCAGTCTGACCGTACCTGTATAGTGAAATACGTGTTATTCACGTTTTTACACGTGAAAAGAGATGAAGTTAACAGCTGGGATAAGGCCTTTTTCTAGTTATCGCGGTCTCAAGTCACCCAACTTTTGTTAAAAAGACTTGTCACTTTTCAACCCGTTTTCACCTATTTTTGAACATAGGTCATCTCTTTTTGACCACTTTCTGTTATTTTTTTTGTCAACTAAAGCAAGTATCTAATTTCTTTAGGTAGATTTTTAGCTAAGATTTTATGCAAAATAACTTGTGAAAATACTTGCTTGTATAAAAAGGTATCTAATAATGGTATTTTTAAGTTGCAATACACTGAAAATCCTAAGACTTACTTGGGCAGTGTCCCTAGATAGAAGATCTGTCCGCTCGGCTTCCTGGTCATGATAAACATGGATATATCGAGCGCAGCGTGCACGGCGCGGCGCGCGGCCTCCGACACCTGCACCGCCACGACGCTGCGCGGCGCCGCAGACTCCTGCCCGAACGTGGCCGCCGTGTAGTCTGGAACATTGTACCTGGACTTAGGTATGGACTTTCACTTTGTTGATGCATGTTTTATGATTCAAAGTGAATTACATTGAACAGAATCAGTTTCTGTTTATACATTTTAGTTTAAATTAAGTTTGTAACGTTGCGATAAAATATCAAGAAAACTAAATTGAATGTGACACTTTAGAAAAACCTGCTGGAGTACCGCAAGGCTCCTCGCTTGGACCATTTGTGTTCCATACATTATGGGCTCGCCCTGCCCCTTGCGGACACAAGCTGGTGATACTGACTGTACTGGCAGGTGTCGCCGAGGTGCGGCCGCGGACAGGCGCAGGAGAAGGAGGACCAGGCGTCCTCGCAGACCCCCCCGGAGCGGCACGGGTTGGGCTGGCACTGCTCCTTGCGCGGACAGGAGGCGCGCACGCCGCTCAGCAGGGCGCGCGCCTCGCGCTCGCTGCGCTCCTCGCCGGCGCCGCTCTCTGCGCTCTCCGCGCTCGGCTCCTCGGGTAGCACCTGGATGTTATACAAAAGGTGTGAAGACCTGCAGGGTGAACGGTGACAGGGTCACGACCGTTTCCCCGAGACGCGGTAAACATTCTCTCGTATCTTTTGAAGATGTTTAAGGAATTCAGAGACGATGTTTAAGAATTTATAATGCATTCTAATCAGCTTTAATAATAATAAATGACTAAGATTGTGAGCCGACTCACCGGTTGTCCATTGACGACGACATCTTGGAAGCAGCCGACGAAGAAGTTGGGGCCGTGCGTCAGAGTGGCGTACGACGAGCCGGCGGTGCCGAGCCGCGTGAACGGGAACGACGTCACCGACGAGTTGAACGCCTCCAATTGGCTGATCGGGTAGATGGTCTGCTCCTCGTTGGCTGCCAGGACGAGGTGGGACGAGTTTATCGTGACGAACACCTGGGGAACAGAATTTGGTTGAAATTATATTTATAGATTCCCATGAAATATTGAAAAACAAAATTAGTTTGTAAGTAATTCTAAAGTTTAAATCGAAAGAAGTTTTCTTAAAAGCACTTTGTTTTATTTTCCATTTTTTCTTACAGATAAATTTTGACAGTTGACAGATGACAGATAGTAAAACTCAATTGATGGTCAATGATTAGGTTGCGTTCTACGAAGAGTGCGTTCAACACCTAACTTAAAAAGTAAGAGAGGTTATCAATTCATTTTGACAAAATATCCTATGAAGTTTTTTTTTTTTTAGTTAACCTGTTGTGTCCCACTGCTGGGCAAAGGTCTCCCCCAAAATTTTCCACTGGCCTCTATCTTTGGCGATCTCCCACCACTCCCTCGAAAACCCGTCGAGATCGTCCCGCCAACGCCTTCTTTCTCGGGCACCCAAGGAGTGACAGTATTTGCCCACTTCTCGTAGAACATGTAAATTCTACTACTTTTATAATCAAGGTATAGCATGCTAAAATACGCATAGTTCAAAAAATACAAACAAATAACAAAAAAATGAAAAAATACAGTTTTAAGAACAAACAAATGACATAACATACCTTCTGCCAGTTGCTGTCATTAAGATTGGACCCAATAAAAACGCCTTCCCACTTATTGAGCAGACTGGAGTACAGATTAAGCCGTCCTTTGGACAGCTCCAAGAAGAAGTAGGTGAGGCCGCGGCCCATGGCCAGGATACCGCTGCCCAGAGTGGTCTTGAAGCGGAACGAGATGTCGTAGCCTTCTTCACGGGAGGTGTTCACTTCCGCGTAGCTACTCTTCTCTAGAGACATGGTGGTTATCTGTGGGATAGGGGTGAAAATAATAAACACGACCCTGTTTTCGTTTCAAATTGATGTGGTTAAAATAAGCTTAAAATAAGCATCAAAGATTTACAACATATTTTTTTCGGACAGCCTAAATGCTGTTACTTGTGGGCGGGTTTCGGTCAGCTTTACCGGACTTTACCACTAAAATATATCATTTATAAAACTTCTTTTGAACGGCGATGGACGGACAACCAGCCACATAATAATAGCATGTTAACTTCTGGAAGATTCTAGATGTCTTTGAATACCCCCTGAGTTATAAAGTAAAATTAAATTACATTTTAGTTCAGGCTAAAGCATCCATTCAACAAAAACCCGGCATCAATGACACTTTACTATATATATTCTACCAAAGAGTTATGGTTATTCAGGGTTATGGTGGGCAGACCGATTGGAGACTTTGTCCCGTGTAGGTAGGTACCTTCTCGCAGGTGGTGCCGAGGTGTCCGGGCGCGCAGGTGCAGTTGAACCGGTGCTCGGTCTCGTGCCGGAGCCAGGCCTGACACGAGCCGTTGTTGCGGCAGGGCGCTCCGCTGCAGCCCGTCAGCCTCACGCTGCAGTTCTGTCCTCCGTAGCCCTCCTCGCACGAGCAGAAGTAGGAGGCGCGCCCGTCGATGCAGCGCCCGTGCGCGCACGGCTGGTACCTGGGGGATACTGGCTTGTTAGCATACGTATGTAATGATTCGATTGATCTTCGACCAATCTTAAAGAATTATAAGTGCGCTTCCAGGAGACCCAATTGATAGTCTTAGTTTCATCAATAAGTTAAGTGCTGATATTAAACGTATCGCTTTTGTATGTCGCAGCCTTATTTCTTTACATCCGTGGTCGCAGCCTGGTTTAATTCCCCGTTCAATGAAACGCCCAGCCATTTGATTAAACGGCGCCGTTCAAGGTTAATTGGACGGCGGATTAAACTAGTCTTCTACATATACTCTACTTCTTCATATACTATCTTCTACATACAGGGTGTAAAAAGACGTCTACCGAAGCCGAAAGGGGTAGGTACAGCATCCCAACACACAACCAAATCCAAAAGGATTTTCCGAAAAAATAATTTTATCAGGAGAAAACAGCGTTTGAAGATCACTGTTTGCGTATGTACTGGGCGCGTTTTTATACGTAGATTGCTGGATTTTGAGTTTTAATTGTTTTTTTCTTTTATAAATGAAATGATTAGGTAGGTATGGTCTTATTATTTTATACTATTAGCAAAAAACTAGAAAATAAAATAAAATGACGCAGCTAAGTCAAAAATTTTTTTGTGTTTTTTTTCGATAAATATGTTCAGAATCTTGGTCTGATTGCAATCCCTCAGTTTTCGGTAGCAGTCTTTTTACACCCTGTATATTAGTTTGCAACTAATTCTCTGAAACAATATATCTGTAGGACTTAAAATGATATGACTGAAAACTAGCAACAGTAATAGCTTGTGATTAATTTAGCATATTCAACATTGTAAGAACGACCTCTGTAGCGCAGCGGGCGAAGGCCCCCCTGCGACGCAAAAGGTTGCGGGTTCGATCCCCGCGGCGGGACCAATGTTTGTATGATCTACAATTTTTTTTTTTCTATGATGAATTGGTCGACTCTTGACCTCGAAACATACACAGACATATCTGTCTCGGGTCTGGGTGTTTCTATGTATAATATGTATGTATTTACAAACAAAAAGTATATAAGTAGGATATCAGTCATCTAGTACCCATAACACAAGCTCTGCTTACTATGGGGCTAGATGATGCTGTGTGGAAAGACAAAAACATATATGAAGCTAGTGAGTGACCTCTTGCACTCGTCGATCTCAGTCTCGCAGTGGTCCCCCTCGTAGCCGGGCGCGCACTCGCACGAGTACTGTCCGACGCCGTCGATGCACTTGCCGTGTCCGCACGGCGCCGCCGCGCACTCGTCGATGTTCGTCTCGCAGCGCGAGCCCAGCGTGCCCGCCACGCATACACACTCGAAACTGGATAAAACACAACATTCATTAGGTATCTATTATTATTATTACTATTTATGGTGCGGCGGCAGATTCGGCTGAGGATCTCAAAAGGCGCAAATATATAAATCTTGATAGGGTTTATATATTTGAACCATTTGGGGTTGAGACCCTAGGTCCGTGGGGTTCTGGAGCCCTTCGGGTTTTCAAAATTCTTTCAGGGCGTCTGGTCGAAGCGACGCGTGATCCGAGAGCTGGCACATTTTTTGCTCAAAGGATCAGCATTGTCATCCAGCGTGGTAATGCCGCCAGTGTTTTGGGCACGCTTCCGACTGACAGTGACCAGGATCAGTTGAGCTATCTATAGATCGTTTCTAACGATCCTTGGATAGCTTGACTAATCCTGTTGTATTTTGTAAACATTATATGTAAATATGTATTAACTTAGTTTCTGTAAATAAAAGTGGTACTATTCTACCCAGATCATACACCTAGTTAGTTCATATTCATATTCACTGAGTTTAAGGAAATAAAATAATCTTGTACCTTTAGGTACGCTTTTTTAAATTCTACTAGTTTCGCGCAAATTTCATATTATTTAGGGCAAAAATCGGGTAGAACTCACCTAAACAGTTGGTAGAATGTCACCATTGGTTGTTGCCACGAACTATCAAATAAATAATAGTGATGTGCGTAATACAACATCTAATAAACGATACAACGAAAAAGTCGGGAAATTATTTTGAGTTAAACAAAGAGGAAAATAATGTGCATTTACTCACCCGCTAGCATTCTCGGGCGTGAATGGCTGGTAGAAGAATGCGGGCAGCAGCATCTGCGGCTGCGGGCCGACCTGCACGGGCGGCGCGTCGCCCGGCAGGTACAGGCTCGCGTTCGACCGCTCCAGGCACACGCCGTCGTACTTGCACGGCTCGCTCTCGCACTCGCTTATGTCGATCTCACAGTTTTTACCTACAAAACCAGGATTACGTTTTTGGCCACAGATATTTTTTTCTGAAGTATTAAGTTTTATGTATTTTTAAAGCAATATCTAGGTTCCAGACCGTGGTATTAACATTTTGCAAAAGACTGCTACTCCAGACCCCGATCCAATTCAGGGTTTACAAAAGAATCTACGAGTACCTATGTTTATTTAAACTGAAATGTGTGCATCCATAAATGAAAGAGGGGTAAAAAATTCTACTAACTGGGTATTTTTAAAGTCTTACCGGTGTAAGCAGGGTAGCACTCGCAGTGGTAATCATTGACATCATCGAGGCAGGTGGCGCCATGCCGGCAGGGCGCAGAGGCACACTCGTCAATGTTGACGTCGCAGTGCTCGCCCGAGTAGCCGGTGCCAGCGCACTCGCAAGTGAAGCTGTTTAGTCCGTCCACACAGCGTCCGTTGTGCAAGCACGGCTGAGACTAGACACGAATTTTGGTTATCATGTTGAGTAGAAAATGTCATTATATTTTTATTTTTATTATATATTTATATATTTTTATTATATGTATTTTATTTTTTGCAATAATTAATGCATATCATTAATGGTCCAGGATCGAGAATTGCAACTGATAATTAGGTATCACCAGCATCCTAATTTTTTATAAAGGCATAGAAATTAATTTCAATGTAATACTAAAATGTTCATGTTTAGAAATGACGTAACTTATATTACTAGTTCAAGGAAAAATCAGCACGTTATCATCAACTAAATGAGTGCCAATCGATTCGCTCTGCTCGCCTGCATAACACGTGTCTCATTACGTGAAACAATATGTATTTAGCGGCATTCAATACAACAATACATCGATAACGACTGCAACTGCTGTCTCGGTAGAGATAAAATGCTAAAAAATATTATTTTTAACTAGCTGACCCGCGCGCGACTTCGTCTGCGTATCAACTTTACCTAAAACTACCTTGCGCCAACCCTAGGGGTAGTTTTCAAATATTATAATATACACTCTAAGTCCGTTTCACAATCCGTTGCACAATTTCAGTTCGATGCACACTCAGTCCGTTTCTCAGTTCGTTGCACATTCTCAGTCCGTTTCCCAGTCCGTTGCACACTTTCAGTCCGTTGCACAATTTCAGTTCGTTGCACACTCTCAGTCCGTTTCCCAGTCCGTTGCACACTCTCAGTCCGTTTCTCAGTCCGGTGCACACTTTCAGTCCGTAATATATAAATACTTAGTACTTATACTGAGTTTCAAGCGAATCAGACCACGCATTCAAAAAACCCCATACAAACATTAACACACCCTACACCCCGGTCTAGGGGTAGTTTTGATTTTTTTTTAATGCCTACATTTTGTAAGCCGAGTTTCAAGCGATTCGGACCACGCATTCAAAAAATCCCATACAAACATTAACACCCCCTTCAAACCTTCTAGGGGTAGTTTTGAAATTTTTTGAATGCAACTTTCATTAAAACCGTTGAACTATCATAATTCTAAATGTCATGTCTCGAAGTGCCAGGAATACGATTTTTCATGCAGACGTATTTAGCCCTTTTCACCCCCTTAGTACTAAGTAGGGATTTTTTGAAATTCAACCCAATTTCAAAAATACCTTCTTAGTACAACCCCTACGCACCAAGACGGACAAACCCTCAAAATTTCAAGTATCAAGTATACTACCAGCGGTTTAGGCTGTACGTTGTCTGTCTGTGAAGAAGATGAATATGCACAAAGATGACACAGATCATTAACAGTCAAACGGTCGAAATTATCCGTTTGTACTTTGTATGTATAGGTGCTTATATTAGGTGAAGTTTTGTTAGGAGGTGCTGAATTTTAAGTTAAACTGTACCTACCTAATTAAAGTCCTAATCCCCTAATTACTCCATGCAATAAAAAAATCACAAAAATTTCACAAAAAACTAACCTCGCAATCATCGATGTCGACCTCACAGTTAGGCCCCGTGAGTCCGTCCTGGCAGACGCAAGAGTAGCTGTTGATTCCGTCGACGCAGGTGGAGCCCTGGGCGCACGGGTTTGACTCGCACTCGTTAATATTCACGGAGCAGTCTTTACCTGAAATCACGATTCAATAATCTTACGTCACGACCAGAGCAAATACATAACATTAATAAAATTACCGTAATAATTGTAGACCAACCTTCGAATCCATCCATACAGGTGCACTCGTAGTTATTTTCCAAGTTCTGGCATGTGCCGCCGTGTTTGCACGGTGAGGAGAGACACTCGTCGATATCTTGCTCGCAGCTGTCGCCCGTATAGCCTGAAATGAATGAGCCAATAAGTGCACTTAGTGATATGTAACCGTTTTCTGAATAAATTATTATGTTTCATAATAATAATTACAGAAGTACCTGGTCTGCAGTAGCATTGATAAGAGCCGGGAACATTCACACAGACTCCGTGGTTGCATATCTTCTGGTTATTAGCACATTCGTCTATGTCCACATCACAATACTTTCCTGAAATATTAGAAAAAAAATAACAATAATCACGCATTATAATATTATTTCCAAAACAATTTATTTCTACATACCGCTAAAGATCAGGGTTAAAATAATTATTACGAATTGCATACTCTCAACACTGCTCCACCTAAATATACAAAATGTATTTCAAAAGTCAACCAATTAGCATTATTTCTATAAATATTAAATACTTAACAAAATCAGTTTACTCAAGTGTAGTGAGTAATCGATCTACCTATACTGAGGTGTTGATACATGATAGTGAAGGAGGTATCATTATCATTAAGTTCGTCAAGAGTTCTTAAATTAGATTGAATGGGAAAAATAATAAAAAATATCAATTATTTTTTATTTTAGGTAATAAAATAAAATTTAAATAACAAATAGGTATATAAAGTTTTTCATACAGTCACGATTATTATAAAAAACCGGACAAAAAACAATCCAACAATTTAGGTGCGACACTAGCTGTAAACCCTTCAAAGTCATAGGAGTTACGTCAGCTGTCAGTTAGCTGTCAACGATAAAATTGATGTTGATTGCGTTGCCCTTTGGCAGTTGACTGACTGATGATGTCAGTCAAGCTGTCATGTCAAGTCTTTTCGTGAAATGATGGTCTATAAACTAAAATCGCAAAGATGTATGGAACTAAGTTCATCAGTACAAAAGTGTGAATAAATAATCGTGTGTAACTTGAACTAAACATATGAAAAATCAATACAATGTTGTATCCCATGCGAAGTGTATTTAGGTTATGTGGGCGACGGAATGTTATCCAAAACAAACGATACAACAGTGTACGACCTACAACCAAAGATGTTAGCACGACAGATGTCGAGAACGATGCTAAAGCAAAGGATTTCCAGTCGCTTCTTCAAGAAAACCAACATAAAATCACATTCAATTCTTATTTGGGTCATGAGAAACTTGAGTTAGGTTATTTCAAGTACCATTTGAAAACTATAAAAAGAACCAAAAAACGACAAGAAAAAGACTTCCAAGTTAAAAGTCTACCGCCTCTTCCGCTGTCTTTGCAGTACTATGTCGGTAAGGAGCGCCTTCTTAGGGCTGACAGCGAGGAAGTTCACTCGGAACCAGAAAAAGCATTCCAAATGCCTCTCGGTAACACAACAGAAATAAAGTACGTTAAAAGCGAAAGGAAGGAGGAAGGTAAACTATCTTCAAATATACCAAGTGAAAAGAATGAGTTTGATCGCTCAAGTTTAAACAAATGGATGGTGAATTATGAACAGTTTGATGACACTCAAATTCCTGAAGTTTCCTCTTATGAAGTTGACAATGACTGGAGCAAATATTATGGGACTGCGGACCCTAGCCTGGGTGTCAGCAGAGTGCCGTGCGGGGGCTGTGGGGCCCTCCTGCACAGCAGCGACCCCGCCATCCCAGGCTACTTGCCCAGCGAGATATTCAGGAACCGCAAAGTTGTAGAACTAAAAACCATGGAGTGCCAGCGGTGCCACTTCCTCAAGGAATATAACATAGCATTGGATGTGAGTGTTCATCCCGATGAGTATGAGACAATGCTTCAGTCTATCAGGTAGTATTATAAAAAATGCTTGTTCATTCTGTTACATAATTAGGGAATGTTATTATATTAACTGTTATTTATGTTTACAGGTATGTTAAATCACTAGTTATTCTGATGGTGGATTTGCTTGACTTCCCCTGCTCTATATGGCCCGGCATAGTGGACATAATCGGCACTGACAGACCTCTTTTCATTGTAGCTAATAAGGTATGATTTACATAAACATTGTACTTCACACATCATCGATCATTTTCATGTTACATTAATTGTTTTATATTTTTAGGTGGATCTTTTACCTGGAGACAGTATTGGCTACTTGAAAAGGGTGAAAGAATCTCTGCTGTCAGCAATCAGCAAGACAAAGTTGGCGGAGGCCAACATCAAGAATGTCTCACTGATCTCTGCAAAGACAGGCTACGGAGTTGAAGACCTCATCTCAGCCATGTTCAAGGAATGGATGTACAAAGGCGACGTCTACCTTGTAGGCTGCACCAATGTAGGGAAGAGTTCTCTGTTCAATGCTCTTCTCCACTCAGACTACTGCAAGGTTCACGCGGTGGATATCATCAAGAGAGCCACAGTGAGCCGATGGCCCGGCACCACACTGAATCTACTCAAATTCCCAATAAATAGGCCCTCAGGCTGGAAGATATACCAGAGAACCAGAAGACTGAAAGCTGAAAGCAAGCTCATGAAAGTGGAGAAGGAGATTCGCAAAGCTCAACTAGAAGAGCTTCCCACTGTGGAAACACCAGCCCTGATAGGGCACATCGGAAGGTCTTTCTCAGAGTTTGTTGATGACGACTCGGTGCAAGACAAGAAACTGTCAGTTCTGGATGAGAAAGACAGAATGTTTGCCAACAGCAAGTGGTTCTTCGACAGCCCCGGCGTTATCCATCCGGACCAGGCTCTGTCTCTTCTAAGTACTGAAGAGCTATTAATAACCATTCCAAAGAATACCATCAAACCGCAGACTTACTATCTACATGAAGGCATGTCGTTATTCATCGGTGGTTTAGCGCGAGTTGATTTTATTGAATGCGAATTTCCGTGTCGGTTCACAGTGTTCAGTTCGGAGAGCCTGCCCATCACGATAGTGAAGACGGTAGATGCGGTTGAGGTGTACGAAAAGTTTGTGGGGACAGAGCTGTTCGCGGTACCGACCGGAGGCGTGGAAAGGTTGAAAAACTGGCCTGGGTTGAAAATGCACAATGAGAACTTTAAATTCAAAGGTGGAGGACCTAAAGTGTGCTGCGGGGATGTAGTACTGTCGTCTATAGGGTGGGTAGCGGTGACCTGCAAGAAGTTTTCTAAGTGCGAAGTGTCCGCGTGGACTCCGGAGGGACGCGGGATCCACAAGCGAGAGCCCTCGCTGCTGCCGTACGCCATCAACTTGAAAGGCAAGCGCGTGAGGGACACGCCCGCGTATATGGTAGTGAAAGTGTTCTCGCCAGATGAGTAGGTAGGGTTGTTTGTTACTTTATTTTAGTCAACTAAATAAACTTTAAAATCTATTGTGTTTTTCATAGAACTACTATGAGGATATGTCACACATAATTTTAGGTTACCCCTAAAGCTTTAACTTTTAGGTCTTTCCTTTGTAACTTTTAGTGGAAACCAGTCGTGGGTTCAAATCCCTCTGAGTGCAATTTTTGGAATGCACCACAACATCAGTCTAGGACGCACATGCTGCTGCCCTCTTTGAGGGCACAAAAGTAAGTGGCAGAGGCGACGCAATATAATGTGAGGCCCTATTTAGTGCTATTCTGACATGCGAACCGTAGCCCGTAGACTAATAGTATTATTGCAGTCAGTGCTTTACCGAACGCATGCTATGGTTTTCATGGCGATAGCCATCAGGATAGCATTAAATAGGGCATAACGTGCAGAGATAGGCTACAGACCGGTGGCTCCAGGCCAGCAGGTGCACTTGTACAGCGCAGACTGCGAAGGGCCGGGCGCCAGCGCGAGGCAGGTGCCGTTGTGGCACGGAGAGGACGCGCACGCGGACTCCGCCGGCGCGCCCGCGCAGCGCCAGCCCAGCCCGCCCGTCTGCTCTGTACACTCCTGCGACGAAAATAATGCTAATCTTATCATATTTTTATCAGAATACAGAAGTTATTTTATTACCTACCAAGGATATTGGCATCCCGATCCGTATATCTCATACTATGTCGATACCCCACTTGAGGTTCTGAATTTGTAATGAGTTTCTGGTGCGTAGGTTATAAGGGTCTCTACAGTAGCTTTTCCAACTCGTACGGAACTCAGCAGAGCCTATCATGTTCACCTGAGTTTCCGAGCACTAACCTGATGCAGCGGACACGAAGCTGCGCGACAGTCATGCGGCGTGTCGCACAGCGGGCCGCCGTACCCCGCGCGACACTCGCAGACGGCCGGCTCGCCCGCCGCCTCGCGACACGTGCCGCCGTTGAGGCAGACGCGAGTGGCGCACGTGTCGCCCGCCGCCACCGGCGTGTCGCAGCGCTGGCCCGTCCAGCCCGACTCGCACTCGCACTGGTACCCGCCCGTCTGCAGCACACGTGCAGATAGGTAAGTCATTCACTTTTTAGGATGGATTTGGGAATTCAGCGTAGCACTTCGCATGTTTATATGCAATGGGTAGTTACAAAATTACGAGCTGTTTTGGTACTGTCATTGGTGCTAATGTGTAGGTATTTTTTATCAGCTAAAAAAGATTTTAACCTGTTAAATACTACTAGCATTTAATTTACTGAACTACAAAAGCCTACTACAAAAAACCGGCGCATAATGCATCAGATCCATATAGGTACACAACTCACTAAAGCTATCAAATTCAAAATCAGTGCCACAATCAAACTAAAGCAGTGAAACTATTTAGGTATACCTACACAAAATTTTGTGAGACTTTATGTTGCTCACAAGTTCACAACACACCCTTTTTTGGTGGACAATTGATCCTTAGCACACTATGGAAAAACACGATCTATCGCCGCCTGCTCGCAGTACACGTCTGCACAACGCACGTCACAACACTGACGTAGAACAAGCTATAGCCAGCACGTACCTGCAGGTCGATACAAGCGGAGGCGTGCACGCAGGGCGCGGCGGCGCAGCGCTCCTGCTTCAGGTCCTGCAGCGCCTTGCCCGCCGCCTGCTCGCAGTACACGCCTGCACAACGCACGTCACAACACACAACGTCAAGACAACACTACATGAAACGATACAGCACAGACCATACAACGAGATGAATGTATAACCGTGATAAACGGATTAGGCAGATACTGAAGATACCCGAGACATTTGATAGAATGGTGGGTGCCCGTTGTCGTCCGTCACGAAGATAATGAATGAATAGTAATGCCAGATACAGAACGATGGGCTGTTTGTAAAGGTGGGTTAATCGCAATGTTCGACTTTTATCAAGTTTTTGTGAACTGATGCTTAAGCTTCAGGTATGTTGCAATAGATTCTGAAGAATCCCGAATCAACAAATGAACTTAGGTATATGGACTTTGAACCGTTATTATTGTAAAACACTATTTATTGTAAAGCAGAAAATGATCGTGATTCTCACTCACAGCGTTACGATAAGATGTGTTGTGAGTTCGTTCGAAGAAGGATCTGCGATGTATCGTTTTGCGGAGTAGGTAAGGTGCTACAGTCTACACAAAGACCTGATAGAAATTCACAGATTTTCTTCTGTAAAACGAGATAGTCCATCTAGATCTTTGAGTGACCACAACCTCGAGAGGTAGGTAAGTAGGTAGGTACATAAAGCCAACACAATAATGTTTTTTGTGTTGTAGGTTACTTTTTAAACGACTTTTTTACGAATTAAAATCATGCATAGAATGAAATAAGACATCAATAGATAGAAATGAAAATGCAATGCCATTCAATCTCAAACACAACATTAGAGGATCGCGCACATTATGCCGGGGCGCAGCGTGCCGGGGCGGGCGCAGCATGCCGGGGCCTTACCCAGCACATAGTGACGGGCCGCGGCCGGGTCGCATCGCATTGACGGATTTTGAGTACAGTTTACTGCCAGTGCTTGCAACTGTACGTTATGGATAGCTCTGACGAAGAACTTTATTTTTTTGCCTGCTGTTTTTCCGCTTGCTATAGCACACTGTTGACGGGGCGTAGCGGGGCGGGCAGGCCTCACAATAATGCGAGCCGCTGCGGCCCGACACAGTGTGCGATAGTTCATACAAATTGTATTCAAGCGATTTGGGCAGATTTTTGCGCTCCGCCCGCCCGGCACGTTGCTGCCCGGTGTAATGTGCGCGATGCTCAATAAAGACATCAAAAAAAATCATGCTAAATGATTCTTTACAAAATACATAATTAGTACCTACATAAATTCAAAATATCATTCGACTAACTTACAAAGATTCTCATTCAATAATTATTTACTACCTAATTTACAAGCTATCTAGAGAGGTCTAGTAAGAGTATTCAGTTGAAACAGCACGACATTTCATAAAAATATGTGATTGATACTCGTAGAGCATTTACCTAACCTGTATTTTTGGTAGATTATGATTAAATATAATTTGTATTAGAGCCTAATTGGCGATGATTCTGTTGTTCACAGACTAAACTTAATTAAACTAAAACTTGAACGTTTTTATTTTGTTCTCAATAAAGACGAAAACGGCATGTCACTAGTGACATTACTAAAATTATAATCAAAATGGCGTCTCTGAGCTTCTGTAACAGCTGATAGACACAGCAAGCAAAACGGTGTTGACTAATTTTACCCACAAATACTTGATTTGACTAAAATTAAGTAATATTAGAAATGTCACTGTAATAGTCATTCTATAATGGACTTTATCGTATAAAAAATACGAATGAAGCATTTTAGTTTATAGTTAACTTTAATCAGTGCACAACAGAATCGACGCCATTATAATTGTAAAACTCGTGAATTGTGGAGAAATAAAATTTATAATAATTATGAAATCGAATTATAAATATATCATGCAAACATCGGTCCCACCGCGGGGATCGAACCCGCAACCTTCTGCGACAGAGGTCGTCTTTTTATCTTTCGTGTTCAGTGTTTACAAGGTGCGAGTATAATGCTGGATAGAGATGGGATAGAGACACGTACCCTTGTAGCCAGGCGCGCAGGTGCAGTTGAAGTGGTCGGCAGCCGCGGACAGCAGACAGGAGCCCCCGTTCAGGCACACGCCGGCCTCGCAGGCGCTCTCCAGCGCGCTGCAGTTGGGGGCGGCGCCCGGGGCGCCTGCAGACATCTTACGGGTTAACTCTACTATCGGATATCGCGCGAAGGTACCAAGGTGAGATCGCAGGCTGGATAATGGCTGATCTGTATAATTTTTTCTTTGACCTGACATGTATTTTTGTTGTACCACTTTCGCAATAAATGAATTATGAATCATAGCTCCCAAGGTAAATACTTTGGGGAGTGCAGAAAGCGTCGTATAAAAACGTAAAACCTAGGTGACACATGTCACCTATGTGAACCCCATGTTGACACATGTCAAAACAAAACTGTTACCACAAAAAAGCGTTCTATGTACGAGTATTTAAAGATCGTTTTTCTGGTGACAGTTTTTTAGTTAGACTTGGTCTAAACTCGACTCATTTTCTTGTAATAAGCCCCTGGGTGATGAGGTGTCGCGTATGTGTGTTTCAGATTACATAATGGGGGTGCTTCTTTGTGAACGGGTGGATAAATAAAGTGAATGTTTTTGTAGATAGATGGAGTAAGAAGCTGTTTTTGTAGAGTGTGATTATTACCGTAAAATCCAACATCACAGATGCACATCACTTGTTTGACGACGACTCCGGGGACCGTGGTCATCATACCTGTCAAATAACAAAGCTTGTTACTTGTTATCACATCTTGCTAGACTTAGATACGCGAGCCTCTTAGAGTGTCTAGAGTCTGGGGTTCTCCATTCCGTGGAGGGTTGTTTTGAACTCTCTATTACAGATTTTATTAGGTGACATCGTCAGTGCACTCACAGTGCGACTTGGGCGGACACACGAGGTCGGCACAGGACGGCGACGAGGGGGCCGCCGACGCGGGCGTGGGGTCCGCGGGTGGCGCGGGGGTGCAGAGCGGGGGCACGAGCCCCTTCACGCACACGCAGCGGAAGCCCCCGTCCGGCTGCTCCACGCACACGCCCCCCGCGCCGCAGGGGGCCGCCGCGCACGCTGACATCTGCGGACCACAAGATAAGCGTGACGGGCGAATGCTTTAACGAGCGATGCAAGTTTTGGGGGTAGGTGGTATTCCCCCAAACTATGGCAAAGAGGGAGTACTCGCCTCGCTAAGGTTTGCCCAACTGGCACACTTACCTAAGGGCCTTTCGGCCGACAGTTATAGTCGGAAAGTTCTATATAGGTTGTATTGCTCAGAAAATGTTGCTTGCGAAATGCAGGCTTTACACTTTTTGCGTGTTCCCAGTGCCATCTAGTGGTACAGCTCCGAAGTACATCGCTGTAATTGACATCTCTTGAAGTTCAGCTTATAGTTCAGCTTGTAGTTCAGGCGATGGTAGATAGAGGTCGCCACACGAGTTTTATCTAGCGCAGGTCAAATGTTTGCGCGATGAGCATATTCGGGTCTGGGTGATCTCTCGTAGCTATCATTTCTCGAATTGTCTGTCACAACATGCGTCGCCCTGATAGCGCGTTCGCACGCTGGCAAGCCTCGACGAACCGTGTGCGAGAGAACATGACGAACGCCGTCGCCGTCGCCAGCGTGCGAGCGGCAGCGACAGAATTAGGTTATAAACGCTCGGAGTTTCAGTTGACCGAGGATATGGTGAGCTTGTAAACACCCTATAAAGCGGCTTAGCTTCCCCAGCGCAGAAGTGAAGGGAATGTTCGCCAGCTTGCTATAACTGTACCCACCCGGTCCTGACATCGCTCCCCGGTGTACCCGGGCAGGCAGGCGCAGACGAAGCCGCCGTACTTGTCGTAGCAGACGCCGTGTGCGCACGCGCCGCGCTCCTCCGCGCACTCGTTCACGTTCCTCTCGCAACGCGGCCCGGAGTAGCCTGACACAAACAAAACATTGGTAATGATGACACACACAAACGTAACGTAACGTAAAAGTAAACCCCATTCGACCAACACGGCTCTTAGTCAGAATAAACATACAATTTGCGTATGTGACTCACACACGGATCTTGACCTACACGGTCAATCATAACAGTACCGAACCTAATTAGAATGATCGTCTCAAAGAACAACGGAAATATGGAAAACTGAGAATAGTAATAGACCATTTTTACTCAAATTTCGCCTCGATTGTGACAGAAATAAGGGCTTAAAGCTCACCAGTGCCGGTACAGTTGCAAGTGTAGTTATTGACAGCGTCGACGCAGCGGCCGCCGTTCAGGCAGGCCCCGACCACACCTAGGCACTCATCCACGTCCGTTTCACAATTCCTACCAGTAAATCCTAGAAATAAAAACAATAATATTAAAGTATATTGAATTCAGAAATAGAAGAAATAATTAGCAATCCTATCGAAGACAAGAATACAGATTTTCTCACGAAGGTGGGTCGGTCTTAGGCTTAATGCGCATTGAATTGGCAGCGACGCCGACGCGACGATCAGTTTTAATAACAAGATGTTCGCGCCGAGAACATCGCTACAAGCTAAGCGCATCACTACTCGGACCTCGGCACGATGAGACGCGGCGACGCCATTGCCTCCTTCTATTCACCTGCGGCCGCCGAGCATGTTATAAGACATAGGCTCGAGCAGTCTCGCACCGTCGCGAAAGAAAAAAATAGCATCTACACACATAACCGGCTTCGTGAGATGGAACAGCTGTACCTATTAAGAATATTACCTGGAGGGCAAGAACAAGTATAGGTGTCGGCCCCGGCTGGCACGTTGCAGCTTCCATTATTTTGACAAGGTCCCGCCACGCACAGCGGGTCCAATGAAACTTCCAACTCGCAGTACGTTCCTGAAAATAAAGTCTTCGTATAGAAGCAGTTCTGCAATAGGTCCTTGCGCGACTCGAGACAGTTTCGCTAAAAGTTACTGAAATATTTCTCAATGCAAATGCAATTAAGTTAATTCGTTTTAAGAAAGAACTATTACAATTAGTGCAAAAAGTATAGGCACTGAATCACGCTTACGTTTCGCGACACTACTATCGAAGGCTTCACAAAAGTCAAAATAAAGTCTACTATTACAGCAAAAGAACTCTTTATATTGCCAGAATTCGCCAATGTGTAAATTATATCAGAAGTTTTACCATGGTAGTTTGGAGGACAATTGCAAGTGTAGTCCCCTCTGCTATCCTCGAGACAGCGGCCGCCGTGGCGGCACGGGCTGGAGGCGCACGGGTCGCCCGCGTCCACCTCGCAGTTGTTCCCGGTGTAGCGCGCTGTGCAGTGGCATTCATATCTACCACGCAGATAAGTTTTTTTTTATGATGAATGGTTGACCTCGAGACTTACACAGGCAAGAATGAGGTCTACTGTGGAGCGAGCCTACCCAGAAGGTGCCTGTTAACTCTCTTCTTAATAATTAGAACATATGAAGCGCTCGGTGTAGCTTGCTTAGACGTTCGTTATAGATCGTTGTAGTTACGCAACGTTGTAAGCGGTCAGTGATTGACCGCCAGTGGCATTATCAACTGAGCGCTTCCGTGCTTTGGAGAGCATGTTAAATTGTCGGTCCCGGCTATTTAGTCGTTAAGCCATGGCGAAGGCCTTGAGGCGGCCTAGAAACTCCGTCACCAGAATTGGCCACTGACTCGTACGAAAGAAGAATAGAAGGGTAACTAAAGATATCAAGAAACATACCTATCCGATCTAGAGATACATGTCCCGTGTCGTAAGCAAGGCTCGTTGTAGCAATGATCTTTTGGTGGTGTCCGGAATACGTCTTTCCTGTCTTTGCCTGGAATAAAAAACATGCTGTTACCATCAAACTTCATAAACTTACAATGCATTGTCCAAAAATCTGAGAAATTATACGCTGAGTAAAGTCGTAAAAAAGATGAAATCCAAGTCCAGCTCAAGTGCTGATCAAAAAGAAGAGAAGGTTGTTGCTAATCGAAAAGGAGTACTTACATTCATCAGTTGCAAGTGGACAACTTCCAAACACAACGTTCCGAATCTGCGCCTGCGACGCGTGGAACTCCAGCTGCGGCCCCTCGAGGATACAGCCACTGAACACGTTGCCGACCAGCAGCACCGCCCCGCCGTCCTCCAACCCACCCGGAGTCAGCAGCTCCGGGTTCCATGTCACGTTCGATATCACCTAAGACAGTACGATTCAGTAAAAGGTCCTCTCATTTCGCAAAACTGGACAGCTGTTTCTATCACTCGTAAGTAGGGAAATAAAAAATAAAAACTGTAATACAACGAGTGATGCAGGAAAATAGATAAGGGTTGAAGATGTAAAAATAGATTATAATGAATGAAGCTGAGTGGCATTCGAATCAAAACAACTTAATTTACCTGAGTTTCCTTATCGACTTCAAGAAGTAGTGACGGTGGATTAGGCTTGTATATCAAGGCCACCCAATGCCACTGGTTATCCAGCGTCTTCTTGTCCAGAGCCACCTCCTGGTGCTCCTGGAAGGGCCTCGCCCAGGAGACCACCACCTGCTCGAAGAGAGCCGTCACATGGAGGGTGTACCCCTCGTACCTTTGCGAGAATAACTCGCCTCCTAGAAATGGATTTAAACTTGATATAAGGTTGTTTTAGGGACGGCCCGTATTGACCTAGTCGTAGGCGATTCAAGGGATTGGAATATAGCAGATACTATAGCAGCCCCCTTAGCATGGCGTTTGTCTAATTGATTGTAAGGCTAAGGGGGCAGGTCTCGTTCTTCAGTCAAATTACTTTTCTATGAAACACATATTCCATACAGACCATTAAGACGGCGACACAACAGTTTTGCAAGTGTCTGCTATTGACATGTTAATAGGATTTGACTGCTTTCAAAATATTTTCTGCACACGCTAGCTTTGTCTACGTTTGAAATCTTTTGAAATCTAAATTAGCATACAAACGCAACTAATTACTAAAAGCTTAATTCTCAGGGCAAGTTACATCGGCTACCTGCTTATTATCTAACCTAACAAGTTGAAAATGAAGCATTTGCCGTTCCGAAGAATTGTTTTACGAGGTCAACGATTCACGAAATTCAATAAGACAATGATATTGTTAGTTTCGGACGCGAGCTACTTCCGATCCGAGGAGTAACGGTGCCGCGGCTCAGCCAGACTCTACGAAATTCCCACACTCAGATACCGCTCGAACAACACCGGGTATTTTATGAAACGTTTCAATAACAATAGGTTTAACAATTTGTAGGAACAATTGTTTTATTCATAAAATTAATTCGCTCAGACAATGCAGTAACAAGCTACGGGAGTGGTTGCTTCGAGATGAAATGAGGGGGAGGGGTGATGACGTGAAACACAAGCACACTGAAATAAAACAACAAAATGGCGTGAACGGTGAACACTAGGAAGTGGGCAGTACCTAACGCATTACACGATGGATTCCGGGTGTCTGTTAAATTATTGAATAAGATTAACATTATAATGAAAATGATAACAAAGGTTTGTTGCAATAGAGGATTCCTAAGTGTACAAACACAAAACAGTCTAGATAATGATGTACGTTATGTCGGAGAGCTAATGGCGATCATCTAGTGTCCACTGCTGAACATAGGCCTCCCCCATCGATTTCCACAGCGATCGATTTTGTGCAGCCTGCACCCAAAGGCTCCCAGCGACCCTTACCAGATCGTCTTTCCATCTAGTGGCGATAGTGTTATTGAAAACCGTAAACCTTTTAGAGCTATAGTATCATCATTATGCTCTTAAGCATAAATATGTGTCTTCTTCGTGACTTTAATCAAAAGCATGTAAATTACATTTATGGTTCCGTGCCGTTACTAATTCCAGATCATTTATAACCGTTGTCTTCTAAAACTGTTTTGTTTTCTAAAACATAAAATCATTGGCCGCACACATTGCGCAACGTATCAATGGTGTCAAATGAAACCGGTCTCTGCAAATTCAACAATTAGTCGAGATTAATCACAGCGTGTGCGTTCGTAATTCACGATCTATTGCGAGCGATCCTTTCTCCTCGGCTCACACGCCGCGGCCGCAACGTGTCTGCAGTCAACGATAGTGTTTGTTGTCGCCGGTGATGTAACCTCGATTGCGTCCGGTGGGTAGACACCGCACAATATTATAGTACAAACATATACACACGTAATAGGCACGCTACGCGATCAAGCGCTCAAATACCGCACGAGACTCATCGAAGCACGCTAGCTCCGATGTTTAGATGACGGGAAGTTTTGATGAGAATGGATACTGGAATGCAATGTTTTGATATTCTACAGTTGAAAAACAATACGAGAATTGTAATCTAAGATGAATGATTGCTATGTATAATAAGAAGCAAAATATTTGTAGGACTTGTGACTCATCTTATTTTAATGTCAAGTAAAAAAATTGTGTAGCAACGACAAATAACAAAACAACGTATCCGAAGATCGTAAATATTAATGTTTCAACGAATGATGGAGCCGGTTACTGTATTGTGGCGTGCGCATTCGTAATTGCGCGCAGAAACGCATTGGACGGACGCACGGAGACGCGGCGCTCCACGTATGGCATTCGAGGCAATTTATCTGCTCTTGCAATGTCTTTAGATCCAATATCGCCCATGCTCTTTCGCTCATTTCTTTAATTTGATAATAAACATTCTTGGGCCGACTTTAAATTCTTTTTTGCTTGCGCGATGTTACAGCGTCCAATTTACATTATCCCCAGAGAGTGGACCTTCCTTACGGAGTTTTATTTATTCCGTGCTCGACGTAATGACTTTCACGACACGAGACGCTTGATTGATGGCCAACTGATGGTAGTTGCTGGCACATGCTACGGCAGGTGCATCTGTGTTTTTGCAAAGAAGGCTTGCTGCAGCTTGTCGCAGCAGCATTCTCGAGACACGTTTGATAAGTTAACTTTTCGTACAAAACATGTTCGGCTCGGGTAACCGAATACGATTATTTTACGACATTAAATAAGCCGTTCGAAGACCAATTACCAAACGTACCTTCACATGTCCTAAAACTAAGTCCAACTAGCTGCTTTAATGTGATGGGCTTGGACAGGCGGATGTAAGAGCTGCCATTGAAGTACGCCTCGGGCCTGTCCGATGGCCCCACAGGGCCAGCCGCCAGCGCCGCGCTGGTGGCGCACCAAAGTGCCAGGACCATGCAACATGCTGGAACAAAACAAACAAAACATTACATTTGTTCTGAGGCAAATAAAGGAGACTCTTTCGTCTGCTGGCTAAACATTACCTAGAAAATAAACGTGACGATTTGGAAGTATTCCAAAGAATTGGTTTGAAAAAATATCGAATGTATGTTGCAAACTCAATATGGATGACTAACTTCCACAGTCTTTCTTGAGCATTCGTGAGCTCAAATAAACATTTATCGCATTTTTTAAAAGATGACACACGTGTTTTTGAGCATAAAATAAAATCTTAGATCGCTTGAAAATATTTGTGGATTTTTACTAATGCTTGCGTTGCATCTGATCGGACACAAGGAAACTCGGTAGTATCCAAGCAATTTGTGATCTCTGAACGTCATGTCCATACCATATTAAAGAGCGAAGGTTGGCCACATACCGCTTTCAAATGCAATTATTAAACAACCATTGAGGAAGTCCCGAGAAAAAATATCACGAACATAGCAACTTGATTTTAAAATTATCTTCAAGTATTAAAACTATTGTAAAACGGGGTTTCCATGTCTTTGGAATTTCCAGCTTATTTTTCTGATACCTAAAAAGTAACTAATATAAGATTGTCTCTAAGATCCTTATTGTCATACTTTAACGAACTTCCTCATCAGAAATAATACTTATTGATGTTTGGATAGATCATAAGGTACATTATCATTAGGTACATTAAGTAGGTTAAGGATTTAAATCTTTTTTCATTTACCAAATTGCACAAGCCCCCGCTGTTACAACCCCATCTTTCTCTCCCATGAGGGTTTGCTGTAAGAGACGCCTCTGCCATTACTCTCTATTTTAAGTTTTTATGTATGTTATTTCTTTGTGCAATAAAAAATAAATAAAGAAAGGATAAATTATTTTATTGGATTTAAGCACACTATGAGGATACGAGTAGGTACCTTAGAAAAATTATAAAGCTAGTGGCAGCGCAGTATCGAGCGGGGGCGCCGGGCGTGGACAAACAGTTCGATACGAGGGAATGAAGCTATATTTTTCATTGCATTCGGCAGAGCCAGAATAACCAGGTCACTCGCGGCGCAGCCACGACCAGTTGCCAGCTCAATAGAACCGGGAACTTGAGGGAAATAAGTTTAACTGATGATTATTTATTTATTTACTTTAATTAACACGGTATACAACCAATTACATTAATTCAAGAGGAAATTATATATAAAAAAATTAAGTACAGTCAGCAACGAAAGTCGATTAACAGTTGGGACTTTTTAAAATGGCTTTTTTTTTCACTAACATAATATATCTTCAAATATTAGTAAAAATGTTGGTCATGATGTTACCGATTTCGTAAATTATTCAGATTTGTGAAATATGTTGCTGATTGTTAATAGGTCAGAATACATTATGAGTCAAAGTAGTAGTAAGTAAATAAAACATAAGTACACCATTTACAATACTATTGAAAGCCTTTATTGACCGAACGAGCGAAGCGTCTCCGTTTCGAGATTGGCCAAAAATGTTTATGTCCTTCTGTCCATCAGTCTACACTCTTTTCTCGCCTACAGGTACTTACAGGTCGCATTTTTCAACCGATTTTGACGAAAATTGGCACACGTTTCTTGATTTATTAAATTAAAATTGTCGATCGCGATTTTTGATCGAGTGGAAAATGGGAAGTTCTTTATCGACGGATTTGAATCGAATATGGAAGGCACACTAAGGACTTAATTGTACACAAGATGTTATGAAAAAAATCAAAAGGGGGAGACGGAGGGGCGTAAATCGGCGGGAAGTTTGTTTTAGCGTGATATAGGAAGTTTTTTCGTTAAATTTATACCTATCTATACCAATCAGACTAAGCAGTACTCCGCCTTTACGAGACGAACCCGCAGATACCAGGTTTGACTATCTTAGACCAAAGGAACGCGAGTAATCACTAAAAACTTTATCCCCCTATTTTTCTTAAATAGGCTATGTAAACATTTAAGAAAAATAGGTAAGTAAAAGAAAAAAATCAAGTTGCACCAAAAATTAAAAAGTGCCGGCCAGAAAAGAATTATGTTATTTTATGTTAGAATGTGTTGCCAGCTAGCAAGCAGACGTGTTTTAAAATTACTCGAAAGTATGCAGCAGAAAAAAATAATAAAGCAGAATGATTTTCTTTGTATTCAAATCATCTGAAATGTTGTTCGCGAGGTCTACTGTTCTCACAGAACCACTAGTTGGCAATAAGCTCGCACATTGCATTGCTATAAAAGCCGCATAACTGCAGTTTCCCAGACAGGGCGCAGCGATGGCTAACAGGCGTTCGGCCGGCGGCTGCGGCGCTGTACTCCAATTTATTAGCTGTCCCAGATACCAGCGCAGTAAATGCTAGATTGCAAACGCTGTTAGCCTCCATTTCAAAGGCACCGCCCGCCGGGATCACACTTTCAGACTTTCATGTTTCCCGTTCATCAGAAGGTGGTTAATTGAGATATAAGAATAAGGTCGAATCGAGAAGCAAAGTAGATACTTAACTTAACAGCTTGGGACGCAGAAGATTGCGGGCATAGTACCTACAAGCTTTGCTTAGTGTGAAATATCCAGCATTATTTATTTATTTTTAACACTTAATAAGCTTGTATGACTATAATCCATAATTATGGTTATCCATAAATAAATATGGATTGGAGCCAGCTATTATAATTGTGAAAATTCGTAATTTAATTGACCTGGATATGGCCGGCTCCGAGTGGCGCACTCGAATAATATTCATTGAAATTCTTTCAATATCTTAAATACATTACACGCGAAAACCGTGAAGAAATTAGGTAAGTATGTTAAACAAAATGCTATAAAGTAGCTATAATGTGGTAGCGCATAACAGTAACTATAAGTCAGCGTTATTCGAAGATATTGAAGATACAAATAAGGGAGACAACCGAAACTGATAAGCTGAAAGATTAATTTCGCGCGATTCCTTGCCATTTTGACCTTAGCTTTCTCTTTGCGCCACTAAGAACTTATTGGCTTGCAGCTCAGCAAAACAATATTACCTCTCAATAAGAATAGACACGAATCTGATCATGCTGTTCTTTGTCTTTTCAGTGCGAATTCACGCAGACTTGCTTCTAAAGAAGCGTAGATTTTTCAAGAGTCAGGTTGTCAACCTGTGATGTGATCGTGGCATGCATTCGCTCGCATGTCGCGTTGTCTAGTGACTAACTGTCTACTTGAACTGTCTCGAATAGGCAGGCATGCAATCACAACAATGTCACTTCTGCAGAGTTCCTTGACACACGAGTGCTTTGTTAGACATGTGTAAGTAATGCTTGTGATATCACAAAAGTAATATTACTCAACGACGTACTGAAACATCACCTATCACCTGAGTCGCCCAGGCATTACGCATTACACTAGCCCAAACATCACGCGGAGTTCATACTAGCCAAACAGTACGCGGAAACATCACGCGTAGGTACTGTTTGTAGACATGTGTAAGTAATGCTTGTGATATCACAAAAGTAATATTACTCAACGACGTACTGAAACATCACCTATCACCTGAGTCGCCCAGGCATTACGCATTACACTAGCCCAAACATCACGCGGAGTTCATACTAGCCAAACAGTACGCGGAAACATCACGCGTAGGTACTGTTTGCATGCGCGAGCGAGTGATGTCTCCTTCGGCCATCTTCGCGCGGACTCGGCATCGTTCGTTTTCGTAATTCGGGCACTTTGGACTTAGGAGTGTGCGAATGGGACGTCGATAGAAAGAATCAGATATTGCTGGTGGATGGGTAATGTTTTGAGTAATAGTAATATCACAAGGTGATATCACCTTTTTTGTAATGCCATATGATATGGCAGTACGTTTTGGTGTACTGTTTTGCGCATGTCTAACTGTTTGCATGCGCGAGCGAGTGATGTCTCCTTCGGCCATCTTCGCGCGGACTCGGCATCGTTCGTTTTCGTAATTCGGGCACTTTGGACTTAGGAGTGTGCGAATGGGACGTCGATAGAAAGAATCAGATATTGCTGGTGGATGGGTAATGTTTTGAGTAATAGTAATATCACAAGGTGATATCACCTTTTTTGTAATGCCATATGATATGGCAGTACGTTTTGGTGTACTGTTTTGCGCATGTCTACTTTGTATGAATCCGATAATCCAATTGCGGGCAATATCGATACGAGCGCACGCGAGAGTGAGAGCCGAGTTAATCGAGTTAAAATCGATTCGTCACGACACGAAGTACCTACCGCCGGCAACGGCGTGTATCGTCTAATGAAAGTTGTTTTGTTAACATGCGAGCAAATGACGCTGGAGTGGAGATAATGACAAACAGACATCGAAGTACACAAACTCATTCACTCAAGTATAGCAAGCCAGGTAACTCTTTCTTTAGGCTACAGGCTTTTCAACCCAACTCGCCAAAATGGTGATAATGACATTTGAACTTGAATGATGTAGATGTACAAGGTGGGAAAACTTACGAATGTAAGGTGGTTAGACCTTCGGGTTTCTGTTTAAATATTTCCTTAAACAGTTGTCATTCTATTCCTACAGAGAATGATATATCTGATGATCACAATTACCTGGCATAGCAGTCGCATGAATGGGTGTAATGTTATGCTACTTACTATGCACAAATGCATCGCTATCGTAGGTAATTGATGGTTTACTTTAATTTAACTTAACTAAGCGCCTATCATTAGGTACAGTCAAATAATTACCATAAAAAAAGAAGATAAAGAAACGATGAATGAGTTAAGTAGATTAGACTTACGTCTATTTTAGTAATACCGTAATACCAACTAAAAAGAAGAAAATAATTATGTTAACTAAGAATGTAATAATTGTATCGTATTTTTCACGTAGGAACGTATCCCTGACACATAGAACTTTTACCGTTCACGCTGCAAAACAATGAAAATTTTTGAAATAAATGAAATTTAGTGATAATACTAATAGATTCAACTTAAAAAAAAAGATTTTGTAATTTCAGAAATTAACATAAAAGAGCCTTGTCACGGAACCGTTCCTATGTAAAAAGACTTAGTAATAGTATTTACACAGACGAACAAAATCGCATAGGTACTTTAACAATATAGCAGCAATATTGAAAGTGGGTAGCAAGTGACTTTGTAGGCGAAGATTGGTACTTGTGATTTCAATGATTTACTATACCTACCCATACAATACAAGATTAACAAGCAAGACAAAACGCATGATAAGAATTTTGATTTGGCTAAGACAATAAGAAATTCGTTATGGTCATGGTCATTCACTTACATTGATGAACCCAAACCTTGGGTGCAGGGCCAGCCAGAACTTGGTTGAAACTCAGTCAACCTTATTTTTAAAACGAGGTATTCAGGTGACCTTGTTCCATACGAGCTTAAGCTAAGGTTGATTTACGATGACGAAGATATGGAATCTTGTTTCGATTGGTTGGTGTTTACGATTAGATTAGAAGCGAATTCAAACATACAAAATATTAAGCAAAGTTCAACTTCGAGCAAGTTACAGAGACAAGCCAGGTTACGATGGAGGCGAACAATTCACATAGCAATCTGATAATAGACGAGGAACAATGCGTGGGCGCAGAGACCCGAGGCTGCCTTGCGTTGCGACACTGGTAAGCTAGATTCCACCTCATGCTGTCGGAATATGACTTCTAAGGTAATGATGAGAAGGTGGTAGGTAATTGCAACACAAGGCGTATAACAATATAGTCTGTTAAATTTGGCATAAATGGACATCTTATGTGTTTGATTTGACAGAATAAGCTGTGGAAATATATTTCATAAAGGTCTGATATGCCTATTAAAAAGAAATAAGAGCAACAGATGGGATCTAAAAACTGGTTTTATAGACCAAATATTTCGTAGAAACCACATAGAACAATCTTTTTTCTGTGAAAATAAAATACGAAACAGAGCTGTTGCATTATATTCGACAAGCATTATTCACATAAATGAGACATCGCCAAGACATCTAACTAATTCATAAACAATAAGGGTGGATAGAGTGGGTGTGTAGTGAATTGTAAGGCAATGCGCGGCGCGCGCGCATAGCGCTGCGGTGACGTCACACAGGCCGGCTTCGGCAGGTAACGACCGGTGACTCACGTACCACGGGGCTCCAGTTCCGGCAACCAGCCTTCGTGGAGTTCACGGAAAGAAACCCGCGAGAGATGAGTCAAGCTGCTACTTTCATTCATGGACTGTTTACCTAAAAGCGAGGACCTGCCGACCGGTACAGTTATACAGATACAGTTTTAATGTGAGCAAGCTCACCATGTTTATGATACTCACTGCAATTATTAGCACTTGAAATCCACCGACAACATAAAATTTCATTTTACGAGATCAGACAACGACGACGATCAGATACGACGATTTAAAGACATGACTTAAAGTACACACTTCGTACTTGATATCTTCTGTTTCTTTAGGAATATGCAAAAATTAGTTATATTGTGTTCTTAATTAAAGAAGAGATCTGGTACTAAGTCGAAGTGATCCCAGCGGTCCTACTGAATAAATGCTTTTTGACTTTGACTAAATATTATGATTGACCATTAAATACAGCAGTTATGAACTAAAGGTGTTATGAACCAGACGTAACAGCGTTAATAATATCGTGCATTTGAATTCCACGCAATTTACAAGCAGTGAGCATTCAACTTTCTATTCTTATTTATTTGATATGCCACATTTTTAGTGCACATACCGTGGCCATCGACCAGAAAGTACAGATAACGGCCTTCAAAGCAACACCGCTTCAATTACCTCCAAAAACGACAGAAACACCAGGCAACAATAAATAATGAAGCGCCGAGTAGTGAAACCAATCAAGAGATTTGTCGCCGGGAAACGAATAAAAACAAAGAGCACGCACGGTTGGACAACAACCAAGTCATGGGTCATCGAGTAGCCCCATTATTTTGCAAGTCAGCATGTCATGTACTGTTGCACTATCATCTTGCAAGTAAAAGGTTAAATTGCAATAAAATTGTATGTTTACATATTATTTAATCATAACATTCTGTTTTGCATCAGTGAATTCCTTCTCAAATGAAAACGGTCCATTTGGCCTTAATATCATTTAAATGACAACAACAGGCGATAGTTTATAACGGTAGATGAGGATGCCGTTGCCGCCCGGCAGTCTGCAATGATGGTAATACAGACTTCGTAATAGTTACTATCAAAGGTGGTGGTTATGGAGCGGCGATTGCAATTGGACGCGCTGCCTGCGTCTGAGCACGAGCTGTCACGTGCCAGATCCATCTCAGATGTATTATTATGATTGCAGTTTCCAATGGAACCAGGTCTCAAATCAACTCACAACGCCAACGTCACGAATTCGGAGAAATAGCTTGATGGTCGATGTAAATTCTCTGGTGTAATATTTCATGCGCCTACTAGACATCATAAATCATCATTTCTATTGGTTATTTATTACATAAGAATGCTAAGAAATAGAGTTTCGATTGTCTATGCAATTAACCCACAAAAACGATGACAATCTCCAGAAAAAAGCACGCAACACGCATCGATCGCAAGTTACGATAACAGTAACTGAGAAAGGGTTGCGTGACTCCGCGATAAACGAGAACTAAGATCACTTTATGTCATACCGTTCGAGAGCAGGGGAAACTTATTGTCTAGCAATGGCGAGCCGAATGGCTTACGTCATGTATTCTCACGATAAAACTATAAAGTTTATGCGCACAGTTAAGAAGCTACAATATCAAATTAAAACACTTCTATGACTCGCAGACCAAATAACTTTATATTAAACTAAACATAAAAAAAATCCGTTATAATAAACAGAACATTCATATAAAATGTCCGCAGTGTGGGCATGTGTTTAATGTGTATTTGGTTGGACGTGCCTCAGACTATCACCTTGATAAGATAAATTAAAATCATATAATAATGAATTTAAAATACAATGAAATTATTTATATTAAACTAAAATGAATTTAACATTTATTTACAGAAACTAAGCTACTACATATTTACATATATTTACAAAATACAACAGGATTAGTCAAGCTATCTAAGGATCGTTAGAAACGATCTATAGAAAGCTCAACTGATCCAGGTCACTGTCAGTCGGAAGCGTGCCCAAAACACTGGCGGCATTACCACGCTGGATGGCAATGCTGATCCTTTGAGCCAAAAATGTGCCAGCCCTCGGATCACGCGTCGCTTCGACCAGACGCCCTGAAAGAATTTTGAAAACCCGAAGGGCTCCAGAACCCCACGGACCTAGGGTCTCAACCCCAAATGGTTCAAATATATAAACCCTATCAAGATTTATATATTTGCCCCTTTTGAGATCCTCAGCCGAATCTGCCGCCGCGCCAGGCCTAACGGATGTCCCCGGTAGATGGGAAAGCGCAAGGGTGTCTACGCAAGTAGCGTCCCACACCAAAGGCCTTCCCCTCTCCCAAGGGACAAGAGTCATGCCGTCGGGGCGCTTGCCATCGTCACGCATCAGACCGCTCGGTTCGAGAACGGCTGGAACATTGGCGCTGACAAGCGCTCGACGGATGATGTCATTAAGACTGGCGTGGCGGCAGAACCGACCTGCGGCCCTAGTGCACGATAATCCGTGTATAATAATTACATGAAAATGTGAGAGAACGTCTATCGTCAGTCATAAGAGCCTGTTTCGATTAATTTCTGTAAACACAATTAAGAACCTTCCTCTCCAGTTTCAAGAATCAGAAAGTGATCAGAGATTAAAATTAAGCAAAATTGCATTTACTTTGATTCTTCCTAATCACTAGTTTCTAACTTCGTATTCAAAGAAACCTGTAATTATATTTTAGGAAGACAAAAACCTTGTGGGAACTATCGTTATCTACTCCGTACTCGCCTAAGTTGCGTGATGGTCGTTTGGCATGTGAAACCACTTGAACTTCCTCAGCCGTGCCGTGATTGGCTGGCGAGGGCTTATCATACCATAATGAACAACTTTAAATGTGTTTTAAGTGTCGTGCTGGACTTTTAATGCGTTGCCGTGTCGACGTGTTGAGAATTTGGTAACAAAAAATAAGCCCCACACAACTAACCGTTCCAAGACTTTCAAATACCTAGTTCACGACATATTTTTTTAGGA
Source organism: Epirrhoe tristata (assembly GCA_951394285.1). NCBI lineage: Eukaryota > Metazoa > Arthropoda > Insecta > Lepidoptera > Geometridae > Epirrhoe > Epirrhoe tristata. The sequence continues at coordinate 12,656,218 of OX596139.1, forward strand.
TCTAAAAATATCTTAGTAAAGATGACAAAATGAATATGTTGCTGAAATCATTTTTCACATTAGACTAAGTTCGGCCATTGTTTAGGGACCCGTAGCTTAGCTTTTTAGCCCTATGTACATAGGGCATATAAATATAAATAATGCTGGACATTTTCACACAGCATCATATTAGTAAGTGTTACTAATAATGCATGAATGTATTGCTCTGTTCGTTGTTTGAGTGCAGTGACATAGATTTTTTGCATGTCGGATTAGTTTAATATTTTCTTTCCATAGGGTATTTTAGTTGTTTCGTTCTACGAATTTTTAAAACTTAAAAACATGCAACAATGCCACTTCGCAACAGGTTACTTAATATCCGCCAACCAGCACCATTGTCTCAAGCGCTGAAGTGGACTGTCTCCACGCTCCGATACTTCCATTAATGCAAGGACTTCAAATCATTTTACACAAAGGCATTCAAATTGTTTCATCTTTTGTGATTTCCTATAGTTTTAAACAGCAAATACAGCCGCCAAGGATTAAAAACAGAAATCGGTCTCAGGGAGTTATCAGTAAACACGTAAGTACCACCATAACAAACAGAGTTCATAAGTTCCTTTATTAATGTTTCATGTCTTCAAATGCGAAACGGTTTATGAGTACTGACTAACTCAGACAGTCAGAGAAAGTTCTAATTGATGAAAAGTTAGGTTCGTAAGTGTTTTTTTGCAAGCATTTGCTGATTCGACAGCGGCAGCAGTGCGTGCAGCACAGGCGTAAAAGAAAATAACAGAGTGGCGACAAGCAACGGGTTCAACGGCCGCGCACCGCCGCATCAGCTTGAATTATAACAGGACTCCCGTCTAACTGGGAATATGCAACGCACAATTATGAAATTACGTGGGAATCTCGCCTCATCTTGTATTCTAGCCGGCGACAGGAAATTGGAAGCGATCGGTAGCGACTGCGACGCTGACGGCGCAGGAGGATAACGGTGCACAATGCTCTGCGCGCACACAATAAGGTCACGCCGACATCAATGATACTGCTCTGCAGTTAGTCTGACCTGACCGACCGACACATAAAAATAACGGAGACAATTATACCTGTTTGTATTGTATGTTTATCGTGAATCTTAAGTCGCGCAGCTACAAGCTAAGGTGTACGTTTTAATATCGAGGAGATATTTTCCATATTGGATAAGATTGTCAACAAAGACTGTGGCATACCTGGAAAAATGAGTGTTAATAAGGAATACTAAAAGGCAAATCAGGCATCTTATACAACATAAGTACTCGTAGCAAGTTAACAAGTAATCCCTGAACCATAGGTCGAGCAGTCAGTATCGATTAGCAACGAATATTGCACCCAATGTTTTTCAGGCAGGTCTTGTCACGCGTGACTGCGCGCGCGGCACCTGCCCCAGTGCCCCGCTGTCGCACTTGTCTACACACGTGCCCTACTATACAAATGGACATAAATAAACCGGGTGGATTCCACGCTGAGTACAATGATATTGAATTACGTTTGCCAAGAGAGTTATTTTGTTATTTTCTCAAGGTCCCTATCAGCCTAGCTAGGATATTATTAGCATAGGAAATAGGCAAACCCCTTTATCAACGGACCCCAGAGACTTGACTACCGTGTCGATTCGTACCTGATTTCTTAGGTACGAATCGACACGGTAGTCTTTGGTATGCTGAACGCACACGTGAAGTGTCTATGAGATATAGATGACATGATGAATAGAGTAGGTACTTATCTACAATAGTCTCGCTATTTATTGCTATCCTTATTGCAATATACATCTAAAGGATAACACTTTTAATTGGTTATTTTTTCATTTTACCATGTTAATTAACAATTTAATAAGCGATATCATTAATATTCATTTGAACATTAAGTACTGACTGGGTGAGGTGATCATAATTCCTCTATAGATTCATAATGATGTGGGTACCTCCTTAATAGAGTGCTAACGAGGTAGGAGCTTCATGTTATTATTTATAAGTAGGTACTAAGGTGAGTGCAGATCACATCCAAGTAAAAAATTTGCAAATCTCGCTAGAAATGAGAATATGTAGCGAGGAATTGAAGTCAATGTCACAGAGAGCACCATAAAAGAAAGTTGACAAAAACAAAAGCCACTTTCGAGGTTGGCGGGCATGTGCTTGCGAAGTGAAACAATGGCACACGGCGGGGCGTGCGAGTACGGCTTTCGAGCAGCGAGAGCCGGCGCAGCGCGGCGCGTCTGCCGAAACAGTTTCTCTTTGCATACGCTCACCTGAAAATCTTATACCCACTCTCACCACAGTCTCCCCAGGGAAAGACAGTTTTGCAGGCTTCTTAGCAAATTCGGTTAAGAAATGGTTACTTATTTCTTTAATCTGTATTATTTATTTTAATTTATACTTCTAATGCAATTTTGAAAATCGATTATTCCTGCATCTTTATCAAGGTAACAACTAACAAGAGTGAAGCTGTGGACAACAGCTACCTACCCCTAAAGGAACGAGGAGTGATTAAGTATGTCTTATCATTAAAATGAAAAAATGGTTCGAAATAACTAGTGATACGACAAGAAGAATGCCACAATTAAAAGTTAATGAAAGTACAATAGTAAAATAATATAACCAACCACACCATATAATTTTTGGATGTGTTAATTTTTCTTTTTTTTTTCCCCCTTTTATTATCTGCAATCGGCTGTGTAGCCATAATCAGATCATTTCGTTGGAGTTATTGTTTTGAGGCGCCCTTCCATTGAGTGGCACCACACTGGCTATAAGATAAGTCAGCTTGTCATGTCCAGGTTTAGGTTTAGAGCCTGAAATCTCTTTAGACGATTTACTCTCTCTCCGTTATTTAGGAGGTTCTGGGCGTGTGTTTGTGTGTGTTCTTAGTCTTTCCTTGTTCTTTATGCAGTGTTTACAGACTTCTTTGACGGTTGGCATTTCCAGGTATTTGTGTATTTCGGTGTTTCAAACTAGTGTGCTTTGGAGAGGGTTCTTAGAGCCAGGTTTTGGAACCTTTGGAAGATCTCGATGTTTGAGTTACTGGCTGTTCCCCAGAGTTCAATGCCATACGTCCATATTGGCTTTATTATAGCCTTGTAGACTATCAGTTTGTTGCTGATTGATAGTTGGGATTGGCGGCCAAGTAGCCAAGAGAATCCTTGAGTTGCATGTTGACTTCAGTTCTTTTGGCTTTTATATGGTTAGCCCAAGTTAAGCTTAGGCTCTGCGGGGCTTTATTTGGGTCCTTTTCACTAGCAAGACATGCGGTATCATCAGCATATGTTGCCGTTCCTAAGTTGTCTGTTTCTGGTAGGTCTTCAGTAAATAAAGTGTAAAGTACCTACCGTTGTTTTAAGTAATTAAAAAATACCATGCTTTACAATGTTCATGTATTATAAAGTAGTAATTAATACTGTCTGTATTACTTACTTAGTACTTACCTACTTTACAATTACAATATAATAAACATATTTTGGTCTAGAAAGTAAGACAAGTTAATAGTGCAACTTTAAATTTTTTATTATTTTGCAAGAAAATTCCTTATTCATTCAATGCCAAGCGAGAGGCATGAAAGTGTTACAAATGCACTAGACTGTGATCTAAAGTTACTTTCATGCATTTTTGAGTACTTATACTTCAGATACACAACAGTATGATGGATGGACTGAGACATTGATGAGACTAGATGATACTTTGTAGGCTTGACCAAGATTACAAGGTACAAAGACTGTACCATTTCACTGAATTTTACAAATTCAGGCAGAAATACATATTTTTAAGGCTATGTAGGTACCTAATAGATGATTATAAATAACTGCTAACAATCTCTTATTATACCACAAATAAGTTTATGAATAATTGAATAATTAAGTTACTTAGCAGGTTCTCAAATGTACAATACAGATGATTAATAAGTTTTACTAGGCATGGTGCTCTAGTTTCAGTTCAGAGCAATTAAAAACCGCTATCAATAAATTCGCTATGCAATTCTCTAATGAACAAAGGTGTGTAGGAATGTAGAAGTCACTGACTACAAACATCGATTTAGGTAATAAATAATGGCAGGCCTGCTCTCGGCAGGTACATATATATACACGGCAATTTTGTAGTGAATACAAACCTGCAAGGTCCCCAGCGCCGCGTCGTCGCCTCCAAACGACGTCCACCTTCATTATGTCGAAACGAATCAACAAAACATGAAACTGTTGCACCTAACACAAACTAAACTAGTCACGATCAACTAAAACATATTGCACTTAATAAAGCTGCCGCATGAAATTAACGTAATTTGAAATCATTCGTAAAACACAAAGCTTGTAAAACTACGAAAATAAAATAAAAAAGCTACTATATCCACCCACCACGGTTCATTGACTGACTGGACTGACAGACAGACAGCAATCATGACATGACAGGTAGATGGGGGGGGGGGGGGTGACGTGACGTTTTTTTTTTTTTTTTTTTTTTTTTTTTTTTTTGGCTTCGCAAAAAGTGTGCATGCGCCATTTTTCATTGTAAAAAATTAAGGAAACAAAAGTGACGTGACGTTTCAAGTGACATAAAGTGACTTGACATTTCCAGTTACGTCAATAAAATTGCCATTTTAAACACTATTTCAATCTACTATAAGCCTGCCAAACCTACTATACAAATATCAGGATTATAGTAACTATAATAATTCCAAAATGTACACTAAAACTACTCTATTTGGTTGTTTGCTTTGTTTCTCAAATAACATTTGAACTCTGTTCCTACACATCATTATTTGAGAGACACAACGCGAAAAGAAAAGTATGCTACTAGGTGATTTTCTTACCATTTTGGAAGCATTTGTAGAACCTTGGTACACTAGGATTGCCAGTACGCATTTATTCATAAAAATAATAAAACTTAGGGCTTTGAGATGTACCTATGTAAAATTGTTAAATATTTTCCTAGTGATCGTAGGTAAATATAAACAGAGAAAATATATTAGTGCATGTTGAGTGCATGAATTTACAGTTCAAAACAAAATCAATGTTGCCAGAATTACGAAAAAATGGCAGCCTTCATGTCGTAAGCTTTTCTTTTCTTTCGTACAATGAAAAGTTTGTAATTTGTTATTTACAGATATTCTTGAGAGAATCAAATTTATCCAGATGCTCAAAAGATAATTTACCGAAGCCATTTAATTATCGTTCATTCGGAGACATGAACAATTTATCGCTGTGAGTAGTACGTGGTTGGATTTCTTTCTGTAGCTGTAGAAAATCTAGAAATTGCTAAAATCGTTCATACTATTTATCTATGTCACAACCTATAACTTCACTATGCGTCACTCATAGCAATACTATTAAATTTGCGTTAAAGGTGGTGCGAAGAAAAGGCGTAAACAAATGTTGATCGAGCCGACCGTGAAGCAAGAAGTCTCGTTGTTCAGTGAATCGGTTGGTCGGTGGAAGATAGAATGAGTGCCGGCAGCACCAGCCTGGAGCGTGAGCTGGCGCGCACTCGGCGCCTGCTGTGGGGCGAGCACGTGAAGGAGGACGTGTTCCGGCGCTGGGCGCAGGGCTTCCAGTTCAGTGCACACGAGCCCTCCGCGCTCATCCAGCAGGAGGGCGGGCCCTGCGCCGCCATCGCGCCCGTGCAGGGCTTCCTGCTCGAGATCTTGCTCTCGGAGACGCCTGGCCACAGCTTTCAGGACCTCACTCCCGAGAAGTGCAATTCTCTGTTGGTTAGGGCCGTGTGTGCGATCATTAGCCAGTGCATAGCTCCCAAGTACAATGTGGCGGTGCACCGCAAGGGTGAAGAGGATGCGGGCACCAGTGGCAATAACAGCGTCAGTGGGGAGGAACACTCCTGTGATAACATAGAATACTTTCATCGCCAAATAGAGGTTCACTCTTTTCAGACTATTTCTGAAGTGGAATCTTTCTACACTAGAAACATTCGGATTCTGAAAGATAAGTATGGTGTGTTGCTCCTGTTGTATAGCATCATCCTCAGTAAGGGCATCTCTATGGTGGAGGAGGAGCTAGCCGAATTATCTGATCCTCTCATAGACTCCACCTACGGGTATGGGTCTCAGGGTCTCATCAACCTGATGCTGACCGGGAGGGCGGTGGCCCACGTCTGGGACCATGACCAGGTCGTCGGAGGCCTGAGGCTGAGGGGAATAGAACGACAAAACAGCATCGGCTTCCTGACCATAATGGAGCACATGCAGTACTGCACGGTGGGCTCTTTCTACAAGAACCCCAAGCACCCGGTGTGGGTGCTCGGCTCCGAGACGCACCTCACAGTGCTATTTTCGCTGGAGCGGCGGCTGGCGGCGCCCGAGACGCTGGGCGAGTCCGCAGAGCGGATATTCCGGTCGTTCGACCCGGAGGGCAACAACTTCATCCCTTCGGCCGCGCTGCAGGACGTGCTGTGCGCCGCCGAGCTGGTGTCGGAGCCCGAATACGTGGAGCTCATGCGGCGCAAGCTGGACGCGGAGAGCCTCGGCATCATCCTGCTGAGCGCGTTCATGGACGAATTCTTCCCGGGCTGCGAGCGCGGCGCGCCCGACACGTTCACTCTGCACCACTACAACGGGCTGGCGCGCTCCAACCCGGGCGCGCGCGTGCAGTACCGCACGGGGCGCGCCGCGCTTCTCGAGTGCCCCATGCGCGCCGTCACCACCGACCCCATGCTCACCTGCCTGCAGACCAAGTGGCCCAGCATCGACGTGGTGTGGGATGAGGGCCGCTCGCCCTCGCTCAACTAGCGCCTGACGATTCGATGGCACGTTGCTGAAATTCCATTTACTTTATTGTAACTTATGTATAGAAAAAATTGGGATGGATTAAGTTGAGGATGTGATGCCTCTGGAGTTTGCGGACTCGCACGGTTGTGACGCTGGCTCCGGTGGAGGTGACCGGCTATGAGCTACTGTCGATGGATCTGATATCGTAAGCAATAAGCTTTGTGCGACCGAAAGTGATTAATGATGTAAAATACGATTTTACCGCATCCTATTTAAGAGTTGTGCGTCGACGCTAGTAATATGTACATAAATACGATATCTATTTTCGTATTGGGATTGAGTGTGACTAAACTTACCCTAGGTCATGTTCTAGTTACCCAGTTGTGACCATTATGCCAACACTGCAGCTCCTCATTCACTATAGTTATGTTATGTCACTAAGACACTAATGCGCTCCCACATGCTGACCTGCACACACATACTTATGACGTTATTCATTTAATTTATAGTGGTTTTATCTTTGCTGGGTCCATGTTATTATGTCTGTTGGATGTGCTATCCAGTGCAAAGATAGTTTTGATTGTTTGCAAGTGATGCATCATCTACTGATTGAACCAGGGTGTCTGTCTATAGTATAATTATAGAATAGACAGATACTTTGTATGGTATAGGCTCCATACCATATAAAGCTGTATTAATTTATACAAAACACTGTTCAATTCTATGTGACCCTTTGGCCTGACGTACAAGAGGTAACCTTTTGGCAGCAGTTTAATTGTTGTTGCAAATATGTAGTATCCTAATGCTGGTGTTGTTTGGGTGATGACGAGGTGATGCCAATGTACAGAGAACACTTGACTTGATAGTTTTATATTTTTTTCATAAAATGAAGTACATGATGTATTACTTTGTATAGACTTTTTTAATTTGCTATACCTACATATGTATGGGTAATTGTTTCTGTGTAAAATAACATGAGAGTAATAAAAATTCTGTCAACATTTTTGGCCCAAATGGATAAAATTAATATTACTATTACCTACTTACATTAAAAAAACGGTGGGCTGTAAATGAAACCTTATAAAATAGTGTTTACCTTTATGACATGAGTAGCTTTATCAAAATGTTCATTTATTACATGTCCCTGTTTTGATTTTTAAAGATTATCAGATTCATGTAAAATAGCTGCACATTAGATGCATTCTAAAGAGTTTATTGAAATATATTTTCAGTTAGTCGTAAATAGTGTAACATGCTTTTTTTAATTACACACGTGAGTTTTATTTTGGTCCTGTAGATGTACCTAATTGCTATATTGTAAACAAGCATTATTGGACTTGCTTGGTTGAAGAAGAATACCACTGAAAGTTTGCCTCGAATCCTGAACTCTTTGACGCCGCTGTTTACTACGGCAGTGGCGGCCGGACTAAAGGCACTCTTTTTGTAGTTTAATAAAACACCACTGAAGGGCACTAACCTTCAGTGGGAAACTTGGATCTTATAAATACTATAAAGAAAGGTTGCGGATTTGTTCACGTTGTTTTCCAACTCCTAGACTCAGCCTAGATGGTAGGCAGAGGCAATACTCAACCGCCATCCTTTAAAATAAATATTTTAAAGGATGGCGGATGGCATTACGTGGTAGACTTCATCGAGGATCAGGCAGGTTCCTTTGCTGATCTAAAGACCTGGCCACCTTACCTACTTGAAAAAATAATGAACGGCCACGGCGCCCAATGATATTACTCGTAGAACGTTGCATATATTATAGTACTCTTTGAACGTTGCCCACGGCCACAAAGGGACTGCTAAATCCATCTATCGGCGAGTAGTGCAAACTATTTTTGTCGGTCTATAGCCAGGCTTGTTGCCGGAAAAAGCGCAGCACTACAGCACTACTGAATCTCTATGTGACTGTCCAATAGATTTGACATTATGTTTGACACTCACTATTGTCATTGTCAAATGTCAAGCCAAGCCAAAGAAAATCAGCTGTTTTCTGTTTATTTATTTTTTAGCCTAGCCTGTAGCCTATCTACCTCTATTAGTTTTTCCAGAAGCTTACAAGAACCGATCGATGTCTCGTGAAGAAGAATTCAAAAGATATGCCACGGAATATGATCCCATCAAAATTGGATCAATTGACGGTGTGTTAAGATAATTGTATTGCATTATTTCTTCTAGTTAATATTACCATATTACTTACCTTTAGACTAATGATCAAGTATTTATTTATTTACTTACATAATTTTTATCAGGTACTGACACGGAGCCACACGACCGAGCCCTCATCAGAGCTATAAACTCAGAATACTCCTGTAACAAGCTGGTTAAAGGAGATCCTTACCGCACTGTCTTCGTCGGGAGGCTCAACCCGAGGACCACAGAGGTACCCATAAACTAATTTACCGTGTACCTACCTAGCACAAAAATTTTGGTTTCATTTGTTGTCTGCAAGTAGGTACCTACCTATATTATGTACAAAAAAAATAAGTACCTACTAGCTTCCAATCACATCTTCGATCTCGTTTATTTATTAGAGCATTGTTGCATTGTTACAGCAAATGCTGGAGTCGGAATTTTCTAAATTTGGAGATATCCGGAACATCCGTCTCGTGAAGGATATCGTGACCGGGAAGTCAAAAAGATACGCATTAGTGGAGTTCCGGAGCGTGAGCTCCGTGGAGCAGGCCCTGGGCGCCATGCACAAGGAGGACGTCGACCACTCTCAGGTCATCGTGGAGCGCGCGGCGGCGCGGCGCGTGCGCGGCTGGCGCCCGCGCCGCCTCGGCGGGGGCTTCGGCGGACGCAAGGAGTCGGGGCAGCTGCGCTTCGGCTGCAAGGAGAGGCCTTTTGCTAAACCTATCCACTTACAAAAGGACAATGAATTTCCTAGAAGAAAGTGATTGTTTGTTAGTTGGTTGTACAATCTCAAAGAATATTATAGAGACCCATGTAACATTTTGAACACTCACTTACACGGTCTATGATAAGTAAACTAGAAACTATATCAATTTTATACAATCAAGTTGGCCGTGGCAGGCATCATTGAAGTGACAGCAGATCCAAAATGTTTCTTAAATAATATGTGTTGTGGGGCGTGCTGCGAGGAATTCAAGGGCTGGTGCCGATCATTCACCAGAACTGAGAAAGTCCTTACAATCATAGAAGCTATCCTTCTAGTGCTTCTTGTCGTCTTTCTGATATTCTTGATATTACATCTATTGGCTTGCTCCACTCTTGAGTATGAGCATGAGGCTCCTACAACGGAAAACTATGATATTGAGGACCTTGAGGACGTAGAAGTGGAAAAAACTTTGAAACCAACTAAACTTACAACTATCACTATCACTCACAAAACTAAAATGACAATAGCAACAAGTGCAGCTGTAACCAACAAGATAACAACCACTAAACATAAGACCATAGATCCAAATATGGAGTGCTCCTGGACGCCGTCCGCTAAGACCACGGCATTGACGCGCTATTTCGAACAAGGTGCTGCTCAAACTAACAGAATCGAGGCATATGAAGCCGCACCGATGACAACATCCACCAAACCCATAACTAAACAACAAATAACAAAACATCAAACAAAAAAATATACAAAATCAGGGTACAGCGTGGACTTCATCGACGAGGACCAGTCGGATGGGGAAGAGGCAGACTCCGTGCAGAACGAATACATCCTGTCTCTCGTGAAGCCGAAGCCTCCGACGGGCGCGGTGTTCGGCTGCATCCTGACCGTCATCCACAAGTTCTTCACGCTGACCTCCGCCAGCTGCATCGAGGCGATCGAGGAGGTCGACTCCCTCGACTCGTTCGTCATCATGGAGGATTACGGGACCTCCTCCAGCGGGAACACGAGGGCCCTGTCCGACGTGCAGATCCACCCGTTCTACCGCGGCGTCAACCGCAGCTACGACGTGGCGCTGGTGCGCAGCGCCGAGCGCCTGCCGCCTCGCGCCGCCGAGCTGCCCGCGCCGCTCGCCGCCGCGCTCGTCACCATCGGGGAACGGTTGCACATCCTCGGCTTCGGACCTTACAGGTACCAGCGGCTGGGACGCTTCTGATACCTCGGGCTTATCACTGTTCATGAGTGGATGTTGTTTTCGGCCATTCAAGTACCTATCATAAGTACCTATCAGAACTTGAACTGTAAGACGCGGCTTGATCGGTCGCAGATTGTTGTAACCCACCGCTGAGCATCGATCTCCACTCTTAATTCTGCTCGATCCTGGGCCTATCCGGTTCTTTCCCCGTAAAGGACTTTGCAGAAATTGGACGAAACGGTAGCCTATCCTCAGCTTCGGGTATCGGACTGTAGGTAGGTATGCATCGATCGATTGCATGTTTAGTTTAGTAACTGCGGGTGTTGGTGCAGGTCGTCAGACGCTCGCGCGGGGCGCGGGCTGCGCGCGGCGCCGGTGTACCGCCTGCCGAGGCAGCAGTGCGCGGGCGCGGCGCTGCGGCACCTGGAGGCGGGGGTCGCGGCGGGCGCGGGGGCCCCGGCGGGCGGCGCTGGGGGGGCCATATGCGCGGGGTCGCTGTACGCGCGGGGGCTCGCCTGCCAGTACTGCGGGGGCTCCCCGCTGGTGCGCGGCGGCCGCCTGCTGGCCCTCATGGCCGACAACCCGCAGTGCGGCGCCACCTGCGAGCCGCAGATCTACGTCAACCTAGCGGCCTGCAGGGGCTGGATCGACAGTGTGCTGAATTCTGAATAAACTGTATTATATTGATGGTGCCGTTTTATTTTGCATAGAGATTCTAGTTGTAAGGGTATGATAATAATTAACATTGGGTACGAGTACGAGTAGTACAAATTTAATAGGTACCTCACCTTTTGCAGCTCAGAGAAATTACTCGTACCAGGCAGTTGTGTGCTCACAAACTAAGATGCACGTATTGTGTGCTGTAGATAAGTGAAATCTTTTTAGTAGGTACTTTTACCTACCATAGAGATTTCATACTTAACCATGGATTAGGAGTATCATCCGAGTTTTTAGCACAGATATGTCTGTAATGACAGCAGTTTCAGATTAATTTATGACAATTGTCTAAGCAATTATTGTTACCTATGTAGGTATTTTATTTTTGGTGATACGCGACTTGCTAGGTATTGTCATAATCGTGCGCTACTTTCGAGAATAAGACTTATCACAACCCTTTCCGTGCACAATGAACAAGTTGCTATTGGTGCTGTCGCTGGTGATGGCGGCGTTTGTGGCGGGCAGCTTGTCCGTCATGGTGATCCAGCTCGTGGCGGGGCCCGAGCCCGCCTCCGACGACAAGTGAAGCCTCGGGGAACTATACCTACTAGGAGAACTATGTGTCGTGCGTGGGTTATTACAGATTTTGTCGGCATCGCCTAAACTCAATTGAAATACCAGTTATGCACACCTTCCGGAACTAGGAATAGCTACTTAGAAAGACTGACCGCTCGCCCTAGATTGTGCTGCCAAGATTTGTGAAGATTTAACTAAAAATAAAAAGCAAATGTAAGCATAACATAAACATTTTATTTAAATATTTTCTCAAATTGAAATCATTATAATACAGTTTGGAAATTCATTATAGTGCGTCCGACGGCCGCCGCCCGTCGCCCTCCTAATATACAGATACGTCCTACGGCTATACATGACTAACGAAGTAACTTTACTAAGGCGAGCCGACCTTACACCTCGAAGGCTCCACTCACATCCGCCTGCTGCACTCGCGGCCTCCAGCCAGAGAACAAATATACATCAGTAGCGCCGCGCCGGAGCGCTGAATACAAATAATACATCCATTTAACGCTAAATTATAAATTTCAAATAAACAATCCAATTAAATAAATTTCAAGAACCTAATTAAATGATTGAATCAGAATTTCAGCTCTAATTAAATAAAATTACTAACACCAATAAAATGAAATACAAATCGTAATACGAAAAATATAGAATAAGTCGAGAAACTATAGCTATGAGCTGAATAATTACATTCATTATCACAACTAAAGTCTGAAAGAAGAGAAATAGTAAAGTATCTCATGATTATTTTGTAAGAGTTTTCGTTACACATAAACAGCACCTTGAGCCTCCAATTGAAGTCGAGTCAGTTCTGTAGGTACAAAGTTCTGGGACGCCAAGTCTGCGCAGTTACAGTACTCACAACGAATCTTTGTCCCTCTGAAGCGCAGAACCCATTTTTGATGATCGATATAAGATGAAGACAGCGTCTCTACATACGCAATGTACTACATGCGCCCATCTGCACAATCGTTATTAACCTACCTTTAGGGGGACAAAGATTCGTTGTGACTACTGTACCATTTTAATCTTAGTGAGATCTCAAGTTGCATAGGATCAAATAAGGCAATAATTGGAGTCTCTAGGTGTTTCTTAACGAGATCTTAAGAAAAACTCAAATGACTCTAAACAGGAGAATGGTTCTAAACTGAAGATTACTGAGTTAGAATCTAGTCTTTATGACATTGATATAAGAGCTACGGAGACAATAACATTTGTATAAGTAATTCTATAATATATTCTGTTAACCTAGTAGCGACCTTCGACGTTGTAGTTTCAATAAAGCACTATGTTATTTTAGAATATTGCTATCGGTATTGCATAATTCGATTTCGTCATAATTTTGACTCAAGTCAGAAAGAAAATAGATTAAATCATAATTATATTTCCTGCTACATACTAAAACAACCATTTTAAGATGAACACTAGCGCTTGAATATCTAATGTACGGTCAGCGTCACCAACTGGTAACCCCCTGCAGCACAAACCGCCTCACTATGGGGATTACCAATTGGTGACGCTAATCGTACCTAGTTCCCAGCATTTTGTATGACTGGTGAATAAAGTATTTATCTCATTTAACACGTTGTCAAGACAATTCGTACTATACAAAAAGCCGGGAAAATTGAAAGAGACAGACTTTACTATTCAGATAAACCTCACATCTGCAGCACTTTTGTGACGTACACAGCAAGACCGTGCAGTCAAGTCTGATACTGCATATATGCGGTCCAACTGTAGAGACCCTGTTTGCTGATAAAGTTGAAGTTGAGACAGTATAGAATTAAGATGAAACAATAGATGGGGTAACTAAAGTAGAGTAGAAACAATGTTGTTTATGTTATGTTATATTCCGCTTCGGGGATATTGGTCGTCGTCTGCGTTGTACGCGCCCTGTGATACAAAAAATATATGAAGCACAAACTTAAACCAGGTTTTAATTAGCGTAAGGAGTGGCAACAATGTTCTTTCTGTATTCTGAGCATAAATGAGACTCGACAACAGTCATGTTGTGCAATTTAATCGTCGTTTTTGATGGATAGTCGAAATATAGTGTTTAGGGCTTCGGTCACTAACTCGTAAGCAAAGTGTCCACTAGCAATAAAAGTGCAAGTGGACTTCTGCAAGTTTTAGTGACTTGCCGAACTTACTGCAAGTCGCACGTGTACGAGTATACGATTGCAGTCAGTGGAAACAGTTGTAATTGACTTCTGCAAGAAATTGTGGAAGTTACTCGCCAGTGGACACTTGCTATCCGGACTTACTGTGTGTTTTCGACTTTTGCTTCGGGATTAGTTTACCTGCTAGTGTCCGTTGGGCAATCTCTCTGCCTCCTGATAGCGTGGAAATACAATATGACGTAAAAGATGATGAAAAGTTCCGACATTTTCACATGATAACTAAGTATGATCAAGTTCGTTCGTCGGGCAACTTGGTTAGTACTAGATGGATCATAATTTTAGGTTTTTTAGATTACCTTGGGAAGGGTGGGTCGCGGGAAGGGTTGGGGCGTGGCGGGGAGCGGGATAAACACGTGGATTTTGTCAATTGACATCTGGTAAACGAGTTGTTTTTGAATTTTTGATGTTTAGCTCATAACATAAATAAGGATAGCCATTTTCACGCAGCATCCTCTGGCCTCAAAGTGAGCAAGAAGCTTATGTTATCGGAATTAAATATCACAAATACAGTATCAGCATAGTTACCGTATGCGCGGGCGCGGGCACGAAGTAGTTGGTGTTGGCGGAGAGGGGCGCGGGGGCCGCGGGGGCCGGGGGCGGGGGCCGGGGGGCCGCGCCGCCGGGGTTGAACACGTCCACGTATGACTTCTTTATGTCTGTGAACCAGGAATCAGCATGTTTCAATGTGAACAGCTGCTAAAAAACCATCACTTTTAGAATTAATAAACGTGAACAGAACATTCTTGCTTCAGGAACTCCGGGGCTACCGACAGTACTCGAACTGCATCACAATTTCGAATAACTCTATGAAATCCCCAGGATTTCCATAATATTATGTCTAGATATGAAATAGGTTCTAGATACTTTGAACCCTCAAATGAGGTGAAATTCCCCCAATTAGTAGCAAAGAGGGAGATCTCACCTCACCGAGGTCGGCCGAGCTGACTCACTCACCTTGGCGACCTTTCGACCGACAGATAATGTCGGATAGTTGTATAAAGGCTAGTTGTGCTTGAAAACATCTTAAGCGCGATCTAGGATCCAATACAAATCGCGTCTAATGTACAGGGGTAGCGCGTCAGCGCCATCTTGTGGTACAGTTAGTTAACTAGATATATTAGTTGCGGCGATATCGGACAGAGGTCGCTACAATACTCACGTCGTCCCTTCTGCATCTTGAATATGTTAGAGACGGGGGCGGAGGGGGGCGCGCCCCCCGCACCACCCGCGCCCAGCGGGGGGGATGAACTGCTGGAAACATAATAATATTGTTAATAACCCACTTGAAAAGGGCAGACTAGACTTAAGACAGTGACTGACAACATGCGTGTACATACAGCGGCGGCGCCTGCGGCGGCGGCGGCGGCGGCGCGCGCTCGCCCTCCCCCTCCCCCTCCTCCCCGTCCCCGTCCGTGCTGCGCCAGCGCTGCGCCGCCGCGTCCCACACGATCTGAACACAACATACACATAGTATATATACAGTATGCAGGACAAACAAACAAAGGTTTGTAACTAAATAAAATACTTCTCTGGCGAAAGAGACTGAATTGAATGAGTGTCTTTGTTCCTCCAGATAGAAGGCGTTTTTAAAGCAGATTTTTTTTACAGGTTGTGTCCTTGTCCTGAAGGTGCGATATCCACACGAAAAGTAATAAGAAAATTATACTTACTGAATCGGCGATCCGAATAGTTTTGAATTTTTTATAATATCTGCCTCCGAAGCTAGATATTGAATACAGAATGGTGGATGAGATACCTTATTCTTTTTTTGCATAGTTTTTCTTAGTACCTGCATGTGTTACCACTTTAGATAATGGTTAGTATCAAGGCAAGTCTAGCCTAGTTAAGAACCTACAAACATGCTAGTGAGAGTACCCAATGTTCTCGTTAGTGTTGTGTGATGTGATATATTAGTCCGTGCTGATGAGAGAGTGGTATATCAAATAAAATACTATTAACACAAAACTGATTTATTCAACAAGAAAACCCGAATCACAATATTCAGTGAATTACAACTAAATAACAAAAATATATCACAGCACAACACAACTAACTCCCGACATTATAACAATCGGTTTGGATTATATTAATAAACAATAGCTTATGCTAAAGCTAGTTTACCTATAGAAAACCATAAACCAACTTAAGACATTACTAAACAAAGAAAAATAAATCATTTTTAAGTATCCGTAGGTTTACAGCCAAGCATCAGATACTTGGCAACAATAGCCATTTGGTAACAAAATATACAATTTGCCCACAATGTTGTGGAAAAATAGCTTTAAGATCAAATCGTTTAATGGACCTCATTTCGCTGACTATTTACGCATAATATGGCTTTCCCTAAATTTACTAACAAACAATATTAACACGCATAGACTCAATTACAAGAGCGTAGGTACATTAGAGCTACGAGTTGGAGCCTTATGATCACTCACGGTAGGGTTCTTGTCGTCCGGCAGGATCATCTGGTTGGGCGGGCGGAGGGACAGCTTGGTGAGGATACCGCCGATCCAGCTGCGGCCCTTGCTGTCCGTCTTCACCTCCTGAGGCTTGGGCTCCTTCGCGGGCTTGGCGGGCTCCGAGCGGCCCGCTTGCTGGAATCACAATATACTGATGAATATCTGATACAACAAAACGTTATCATCAGAGCCGGGGATTTTGTTGTGAAAAAGATATATCCAGTGCATATGGAAGTTAAACGATGAATCTTATAATTATGCGTAGTAGAATTGTTGATTAGGGTAGACAATAACACTTACAGGTCCATAGAATTTATAGATATCAAAAACAGTAAAATCTAGCCTAAAAAGAAATCAGATTATTTGGCTCAATATTATCATATTAACGAACCTTGTGTTGTATGTGTCGGTCATGTTGTCGGCGACAATCATGTTAGTTTTAAATGAGGGGGAAGGGCTCGATGTCAACTCTTAATTCCAGGCACTTGTCATTTAAAGCTACACCGTATTAAAATGCCTGGAAACAAGAGGTGGAGGTGTACGTACGTCTGCGCTGGGCGGTCTGTCGTCGTCGTAGTTGTAGGTCTGCTTGGCGGGCGCCGCGCCCGGCATCGTGATGGTGGGCCGCACCTCGCCCTCCGCCGTCTGCTGGACAACACAATCACACACCAACATAGTCGAATACGTCTAACAGTAATACAACATGTCACAAATAAACAGCGGTGCACGTAATGTGCCTCTTTAGGGCGCAGTTCAAACAATTTCACCACACTACTGGTTCATAAGCGCTAGTGACAGGACAAGAAGATCAGCAGCAAGTGAACAAATAGTTTATTCTGTAGCTTTGTCGCATGACGTGGTGCACATTAGGGCGCGTGGTGCAGCTTGCTTAGCAGTTCTCGATAGATCGTCGAAGTTTACTATGGAAGAGCAATCTAATGTGCCCTTAAACTCCGTGACCAGAGTTGATCATACGAATTTTACATACATATAGTTCGACAGAATAAAGCTATAATTACGTTTTAATACTAAAAAGAAAACCGACTTCAATGTTTGACTCGAAACGCGGTGTGACTCAGGGCGTCAAGCTGTCGATTCGATTTCTATTTGTGACATGGCTAGGAGGGAAGGTGTTTAGAGTTTTACGGGGAAACTATCAATCCCTCAGGAATAAAATTTATATGGGACCACCTCTGGAGTATACCCTTTTAAACATAAAAATAATTTTGCAAATCGGTCAACAAATGACGGAACAATCGCGTAACAAGATACAAAAAAAAAAACATACAGACGAATTGAGAACCTCCTTTTTTGAAGTCGGTTGAAAATAAATACACACACAAATAGTTAACTTTTTTCCTACACTCCTCGTAGAAGATAATTGATCCAAGTCGTAGTATGTTTTCTAGAAGCACACGCACGTACTAAATATATTACTTAGTGATAACATCAACAGTTCAAAGACGTCTAGACATTTAAACAATACCAAGGATAAACCGGTAATTTTAAGCGAAACCTAAAATATTATGTTAATGTTGCGCCGCTGCCCACGCTGCACTACTTCCGGAGACACACAGTCATAACATAAATAGGTTTTATTAACAACGTTTCAATACTTATTTGTGTCAAAATTCTGTGTAAAATGTAAAAAAAAACTGGCAAAGCAAAGATAGGAAACTGAGTTTTTGAATCAAACGACATTGAACAGTTGCAACATTTATTGAAAACATTACATACCTTCTCTAGAAATAATATTAGTACTTACAATATAACAACAATCGCAAATATGTATTCTCTATTGGAAGCTTTAAAATAAAACATTAAGATTAAGATATATTTTGTGCAACCAAAATACTTACATTTAAATATCAGATCGAGATATCACAGTGCAATAGAAACGAGACCAATCAGTAAGGTCGCCGCGGATCTATTAATTTCAATTTGATTAACAAACACGTTAGGTGAATTGACAGCAGCTAAGTGCAAAATAAATTAATCACAGACCAGCTGATTTACATATTCCTGGTTTTTTATCGTCGATCTGTGTACATCACCTCTTCTTATCGACAGAACCGCTCACCACTACATTTACAATATGAAAAAGCTCATAAATGCTGAGAAGCAACGACGAAATGCATCAACTCGTGCGACAGGCACTCGCTCACAACACCGACACAACTAGTAAGGCTCATCTATGTCGAAAGTCTTCGGTCCGCTGACGTAGTAGGCGGCGTGGGGGGGCGGGGCGGGGGCGGGGGCCGCGGGGGGCGCCGTGCCGGCCAGCGCCAGCGGGGCGTCGATGTCGAACGTGCGCGGGCAGGGGGAGGGGGAGGGGGGCGCGCGCTGCGCCAGGATCGCCTCGAAGCGGCTCAGGCTGCGCTCGATGGTGCGCCGCAGCTCGCGCTTGTGCCGCTCCGGGTCCTGGATGACAGGCTTCACCCGCGGCGCGGGGGGCGGCGAGGGGCGCGGGGGGGAGGTCGGCACCTCGATCGGGTACGTGCCGCCGAACACGAGCGGCTTGTAGGCGGCGTCGGGGGGCCGCCGCGACCATGTATCCACCGTCGAGGAGATGAGCCGACCGCACCGCGGCCCGCGCCCAGCGCCGTACCGCGGGGGCGAGGGACCCCCCCGCCGGGAGCCCTCGCCCGGCGGAGAGGCGCTCCGCCGCGGACTGTGCGCTATCTGGATGTCGAGGTCGGAGAGCTGGCGCGGGGACTTGCCGCGCGCACCCCCCGGCGGGTCCCCACGGGGCGCGCGGTTGGCGGCGGGGGGCGCGGTGAAGGCGGGGCTGGGCGGCGCGCCGGGCTTGGGGTGCACGCGGCGTCGCAGCGAGGGCCGCAGCTCCAGCAGCTCGAAGGCGTCCCCCGCGGGGGGCGGGGCGGGAGCGGGGCGAGGGGGCACGCCGCGGCCGCCCTGCGCCCCACAACACCGTTAGCACAATACACTACGCGGGGGCGAGCTCGTTTATGAACGCGAAAACCGCAATTTATTTTAAATTGGTTTGTTCCGTTTATTCAAAGTTATTAAAAAAGTAAAATCATCTATTTTGTACTGATTCTCAACGAGCAAAATAAGGCAATAATAAATTCTCAATCAATAGCAACTTACCTCGCCGTACGCGTAGCTGGAGTCCCCCTGCCAGTAGGGGTCCGCGTAGGACTGCGAGTGCGTCTCCTCGGTGCGGCTCCAGTCTTCATACTGGTACTGCGGGGGCTCATCCGGGAACCCCGGCTCCCCCTGCAGGGGCGGGGGCCCCTCGCCGGGCGGGGCCGGGTACGTGGGCTCCTGGGTGTAGGTGGGCTGCTCTGACGGAGGCTCCTGAGGCTGCTGGTAGTATTGCGAGTAGTCGGGAGTTTCCTCCGGCTCTGCGTACGTTTGGTTCGGAGTCTGTTGGTACTGTTGCGCCTGAAAAGATTGTTTATTTATGTTTTTGTGATATATGAAGGATATAATACGTATATTGGTTACAAAAGACATCTTTAGAGTACTTCAAATCGAGCGATCGAACTATGATCTGAGGAGTTGTCTACAAAATGTTCCTGCAGTGTTGAAAAAACTTCGAGTTCATTAGATCCTGTTGAACAAAGCACAATATCTGCTACTCAGTTTCCTAACTTTTGCGGCAGTCAATGTTTTCACTATGTATTTTTGCTCTTATGTAATGTTGTTCTAAATAAAGTTTTTTACCTGTTCTCCCCAGGAGTACTGTTCCTGTGGCACACTATACTGGTGCTGCGGACTCACTTGCTGCGACGCACTCTCCACCTGCGCACACGCATGCACTGTTAGTTGCACACACACACCCACACACACACAAGTTTTTGGCGAGTCTACATCATTTGACAATATTACAATCTTAGGATTACACTGGTCAAGCCACGCTTGTCACAGCCAGTGCCGAGCCATGAGGGCGCGTGTCGCGCGTGTTACCTGTGCGTTGTGCGCCAGCAGCATGACGTCATCGAGCCAGCTGCGGCGCGGGGAGCCCTCCGCGCTGCCCTCGCCCTCCTCCGCGCCCGCGCCCGCGCACAGCACCGGGTCGTGGTACTTCAACCTGAATACAAATACCATGATTTATTATTTTTTAATCAACATTGGATCGAAAAAGTTAAAAGTATTTTGAGATCTCTCGAATAATTTAGCGAGCGCAGCAAGCTATGTTACCTAGGCGGGACCTACCTGTCGGCCAGCTCGGCCAGCGCGCGCAGCAGGCGCGGCGGCGGCGGCGCGGCGCGGGCGAGCGCGCGCGCCGCCGCCTCCACGTAGGCCAGCGCGCGCGCGTACTGGCCCGCGTCCACCAGCCGCGTCGCCAGCAACAGCTTGTACACCTGCAAAGACAAACAATTCTCATTCTCACGCATACTTGAAAAATTTCACTTCTACTAGAAGCGATCCAGGCCCACACACCTGCAACTCCTCGATAACATAATCCGCGTTCAGACTCCTCGCGTACTCGTAGATCTCGGTGGCGAGGATGGCGCGCGTGCTGGCCAGCTGCGCCAGCGACGCGGCGCGCGGCTCGCCCAGCAGCAGCGAGAGACGCGGGGGCGCGGGCGCGGGGGGCGCGGGGGGCGCGGGGGCCAGCGGCGACAGGGGGTGCCGGGAGAACGGGACCCCCGCCGATAAGTAGCAGAACTGCGCCGAGTACGTCAGGCCGCGGGACGCGAGACTGTCGCCTGGGGATACACGGATAGTTATACATTTGAAGAAATTCGGTATCGGATACTTGAGTGGATTTTGAATGGTGAATAAATATATAAAATAGTGTTATCGTATGTCGATGTCGTTACCGAGCGTGGTGAGCGTGCGCGCGTCGTGCTCGGGGCGCGCGCCCGCGTTGGCCAGCAGCACGGCGGCGTGCGGCCGCCAGTCGGCCCAGCGCGCCTCCGACACGCACTGGAAACGGTAACACAATGTCACTATATCTCACCGGGGCTACGGGGACCCGTCCGCATGCTACAAAAAAAATTGGTTGTCTGTAAAGTCGGTTTACTGACGATAGTTGAACGTGACACCGTCTACGCATCGCTCACTCAAGTAGGAGAGAGACGGATGTCGAACGCTGCCGAACGCAAAGGCCGATAGTGCTTCTTTGTCGCTCGTTCCGCGCTCTCGCTTGCACTTCAAGCCTTACATGGAACGCTTCAGAGCGAGGTAACGCCGCATGACGTCATGTTTTTTCGTGCGTGCAGCCGGCTCTATCGAATTATAAGACGTTGTCACGTCAAAAAGTAAGTTCGTATGAGTAATCGGTCGACTGAGACCGCCTCGACGCCGTCGTGGCTCGACGGCTCGAACAGCAGGGACCGACGGTTCAACGTGCCCTCCGAGACACGGAAGCGCTCAGATGAAAATGCCACAAACGGTCACCCATCCGCTTAGGGACCGTTTCGAACGTTGCCTAACTTCGAGGAGCTATCGGTCGCTCGCTCGCTCGCACTTGACACGTGTACTGACGGTGGCGGCGGGCGGCGCGGCGTGCGCGAGCGCCGCGTACAGCGTGTGCAGGGGGTCGGTGCGGGGGATGCTGGCGAGGAAGCGAGCGGCGACGGCCGCGCGCGCGCGCCGCTCGCTCGCGGCCGCCAGCTGCAGCGCGTGCCCCCACAGGTTGTTGCTCATCGCGCATTCTGATAATAATACAAGTTACAAGTGAACACCAAACTGGTCTTAGCCGTTAAGTCTATGAAAAGATGCAACAAAATCTGTTGAGATCATAGTCAAAATGGGGTCAAAGTGTTTTTTTTAATTGACCCTTAACTGTTATTTGTCCTGTTATTTATATTATAAATATGTATTAATTAACTGATCTATGAATCTACTGGGACAGGAATAAATAATTTTTATTTTATTTTAATTATTTTAAAATTAAATGAAAAACTTTATATCACGTCACGCGTTGTTTTTGATAAGTACAACAAAGTACTCAAGAAATCCAGTTATCTGAATTTTCCTACAAGTGATTTTGTACCAGATATGGATGGAAACCTCTGAATGAAGAGATAGAGAATGTGCTCACCGAGCGCCTCCTGCCGGTTCCCGTACAACAAGTGCTCCCGGAACTTATCCAGCGCTGCCTTCTCGTCCACGCACGGAGACGACAAACAGTCCACACCTGTCCAAAATATTATATTAAAGACCAGTTTTTTTTTTTAAATAAATAAAATACATTTACTTAGAGATTATCGGGAACAATTACTCAATTAATTTCGGCGGTAGTCGTTTCCAGCATTATCTCCGATGGATGTTTAAACCAATTCTTTATAAAATTTGTCGGGTAATCCACGACATTGAATTTTCCAACGAATAAAATACCCCCCATTTACGGTGTCTAAATGCGCTGAATCTACCCATATAAGGTAAGGTATCTCACCGATAGTATCGGAGAGTGTTGCGTCGAGATGCGCAGACGGCTCGGAGTCCTCCGGCGAGCCCTCGGGCGAGGACTCCGGCGAGGACTCCGGCAGCTGCTCCTCGCGAGCGTGCTTCATCAGCAGCTCCGCGATGTCCGTGCCCACCACCACCTGTGCAGGTCATGATGGATGAGTAAGTTCGATGAGTTATTGGCCAATGATAAGACCTCTGGGTAAAAAGTTAAATTGCTGCTAAATATACTGGGAGGAGCTTAACGTTAAAAGTTAATTTCAATGTGATCCTGTTTGTCTTTTTTCTCAGTGTTGCTGTAAAACAAAAATACAAAACCAGACAAAGTATGCACCCCAATATCCCACATCCCCACTCACCCCATTCTGCCGCAGCAGCAGCGCCAGCAGCTCCCACAGCAGCACGTAGCCGGCCACGTCCCTGGCGCCCTCCCGCTCGGCGGCGCGCGCTCGAACCAAACAGTACTCCACCACGCTCTTCTTGTGCGTCACACCTGCACATTCACACCGATCAATGGACACTCACGTCGATACTACAAGGGCAAACAGTAGCCCATGATAGTGGACCCAACAAGGGTTCCATTCATGGTCGCACATCAGATCTCTCACATCGTGCGGTCAGTTTTGTTTAGTGGACTCGGATATGCGTCAATTACATCAATTCTGTAGCGTCACCGGACCGCCGGTCGACAGCACGGCGTTCACCCATGGACCGTTTGTCGACAACGAGTGGACATCGAGTGTTTGGGCCACCAAACAAACAGCAATTTCCGAACGCACGCGCCGGTGACGTTTCCGAACGAAAGGCGTCTGTCAACTCAGCACAATCTCTCAACAAAAAACCTATTCGTCGTCACGTCCTTTTTATATAAGTTAAAATATTGTAACAGGCTCAATATAGATAAGTTAACAAAATACACGTTTTGGTCATTAAGAACTCCATATATTCAACAATTTGGCGACCGTGACATCAAAAAACCGAATCTACTCTTCGTACGAAGATACCGGCCGGCACGCGGCACGCGGCGGCGGACATTTTGTCGGACACCCAATTTGGAGATTTCAACGCGAAGATTTTAGAAAAAACAACGGCGGATATCGAATCGGATTGGAAGAACAAGAGAGGGATTGTCGGGTGAAAGTCGAGTTGGTCTCTGAAAGGTTGGCCCGTTCCCTAACAAATTCTTATCCCAATACCTATTCATTCGTGTAGCGTGCTCGATATTCAAAAGTTTTCTAAGTTTCATTTATTTTCGCTAAATCTTCAAGTCCGTGATTAGTACTAGCAATTAGAAGTCAAAATATCTAATCTTATCAAAACATTTTCAAAGTTTTCCCAGTTTTGAGCACATTTTGGTAGGAAAAAATAACCTACAGTTACTTCACGAAGCATCGTAATAATTATTTCATTTCAATTTCTTCTCATTTCAGCATTTCCTAGCATCATTCAAGCTAAACTACTACATTTTTTTTAGATTTCAATTCATTTTCTTCATACAAAGGCATTATTACTTTACATTTTTTTGCATTCATTACTTTACAGTCGAAGAACACATCTTCTAAACATTATTATAACATCAATCAAAACTCCCAACATACAAATAAATTGTAATAAAGTAAAATTAATCCCATTTTGTATCAATTCCAGGTTACACAGTGCAAAGTGCTATAAGTTTCTATAAAGTCACTGCACTCATAAATTATCTGCTGCCGGCGACCCACAGCCTCTTGGAGCACATTCATCCAAACGACTTCACAGCTGTTTTTTGTGGTTTGACTGGATTACAGGTATTTGGATTTTGTGCCTTTGTTGACAATGACTGCCACAGACGATCTCAAAGATTTAAAAGCTAAACGAGCATCAATAAAAGGTAGATTAACAACGTTTGAAAAATACTTGGATGAATTAAAAGGTTTTGACAGTATTACTAAGGTTAAGTGCCATGAAACAAAAACCAGATTAAAAAAATTAGAGAGTTTATTCGAAGAATATGATTTAATTCAAACTAGTATTGAAATAAAGCTGGAAGGTTCAGAGAGTCAGGTAGAAAGAGAGGCTAGTGAGACTAGATTCTACAGTGCCATAGCAGAGGCTCAGGATATAATAGAAAGGCATCTCAGTAGTGTTGAGTGTGATGCACAAAGTGGAGTTTCAGGTTCTAGCATAAGAACGGTACAGAATAGCCATATCAAGTTACCACAGATTAGGATTCCTAATTTTGATGGTGATGTGTCAAAGTGGTTAGAGTTTCATGACACCTTCTCTTCGTTGATTCATAATAATGAGTCTATAGCAAGCATTAACAAGTACCAATACTTGAAAGGTGCCATTACCGGCTCTGCTGCAACAGTGATAGCATCGTTAGAGATATCTAGCAATAATTATGAAGTAGCTTGGAAATTATTATGTGAGCGTTACAATGACAAGCGTAAGCTGATCAATACACATCTAAAATCATTGGTGGATGTGCCAAATGTTAGTGAAGAAAGTTCATTGCGTTTTCTGGCCGACCACATTGCTAAACATCTGAGGGCATTAAATTCTTTAGGTGAAAAAACTGAGAATTGGGACACCCTGATCATATATTTGTTTTCAACAAAATTAAATAGCATTACAAGCACAAAATGGGAGGAACACAAGGGAACTTTGTCCGAGGTACCAAACTTAGAGACATTTTATTCATTTCTGCGTATGAGAGCCGACGTTATCGAGGCTACTACAACTAGTTCTCAACGAGGGTCTGAGCAGCAGCAATCGCAGCAACAGCAGCAGCTGCCTCAACATAAGCGCATTCAAAAACATCAAAAATCTTTTGTTGCAACTGCAAATGAAACTAATAAAGAAATAAAATGTGTAGTCTGTAGTGGAGAGCATTTGATCTACTATTGCGAACAATTCTTAGCAATGTCACCGTCAGACAGGTTGAATTTAATTAAAAAACACAAGCATTGCATCAACTGTCTACGTAGCGGACATTTAACCCCACAATGCAAGTCCATGTCTTGCAAAATATGCAAACGCAAACACAACTCTCTGTTACACTTTGACAAGCCGCTGGCAGAAGACAAACAAGTTGTTTCAAACCCAATTTCACTGTCAACATGTAGTTCTAACCAAGTTTTGTTGTCTACAGCGATTGTCAAAGTGCAGAACAGTAAAACAAATGAATGTATAGAAGCACGCTGCCTGCTTGACTGCGGGAGCCAGTCGTCCTTCATAAGTCAAGATTTAAGCAACAAACTGAGTATTAAAGCTGAAAAGGTCAATTCTGTTTCTGTCACAGGTATCAACGGTATAGCCTTTGAAGCATTACAACGCTGCAACTTTAAAGTGCAGTCATGCAATAATGCATTTAGCACGTCAGTCAATGCATTTGTCATCAATGACATTACCAGTTCAATTCCAAGTCAGGAAATTGATGTTTCAACAATCAAGTTACCAAAAAATGTAACTCTAGCAGATTCCAATTATCATGTGCCTGCAAAGATAGATTTATTGTTAGGCGCGGATGTATTTTGGGACATATTATGTCCAGAACAAATAAGGTTAGGGAATAAATTACCTATCTTGCAAAACTCTACATTTGGCTGGTTAATATCTGGCCCAGTTAGGTGTAGTAAAAATAATAATGTATCAACTAATGTAATATGTAATTTCAGCCATGAAATACAAAATCAGCTAAGTAAATTTTGGGAGCTCGAAGAAGTTCCGCAAAAGCCTGTCAGGTCTCAAGAGGAGACGGAGTGTGAACAGCATTTCGTGCAGCACACAAAAAGGCTTGAGGATGGGAGATTTTGTGTCACTCTGCCTTTGAAAGCAGAGCCAGACACACTAGGTGATTCATACTACATAGCATCAAAAAGGTTTGAGTCATTAGAGCGACGCTTTCGAAGACAGCCTGACATAAAGTCTCAATACACTGAATTTATTGATGAGTACGAATCTCTTGGTCATTTGTCAGAGACTGAGAGAACTGATAGCGCCGTATTTTTACCTCATCATCCCGTGCTAAAAGAGCAAAGTGAAAGCACAAAGTGCAGGGTCGTTTTTGACGCTTCGTGTAAAACGGCATCAGGGCTCTCACTCAATGACATCATGATGGTGGGACCTAGCTTACAAGACGACATTTTATCGATTCTGCTCAGGCTTAGGCAACATAAATACATTTCCACAGGAGACTTAGAAAAAATGTTTAGGCAGATTTTTATAGACAAAGGTCAGAGACACCTACAAACTATTGTGTGGCGCAAGGACGAGCGGGAACCCATACGCCATCTACAGTTGAATACAGTGACGTATGGTACCTCGTCAGCTTCGTTTTTAAGTACAAGGTGTATAGTTCAATTAGCGATCGAATGCAAAGATCCATTGATTAGCGATATAATTAGGCATGATTTTTATATCGATGATTTGATAACAGGGTTTTCAGATGAAAGGGAATTAACAAAAATATACAAGGGCGTTACTACGCAGCTTGCTTCAGCAGGTTTCAATTTAAGAAAGATTAAAAGCAATTCAGAGTCACTTTTAAGCGTAATATCAAACGAAACAAACACATCAAACAAACAAGAAAATCTAAAGATTTCAGCGTCTACCAATACTCTAGGAATTGAATGGAATCCAAACCTAGATACTATCATAATTGCGGTTGAGAAATCGTTACAAAGACATAATCAACATAATCGTGCAACCACAAAACGCATAGTTTTATCAGTGTCGTCAACAATATTTGACCCGCTAGGACTATTGTGTGTGTGCGTTATTACGTGTAAGATTATACTACAAAAATTGTGGCTATTGAAGATTGGATGGGATGAAGAGATTCCACAAGACATAGCAGAGTCCTGGCATAAAATGATCGCTAATTTCAAACACATTGAGAATCTGTCCATCCCACGCCACGCTTTTTGCGCCAACCCTATCGCTATAAACATTCATACATTTTCAGATTCGTCGATGAACGCATACGCAGCGTGCGTTTATGCGCATTCTAGTGACGCGCTAGGGCACATAACGGTACGACTGCTGTGCGCTAAATCGAAGGTAGCCCCACTAAAAACGTCAACAATACCCAGGCTCGAGCTGTGCGGTGCAGTTCTTGCTGCTCGGTTGTGTAAAAAGGTTACAGAATCACTACGTTGTGACCTAGATAAAAAACATTTTTGGTGCGACTCCAGGGTCGTATTGGGATGGTTGAAAACCCCCCCGCACAAACTGAGTGCTTTTGTATCGCATCGCGTAGTTGAGGTCAATGAACTGTGCACTGATAACAGCCCATGGATGTATGTACCTTCAGCAATGAACCCAGCTGACTTAGCCTCGCGCGGAATGTACCCAGAAGAGGTACCGAGCTTATCGTTGTGGTGGGAAGGGCCTACATTCCTACAGGGATCACAGGATCAATGGCCAAATCGGCAATGTGAGGCTCAAGTAGATCTACCTGAGGTGAGAGTACATTTTTCAAACATTGATGCAAACCCAAAATCATTCATAGATTTTGAGCGTTACTCTAGCTTTATAAAGTTACGTCGTATACTAGCATATGTTTATCGATTTATTTATATGATCAAAAACAAAGTAAAGGTTATCGAGCCATTAACATTTAAGGAATTAGAGAAGAGCGAACTAAAGCTGGCTCAGTTTTCACATCAAGAATGTTTTTCAATTTATAAAAATAATTTTAGGAACTTTCCTGCAGTACATAATTTAAATCCTACGATTGAGGAACAAACAGGGTTAATTCGAGTAGGTGGTAGGTTAGATAACTCAGAATATAGTTATGACAAACGGCATCCAATTTTGCTAAGCGGAAAACACCGTTACACAGAGCTACTCATGTCACACTTCCATATGAAGTTGATGCATGCAGGGCCGCAGCTGCTTCTCTCAGTCGTACGAGAGCAGTATTGGCCTATTGGCGGTAGATGTTTAGCAAGAAAGATATGTAGCAGTTGTCTAAGATGTAAACGACTGAAGGGAGCAACTGCGCAACAGATTATGGGTAACTTACCTTCAGTAAGGTTATCACCCGGGTTTCCGTTCGAAATAACGGGAACTGACTATGCAGGCCCATTTATGATTATTAATAAAAAGGGGCGAGGCGCCAGACTAATGAAATGCTACCTATGTGTTTTCATTTGTTTCAAGGTTAAGGCAGTTCATCTAGAGCTCGTGAGCGATCTAACTACGGAAGCATTTATATTAGCCTTGCGCCGGTTTATGTCTCGTCGGGGAAAGCCCCGCGAGATTTTCTGCGACAATGGCACCAATTTCGTCGGTGCCAATCGAGAAATTGGTGCACTTGTCAAAGCGTGTTCGGATTCTGTGTCAGACTTAGTCAATGAGGGCATAAAGTTCAAATTTTCACCTGTGTACTCACCACATTTTGGTGGCCTCTATGAGGCAGCTGTGAAATCGGCAAAGTTTCATTTAAAGCGGGTCGCAGGCAATGCTCATTTTACATTTGAGGAATTAACTACACTATTTTGTCAGATAGAAGCCATTTTGAATTCGAGACCGCTAGTTCCTATGTCCTCTGATCCAAATGACCTATGTACCTTGACCCCCGGGCACTTCCTAGTAGGAAGACCTCTCACTTCAATACCCGCCCCGGACCTACAAGACGTTAATCCGAATCGCCTCCACAGATATGCAAAAATAGAACAGGCCCGGCAGCATTTTTGGAGCCGATGGAGCCGTGAATACATCTGCGAGTTGCAGCAGCGCGTCAAATGGCAGAATAAGCAACCAGACATTAAGCAGAACCAACTGGTATTAATCAAAGATGAATGCCCGCCTTTGAAATGGTTGCTGGGACGAACCATCAATATTCACAAAGGGAGCGACGGTGCTTGCCGTGTAGTAGATGTAATGACCAGCAAGGGAGTCATCAGAAGAGCAATAGACCGAATCTGTCCACTCATGGACCTTCCCTAGCATTCTTCACTTTCAAGGAGGGCGGAGATTGTTTGGGCCACCAAACAAACAGCAATTTCCGAACGCACGCGCCGGTGACGTTTCCGAACGAAAGGCGTCTGTCAACTCAGCACAATCTCTCAACAAAAAACCTATTCGTCGTCACGTCCTTTTTATATAAGTTAAAATATTGTAAAAGGCTCAATATAGATAAGTTAACAAAATACACGTTTTGGTCATTAAGAACTCCATATATTCAACATCGAGCGACGAGACGGGTGCCGAGCTTCTGATGAGCTGTGTCAGTTTCGCGTCATCGCCGCTCCCGCCTCTCCAGGCCGTGTGCGAAGCTGTGAAGGTGTATACCTTTAACGAGCGGTCCCGGCGCCTGCAGCAGCTCGACGACGGCGGGGTCGGCGGCGCGCGCGCCGGCCAGCGCCAGCAGCTGCACGGTGGCGGGCCGCCCGTCCACCGGGTACGCCGCGGGGACCACCACTATGTCGCGACTGCCCAGCGACGCCTGCGCACGACAACACAAGCCTGCTCATCTGTCCGGGCACCGCCTCCCGAGTCTTGTAGCGTAAACGCTGCGGCCGAAAGATGTCGGCGTTCGTGAAGTTATCCGTTTGCGCAGTGAACCAGCATTCGTAAAATTAGCTGTTTGTGTTGTAGTCCTTTTTCATACTAAATTGTTGCGCAACCGAATAGGTAACCTCACGAATGCCTAGCTTCATCGGCCGTAGTGCACTTATGGTGAAGGTCAAATGAAAATGAAACATCGCAGTCGGCTTAATGTATGAGATTCAATGATTAAACCAATTCAAAATAAAGAAGGCAAGCTCTGCTCGCACAAGGCCCTAATACATTAGTTGGAATGCTAATAAATATCTATCAGATCAATGATAATATTTTATTTTAGTGCGTATATTGTGTACCGTACTTATAGGGGAACCTATAAGTATTCACCTCTTGCTGATGAAGATGTCTGCGTAAGACATCTATTTCTGAAATAGCATAGAGACAGTGTCGAGTATACCTTGACATGCGCGGTGGAGTACCGGAAGGGCGTCATCCGCTCGGAGCGCACCGTGGACTCGTCCAGCTGCAGGCCCAGCGACGCGTCCGTGGTCAGCTCCCTGACAGGGGACACACGTCATACACACCTCGTTAGGTACTTCTTTCATTGACAATACTCTGAATGGTGCTGTGTGACTTTCGAATATAAGAACTTCAGATTTATCAATTCCCATAGAAAAAATAGATTATTTTTATGACTAAAAGATGGAATTTTTTGTTAACGATAACCAATGAAAAAAATAATTTGACTAAAAAGATAGTAATTTAATGTTTTATACATTAGAGTATAAATAGTAAGCACGTGCAAGAATAAGTTAGCGACTTTAAACCAAACATATCTCTTTGGGTACAGTAGCATTCATTCAGTATATTAACATCACAAAGACGATACAAAAGTAATAACACAATAGCTAAAAGTAACATGACAAAAAGTTTATGCAAATTAGTAAGACATAATACAACACACAATGACGAAAGCTAGATTTAATCTCAAAAGAGAAGTGATGGCAAAGATAGAGTGGATACTACAGGTTACCACAAAAGTAACAAAAACACGCGTGCTATCTCTCAAGCATAAACCACGTTTAGGGCTTGTTTTCACTGTGAGTAAGGTCAAAAACTTCATTGTGCCTAATGCTAGGGACTTACCTGTGTCTTACGCGATTTTTGTCGCAACTATAATATTTTGTAGGACTCTGACCAGCAGGTAGTTCTTGGTGACGTTTAACGGTTTACTCGCCAAGTAACTAATCAACACTTTACTCGCAAACGGAAACAAGCCATGAATGTATGAAGCGGTAAAGTTAGCCATGAGTAGTAGATACAGCTAGCTACCATCACCCGACTGCTGAGATATGCATTCTGAGTACATACGACCTGCCTGACACTACAATGCACAACACTTATAACTTGAGACTTGATCACAGACGAAACTTCGTCTGTGGACTTGATTGACGCAAAACTGAAAGCTAGTTTGAACGTACAACTTTAAGGGTTAACTTTTAATTCCAATAATCACTGCCATCATAAAATTGGATGTTTAGCGATATGGGGCGACCGTACACAGTGTCACATGTATCTGTCATATTAGCACGATCTTAGATAATGTTTTTCTGGTCATCCTAAGGTCCACAGAAACTAATGTCACGCATTATTGAAAAGCAACAGATTTAGCCACCGTTTGAGCTTCTAGTCATGAACTTACATAGTGCCGGGTAACTAACTACAGGCTTGACATAGTGCCGGGTCAACTGTTAACCTTAATTGTTATACGTTTTATGAAACAAATTATCTTTGAAGTTTAGTGAACACAAGTGTCAAGTTATAGTGCGCAGTAGCGTGTTACCTGTCTGAGAGGTCAGTGCGCAGCGAGGGCGCGTCCCGCAGCGACGCCGCGTCCGCGCGGCACACGTAGAACCTACGGCACGCACGTCACTCTCACACACCCCTCTCGCTCTGATCCCCCGCGTCTGAGAGGGACGCATAGCCCCCGCTAGCTTCAGCGATATCAATCGTATCAACTATGTCTCTCCTTGCGCTATGCTAATGCTAAATGCTATAAAATGGGGGACATCTGGACATAGATTTTATATCCCTGTTTTGACCATGAAGGGGTATTTTGAGAAATCATTTACGGAATTTCAAAAATGTCATTAAAAGTTAAATAAATGAAACAGTATTACGACTGTTAATCCAAGGCAAGATCCTCTGAAGATTTTAATGTAAGTAATTCAATTTGTACCCCCTTCACAACAAATCCTATGATGGATTAAATCTAGTGGGGACTATGATAATATCCTAAGCAAGTGTATACTAAGCACAACGGATCTTTAGCTCTCTGAAGTTAGGTGCAAAAGACGATTGCGCAGTTCGGTAGAGTAAGCGAGATAGCACGATTTTAGGCGTCATCAGAAATGGGTTCTGCGCAGCTACTTCAGAGAGCTAAAGAACGATTGTGCGTATCATAGAATGGTAGAACGACAGACAAATCTACAGTGTCTCTGTCGCTCAAAGCGTTGTTATAATGGACCATTCGGCATCCCAATGGGAGTTAGTTCAATGAACCTGACTGATGGTGATGTTTTCAAACACAATTCTCAAAAGCCAAAATGCTGTTTGCACTCAATCCAGAGTGAGTTCATCGAAATCTATTACATTCTTTAGAATAAAAAAATACAATTAAGTACTAACACCACCATGAATTTAATGAAATAAAGAATAATTTCAATGAACACACAACTGTCAGTTGATAAGCAAGTCTGCACAATGTACAATGTAAAGTGAGCCTTGTGCGTTGGACTTACGTATCGTTTCCCTTCAGGCCGGTCGTGCTGGAGCGGCCGGAGTGCACGCTGCCGCGCTCCTGGCCATCGTATCTCAGGGGGTAGCCTGGAACTGGAAGGACAAACTTACTAACTAATATTGTAGACGAAAATGTCAACTATTTTAGTATCACGATATTGTGCTTCTGAGTAAATGGTTTTCATTAAGAGAAACTGAAAAGTATGGAGATTATACTTAACAGTTTGACAGCTCAAGGTAATGCTGTTTGTCTATGGACAAGTATCGACTGGCTCGTGGACAAGTTTTGAGTATTTACATATTTTTCACTAGCATCCCGTTTATCCCAAATCCTCTTTGAAGCTAAACCACTGTAACGTAATAGCCACAAACACTTGAGATACAGTGCCGCCTGGCAACATTCTGTCAAGACCTTACTCCAGCAGCTAGAGGAAATAAATAGGTCACCTTCCCCCGCGTAGTGGCGTGCTGCTCGGTGAGCGGTGGGGGCGGGGCCGGGGGCGGGCGCGGGGGCGGGGGCGGGCAGCTGTCCCGCCATCAGCTGCTTGTAGACCAGCATGTACTGCGCGGGGTCAGTGACCCGCAGCTGCTCGTAGTACTCGTACTGCTGACGCTGCAGCATGTACGGGTCCTGGTACCCGCCGCTGCCGTAGCCTGATATGAACAATGTTTTTGAAATATCGATTGTGCATCACAAAGCTTCAGTTTTCATGTGGAGATGGAACAAAGTTGAATCTTTCTTTTTACAATAATTGCTGCATGGAACACTATTGAAATATACAGGTTGGATTATACAAGAATCTTAAAATCTATGACGGTAGCCTTGAAGCGGCTTCCACTTCAGAGTGATCCACAGACTGTCCGACAACACGAGCTAGCAGCTCCTCACCGTCATAGTAATGATCCCGGTCGGTGCGATGGTGCCGCGGGCGGCGGGCGCGCGCCTGGCTGCGGCGCGCCTCCCCCTCCTCGTCCGTGGGGGCTGCCTCGCGGGACTCCGGCCGGGACGCGCTCGAGAACGTGTCCCCTGCACACAACACCCCTCAGTCTACTGCTCGCTCACCACGGGACGTGTACCGCTAGACACATTTCAGCCAGATCTCCGAAAGCATCCGTGACGGAAGGCCAGAAAATCTACAGGTACTTACTTAATTTAAAAATATATTGAATACATTCGAATAAAATGGTATCGGATGCCGGATGGGCCTTTGGATGAGAAGGATACGTTTCATCGGCTCTGGCTGAATGTGCGGATAGCGTATGAGGTTATGAAACAAAGGTACATACAGTACGGTCAATGGATCTAGGCATTCGTGATGTTAGCCGTTTCCATACTCAGTACTATCTGTAGCATCCTACTGCGCATCGAAACAGTTAACTTTACGAATGCCCAGATCCGTTATTCGAACTGTTACTGAAAATGAACGAGGTTCATTTTGAGGATATCTTGGAGAAATGCCTCAATTATTGTACGTTGACAGCGATCATGCTAGACGCCATGAAGATGCTTTGATGTACCAGTCATTCAGGAGAGATTAGAAATAATGTCCTTAATAAATAATAGTCATATCACCTATAATCTAACTGGACGTGACGTCCCATATCAAATTGATGTGTGACTTATCTCAACATGGAGATAGCCAAAAGAAAATGCTACCATTTCTGAAAAATGTAAGGTTTCTACGAGTATAAGCTTGTAAATTGAAAGATAGAGGAAAGATTCTCCGATAAAAGTGAAGCAAATCATATTTATAAATACTTAGAAAAAATTAAAATACTTTATCATACGGAGCGTATGATAAAGAAATAAATAATCTTTTTTTTTTTTAATTATCCAAAATCAATAATTTGCTTGTCAAGTAAATTTTTTTTTACAAAATACTTCTACCCGGTTCAAATAAATGAGAAGATATTAATTTTTATTCATTGGCCCATTCGTATCCAATGTTTAGTTTCAATGGCCTTCGTTTTATGCTGAAATACACTCACACTGTTGGTTATCCAAACTTGATCAGTAGAAGCTAGAGTCATTATTTAACAGAATGATATTCAAGTGATTTGTTAGACTGTGTCACATGCAAATAAGCCCGTTACTAGCGAACGTTGAATAATTATGAAACAGCGTTCATCAGTAAGAGAGCGTGTGAGTGCCACAAGACTGTTGTATGGGTGTACCTTCGCTCCTACTATCATTAGACTTTGCATCGGTAGAGAATGTCACTGCAAAATAAATATAATACTTGTCAGTCGGTTAGTTGCAAGTTATATAAATATTGAAATAAATAAACACATACAAATAAATGCGGTGCGCGTGAGCTAAACGCCACGTATGGTCCATTTCTTTGGCGGGTCAACATCGCGAGTAAGTTGCATGAATGCTAATTACTGGTTTCGACAAACATACATTACAGCAATCACTTACATAAACTAGGTCAAATTCGAATGCAAGCAAACCGAACTGCGTTTGTATTATGTAGGTATGCGTCTCAAACGAGGAATTAATATCGTGTTGAATATTTCGTAGATCTTGTTCCATTTTGAATATTCACAATTCTATGGGTCGGTACGGTACTATACTAACATGCTATCTATTTTATTATAAGAAACTAAAGGAGAAAATATTCAAGTACATGTGAACTTTTGTTGAATAATAATGTTCTGGTTATTAACGTCTGTTGGTGGTGAATGTTGCCATAACTTTGGCAAAACGTAAGCAAAATTGTATCAACTGCCTGGTTTTGTCACGGGCCACGGCTGAATACTAAGCTGTAAGGGCGCGAACGCCCGAGCGGGCGGCTAGTTCAGCGCCTAGATGTAAACCAATACAAACGTATTGGTTTGCATCCAAGCGACCAGCTAGGCCAGACGCCAGCGCGCAGCGCGAACTTCTAGTGCGAGGCGTCTAGGCGCTGCCTGCCTGTGCGTTCGCGGCCTAATACGATTCAGTACATAATAGACTTTCTCTCGCGTCTCAAAAAGGGTAGAGAAGTAGCGGTTCGTCCAGATTACGGTAACATTTTCCACAAACAGGTGATTTCGATCATCTTGAGATACCAACCTCGCCTCCTCTCCTCCTCCCTCTCGCGGTGCAGGTTGCCATACTTCCGCGAGAGGTCGATGTCCCTGTAGTCGTAGTGTCGGTCGTGCCGGACACGCTCGCGGCGCGCGGAGTCCCGCGGGCGCTCGCGGCGCTCCTCGTAGCGCCGGTCGTCGCCGCGCGGCGGCTTCGACGTGTACGAACCTTCGCGGTAACGCCTGCATGACAACACTTTGCTATATCATTGGGTCACTCATTTTAAGCTATCTACGCATAGGTCATTTGAAAAGAATTGGGCATAACTGTAAAATCTGATCCGGATTGCTCATATTTAATGCTGATTCACTCGATCATAAAAACAATGGGACAGTTCAGTTTCATTTAAGATAGTTAAGCGCTTTGGACTTTTCTGTAAGCTTTCTATCTATTTTTAATAAATCATTTCATTTCATTTCATTTCAAGACCACTGCAATATGACACCTTGAAATGTAAGCGTTAAAAAAATTATGAAATAATAATGTTCTTTTCACTGTACTCATCGAAATTCGAAGTGGTCTAACAGTCGTTTTGGTGACTGAAACTTTTTACTAACCTTCGATCCCTTTCTCTATCGCTGTAATAATCTGTATCGTCCTCATCGTACTTCCGACTCCTGGTGCTGCGGCGGTACTTCCTCGCATCAGGACTGACGTCTCCTTCCCTCGCGCGGCCCCGGTCTCTCCTGTCCTTATCCGATCGTTTGTCATCTCGTCTCTGGTCGTCTTTGACGTACTTTCTATCGCTTCTGTCGCCCCGGGAGTACCTGCCTTCCTTGTCTCTGTCCCGATTCCTGTCACGGTCCCGGTCGCGAGACGTTTTGTGCCTGTCCCTCCCCGGAGACGCTTTGAAGGCCCGATCCCTTTCAGAGTCGTCCCCGGAAGAGTGGACGCGGTTCAGCGATTGCTTCCTTGAACTGGTAGCTGGCCTGTCCAGCGAGTCCGATGCGTCGTTCCTGTCCATACCACCGTCTGTAGCGTTCTGGTCGGCTCCGTCCAAGTGTTCTCTGGAATAAGTGAGGTCGGCCGAGGATATGACGCTCAAATCCTGCAGGTTCTCCCCTTCCATGGTGACCTCTCGTTGCGTCTCGTCCGGCGCGACGAAGTCGTGCGTCACTTCGTTGGCAGGATCGCGCGCGCCGAGCACGTTCCTCGGGGCCGGCTCCGTGTAGTCGGAGCCGTCCATGTTCTGCTCTCGGACATCGGACGGACTGGCCTCGATGTGGATAGGAAAGTCGTGGTCGACACCCGTGACGACCCTTTGCTCGTTGCTCGCGTAGTTTGATCCTTGATATTGCGAATATTCGTCGTTGCTCGGCTCCCCGGGAACCATCCTATCGAAGCCGATCGGTCTCCGATCGGAGGCGCGCGCGGTGATCGGTTGGGAATAGTTGTCAGGATTCTGCTGACCGTCCGCCTGCCGGTAGGGCCGGCCGGAGCCGGCGCTGTCCGTGGGCTGGCCGTCGATGTGCCGGTCCATGTAGCTGTCGCTGGGTTGGCTGTACGCGTTGTCACCTTCGGTCTGCTGGCCCGGCACCATCCGCGCCAGCCCCGGAGGCGGCTCGTCGCCTGATATATTCAGATTCTGGTATTCGGTCTCCTGCTGGCCGACCACCATCCGCCTCAGGCCCGGGGGCGGCATGCTGCGGGTGAAGTCCGTGTTCTCGCCGTAGTCCCCGCTGGACAGGTGCGCGGTCTGCAGGTACTCGTTCCTGTCGTTCTGCGGCGCGACCTCCAAGTTGTCGGGCACCGGCTGCGGCGCCGGCATCGCCCGGAACAACACCTGCGGCTGGTCCGGCCGCTCCGAGTTGTCCGGCGTCGTCTCGAGGTTCGCTTCGAAGGCCACAGGTCCTCTGCTCTGCGATACCTTATTGACGACCGCCGGCGACGATAGGCTCGCACCGGACATCGGAGGCTGGTACGATTGAGCGGGAACAGTTGACGTTTTCGTGGTGGACTTGTGAGAGAACGGTCCCGCGCGTTGGAAAGGGTTCTGCGAGTTTTGGGGCGGCGGTAACGAAGGAGGTAGCGCGGCGGGAGACGAGGTCGGGGCCGGCCGCGGCGGGGGGGCCTGCGCCGGCGCCGAGTGGCCCAGCGACGACGTCGACGATGACGACGGCGGCCGCGGGAGTGACGGCAGAGACGCCTGCGGAGGCAGCTGAGGCAGGACGGAAGACCCGGGCGGCGGGGGAGGCATCGACATGAACGGCACAGAAGCGCTGCCGGAAGAAGGTGGCGGAAAATTCGCTGGTGAAAATGATGGTGGTGTCTGCACGTTTTCTTTAACACTTCTGGACTCAAGTACAGGAGGTGACAGTTTACTGTTAGAGGAATGTTGATCATTAGCTATGCTCATTTCTTGCAATGAGCTAGACAGCTCCTCGTGGCTTTCACGTCTACTGCTTCTGGAGCCATCTGCAACTGTATCTGAATTCTTAGACCATTCACTGTTCTGTGTATAGGTTTCATCGAAACCATGATGTACATAGTTGTAGTTTGAATTGTCTGTATTCGGTCCAGGACTTTCTCCAGAATTTCTTGATTGATTCTCACTTCTGTAGGTCCCCTCGGAGTGTGTGTGAGGGCCATCACTGGACTCTTGAGACATCTGGGACTCTATTGACCACTGTGGAGTTAGATTCTCTATGTGAAATCTCTTGCCTAATGCCAGATTAGGTAACCTCTCTTTGACTACTTCTCTATCACTCAGGCTTTTAACTTCTTCTGCTCGTTGATTACTGCCATTATTTTGTGCTGGTTCTGGCACCCCATTGTTCTCAGCAGGGTTTGTGGGCAGAGTTGCAGGTTCACAGTTGGCATGTCTAGGAGGTGCGGCAGCAGCAGCATTACTATCTTTCTTCTC
The DNA here is from genome assembly GCA_951394285.1 of Epirrhoe tristata. Classification (NCBI taxonomy): domain Eukaryota; kingdom Metazoa; phylum Arthropoda; class Insecta; order Lepidoptera; family Geometridae; genus Epirrhoe; species Epirrhoe tristata. The sequence goes on from OX596139.1 coordinate 12,695,481, forward strand.
ATCCATTGCCCAGTTCCAACTGTCGGTGCTAACAAAGCTTTCCTCTATCACATTAGCATTGTTGAAGACCTGCTGTTGTATTGGTGGCTGAGGAGCAGCATTCTGCATGCTCTGTGCTTTCTTAGCATTCTCATCCCAGCCCCAATCCCAATTATCCTCCCAACCATCAGCATTACCGGTGCCCGCGTTGCCTGCATTTTGAGTGTAATTCTGTTGCAAATTCTGCTGGGTAGGCTGGTAATAGTTCTGTGGGTAGTTTTGCTGAGGGTTTGCATATTGATTGGCATAATTTTGATTATACTGTTGCTGGTGTTGGTTAGCATTAGGTGGATAGTCTGGGGGATAGGCTTGTCCATACTGCTGTCCGTGGTTGTACTGCTGGGGGACTTGTTGAGGGGCCTGCTGGGGGGCCTGCTGGGGGGGCTGGAGGGGGGGCTGCTGAGGAGGTGCTTGCCAATACTGCTGTTGCGGAGGCTGTGTTGGAGGCCCTGTTCCCCCTGGATAGTTTTGATACATTGTTTGTTGGTTACCAAATGGCTGAAACAATATAAAGATTGAAGGTTATTTGATTTGTGTGAAGGTTCATTTTTTAGTATCTTATTATTATATGGGAATAAGACTTCCTAAATGTATACCAGAAATGTTTCTCTATTTGTATAAAAGACTATGTATATTGTTTAAAAAGTAGCTCGTGACTTACTCAGTAATTGAGGGTTTAGTACAACAGGTTTTTCTCTTCCACTTCACTCTATCCCTCAATGTAATACACAAGTAATAATGTTTCAATATAACATCGCACCATATGTTCAGCACATACGATACCATACAAGTCAAGTTGAATTAACAGTTTCTATAGATTCAGTGATATCAACATTATAATTATGTATGTAGGTACTTTTATTTATTGCAATGTTTATTACAATTAATTTTGAACATTTATGACGAGGAAATCCGAGTGCTACTGTTGGTCCACGTCATTGTTTACGTCCGTATGAACTATTATAACTCGAGCTCACCTGAGCCTGGGGCGCGGCGTAGGGCTGCGCGCCCGCGCCCGCGCCCGCGCCCGCCTGCCCTCGCTTCATCCACGACATCAACGCTATCACCGCTTACGTAACATTCGCAAGGGGCTCACATATGCTGGCCCCGAAGTAAATAGCCCCGTCACTATCATGCACAGAAACACTTCACTTTCACTTTAACTATGTATTCAGCTCCTAAATTAAGTTTTTATAATTCCTATGATCGCTGTGTGTGCCGCACTTTTAAAACTGTACTTGAAATGTGTCGTAATTTATTTAGAAATTATTTTAGAAAATTTGTTGACAGCAACCCATCGATCGAAGGTGCCCTGTTGGCAGGTGTCTGTCGCCTGTCGGTCGGGTCGCCATTTTTTAGTTGAAACTTTATCATGACATGTCATTGTCAAAATAAATAACTTTTTTAAAGCTTTTTTTTTAATTTACTCTGGGCCATAGAGATATTATATACCAGCGTTTATATAAGTAATATAATGTAAGTTACATTTCTTACGTTTTTCGCGTAACATGTAACAAATTTTGATATTTATGGCAATTTTCGTAACTTTTGAGAAAAACGGGAATTGCAAATTTAGCAATACAAGATTTTTATTGCAAACCGTTTACGAACGCATTCAAATGGAACGTACCTAAAACTGGCGTGTCTAAAGAGTATTTCACACTCCTCACACTCAAGAGATGGCTCTGAATGAAAGTGAAACGCACCATGACAAAATAAAACCTATAAAATAGAAATAGAAAAACTTTTATTTTGTGGTACTTACAAAAAGCTTACATTAAATTTAAGAACTAAGTATATTTAAGGTAGAGTGGGGCTATTCCAACCAATGACAATAACTCGTAATTTACTTTATTTATTCAAAAACGCCATCGAGATCAAACTAGCTGAACAGCTAAATTCAACAATATTTCTTAGATGGTGCTGCTACGGCATAAATTGTCTGAGTTACAGGCCATTTTTCGCAACACTGTTAGCGAAGACGCTCGTCACATTTTGCAAGAAAAGTTGTTGAAATAGCCCCGCTATAAGTACTTTATTACAATTACACACAAAATTGACCACCAATCCGCATATTGTCATTGTGCTGCAGCGCTGGTTTTCTGTGGTGCCGGCGAGTTCATGTGTAGCAGCAGCTGCACACGCCATACACCATGTCAATATCATGGTTTGTTATTAAAAACTACTAGAAGTATGGGTTATAACCTGTTTTCTTGAGCGTGTGCGCGCATAATTCCTAGTTCGCGCGCGACTCGTGAGTTGGCGCCCCGGCGCCGTTTGCGCGCGGTTTGATTGTGATTTATTTTGTGTCATTGATGTTTGTTATCGTTTACCCCTAACGACCCCAATCTAAGCCAAAAACATGTTAATAAAAAAAAACTAAAATGTAACTTTTGCAGCAAAAATGTAACTTTTCAGGGAACGATATGTAACTTTCGACTCAATGGCCTGGCAACACTGTCTGTGCTGTGCTATAGATAACAACAAAGTGAATACAAAGTGAAAGTGAGTGAAGTGGTGACAGACAGTGACAAAATGACAATATGAATAGTGACATTCAATGACCTAAAAGTTATGATTGGCTAGAAGGACTAGTATCCAAAGCCATTAATTAAAAAAAAAAAAAAAAATGTGCTATAGATGGTGGGTTGGTTTTTATCAAAGAGAATAATATGGTTTTTATTATTCTCTTTGGTTGGTTTTGTTTTGTTTGATTTGATGGTTTTGGTTTGTTTTGTTTTCTTTCTTTGCACAGAGTACTTTTCTTTACTGGAGATAGGTTTGATTGAGCTGAGTGAGACGATCCATCCATCCACAAAACATATTGTAATCAAATCACCATGGGTAAAAGAGCGAACCCATTCGTAGAAGATTTCATACCCCAAAGTAAAGTGCATGTTGGACTCAAACAATTCAACAATAACGATGATCGTTTGAAGAAAGTTTATGGTGGGTACCTGCAACACAACGACAATTACCTACCTGCAATCATGTCACAACCTGAATTCACCTTTGTAAATATATTATTGGCCTATTATTCATCACCATTATTGAACCCTTTGTAGGGTGTAGGCCTCCTTTATAGCGCGCCACTTCTCTCGGTCCCTTCCCACTTTCTCCCAACCTCACTGACTCATTCATCCCACCAACGAGCTGGTGGTCTGCCCTGTTGTCGATGTGCAATATTTGGCACATGCTAGAAATTTTTAGTATAAGTAACCTATTTTATTTCCCTAATTTTTCAGAAAAAACATTGAACCTGCTGTTCAAAGGTGCCAAAAAAAATTTTGCTCAAGACCCTGCAAATGATTCAGATATAGTGTGTACAAAGAAAGACAAGTTGAAACAATTGTTTATTGGCAAGGACGGGGCTCTTCTACGTTCTGGAAGCATGGTATATTTTTTTGTATCAACCATCTTGTTTCACTTCTGGTGAAAGGTCTACCTAAACTGTCATATATGCGTGATGCGCAGCGCGACCTATTAGTTTGCAGTATGTTAAGATTAAATGAACCTCTGTCACTTTCAGGTATCACACAAAGATAAAGCCAAGCAATGTAGTTGTGGATGTACGGTAGAGTCTCAATGTGCATACTGTGACAGCTTGCTCTGCAGCGTGTGCCAACATGCTTGTACTCTGTGTGAGAAGACACACTGTAAGCACTGCATTCTTGTGGGGTAAGATAATCTACAGTACCTACTGTTAAATAAAAGAAGTAAAACCGGTACTTACAACAGGCATGAATATGAAATATAAATAATTACAGTAATTGTGAAATCTACATAAATTATACCATAGTATTCCTTCTCTTCCAGGTCTGAAGGAATGGAAGTTTGCGTATCCTGCTACCATTAGTTCTTTCATTAATTACTTTTTAAGTTTTAAGAGGTTTATATATTTTTAATTTGTCTGAGACTGTTTCTATAAGGGCTGTAAGTCATTAGCATAAAATATTTAGTTGTAATTACTTTATAAAAATTAAACAAAATTAAATTTTATTGTATATTAAAAAACCAAATTTCCCACCAAACTTAGAACTTAAAAAAATCTGTCCTACCTAATAATAAACAATGACCAAATAAAAAACATAGTTAAATTCACTTTGGTTGCTACATAAATGTGGTAATTAGGTGCTATTAAAGTAATAAAACAAACAAATACTAGAAAAACAAAAAAGGTATTGCTATTATAATATCTACGTGCTGTGTATTGAAATATGTTCTAAATAGAACACTAACAAACAATATTTGACACCACCATAATAATATAATTCATTTATTTAAAAGTAGAAAAGTCAGCACCTAAAGTTACCCTCATCCATCCATACAAGAAGCTTATTTATATGCAGACAGTAACATTATTACATTCAAGTCTTTACTACCATAATCTTAAGATTGTACCTACAATCTAATTAGCTCAACCCACAGGTAGCTAAATATAAACTTTCTTAGTTATCTAATAAAGTCTTCTTCTTAGAACTAACTATAAGACATAATAGATAGCATTTATTCTAAAGAAATGCTATATTTTAAACCTCCACGTAATCTGCCATCACACACCGTGATCCTCACCATAATGTAAATAAGCTGAATCTAAAATACACAGATAAATGCTCAGTAAATAACTATCTGATCTTTATAATTGAGGTAGGTACTCTATCAGCTCACAAATACTGAAGCTTTTGTATAAAACAAGCATTCATTGTGCGCAATACATAATAATAGAATATCTGCATGATCTGACATAATCAATATTTCTTATCACAAAGATCAAAATTTCAAAAATATCTAAAAAATATGATTTTATCAATCAATTATGAGGAAGAAAGGAGCCTCAAGACAGTACACATACTGTTTTCAATTAATAAATTAAATAACACATGGTAAGCCATTTACTTACAGATTTTATGATACATCACAAGTTTACAACTCCGACAGTAAGTAATTGTGTGTAGACTGGCATACAGTTCAAGAGATATGCTGGTCTGGTCTGATGTGTCACACTCATATACGAGTTATATCTAATTGTTTCCGGCGAAGATCGGGCGTAAAGTGAGGGTCAGGTGTTTAGTGAGTGACATGACTTTGTCACATGCTCATCTTCCGGGTGGAACCCACGTGATGGTGCGCGAGCCTCGGAGAGTGGCGCCGGCGCCGAGGCGAGGCGGGGAGACTACGCGAACAGGTACCGGTACAGCAGGGTGGCGGCCAGCCCCAGCAGCAGGGGCGTCAGCCAGGAGCTCCACGCGCTGCAGACATTATTACATAGGTACACTAACAGTTCAGTTCACATCATCTGAAAAGGCATCTCGTGTATCAGGAAAAATGTTTTGGTTGCGAAGAAACAGGTAGTAGAATCACCTAGTTTTAAGACTATTCTAAGCTTATTGCTTAGAAAAGTCTTAAAACTAGGCACAGACCTAAAAAAATTTCGCTACGCTCAAATTCTAGTGATCCCAGCAGTCCAACTGAATAAATGCTTTTTTGTACAAGCGTCTCCAACTGGTGAACTGGACGAGACACGCAGGTTTAAACCGCTGCGCTGTATCCCTATACCTAGCGTAAGCACCAGCAGGGGGTTACATTTGCAGACGCTGGGCATTCAAAAGGCGGCCGGATGGTGGACCACGAGTGGCGATCACGAAGTGTGTGGATGCGGCCTCTCGAACGCTCTTGCGCCGATACCATCCGCAACTAATTAGTAGCTAATAAGGTCATGGTAAGAATTAGAGTTTCGCTTTAATTGTGAGTAAAGCCTTTGATCCTCCAGTGAGATAATGAGAATGTACGAATAATGAATGAACTTTGTATAACGACATTCCAATCGAGTTTTAAACGTCATCGACCAGCGTTGGTTCTTTAAAGTGGTGTTTAAAGCTAACTTTCACCTCTTATTTTATTACACACATTATTATCAGTTAAAAGTGAAGTTACAGCCCAACAAAGGTTTGTTAGGTTTAAGAATAACCGTACATACCAATATTTTCGTTTGAGCATATGCTCGTCTACGATTTAGTGTGCTATGCAATCTGCATTTTTAAGATTTTCTTGAAGTAGGTACTATAAGCAAATACTATACTACTATAAAAAAATAGTAGGTACCCTAACTCATTTTATCAACGGCATTTATCTAATTAGTTAGTTTTGTGCTGTCAGTTTTAAGTGTTGATTATATTATTATATAGGAATCGAGGTCGTCCGAGAGCACGTTGGGTCGACGACATAGTGAAGGTCGTAGGGAATGTTTGGACGCGAGAGGCGCAAGATAGAGGAGACTGGCATAAAAGAAAGGAGGCCTATACCCAGCAGTGGGTGTTACCAGGCTGAGATGATGATGATGATGATGATATAGGTAATTGAGCGAAAGAACAATGACACGAGGACTTGGGTAATATAACGAATATGTATGCCTTACTTGATTATACATCTACTATGTATCTACCTAACTAAATAGATCGTAGCTTTTTAAAATGTAGCTAAGACACAGACTTTCTATTCTACCAATGTTACCAAGAAAAAAGCATTTTTTTGTAGCTTGGGTTTAAAAAAGCAAACAAAAGCACATTTGTCTGTGTAAAATAAGGAATTTAAAGGGAGTATTCAAATGACTGAACCAACGATTACCATAATATTTATTGCAACTTTTACAATACATTGCGTTTAAAAACAGATCAGCACCAAGTTATATTAAATAAATACAGCAGCACAATATCACTACTATGTTAATATACTAACAATTATTTAAAATACTCTACAAGCTTTTTATGATTACAATATCTGACAAGCCTAGGTGAATAAGTACAATGTATTTAATATATATGTACTTAATGGATAAGTACATTATTAGTGAGCAATTCATTTAATACCTACACAGAACCATGTGCTTTGTGCCAGTGCTAAATAATAACTAAAGTTAATGTGAATAGTTATCCTGCCTTCCTATTCCGCAACACATTATCTTCGGGCGTTGGTCTCTAACTAACTAACACAGAGATCCAATCGTAAGCAATAGGAACTAAATTTTATCACAAATTTTTCATAGTTCTAACAGGCTATGAATAGATTTTTAGTTTATAACTTACAGGATGGTTCATATCCTACAAAAATTACATGAGAGTAGCCGTTGTAGCCCTGTTTCGCCCAATCGCGCTCTTCTGCTAATTGATGTGATAATTCGCTATTCGTAACAGAATAGAAAAACAGGAATTTGAAACAGTATAGAGCTAATGTTAGTAAGTATAAGTGAAAATAAATTCTACAATTCTACTAAAAAACATTGTCAAGGATTGCGAGCGAATCGCAATTATTACGTCTCATTTTAGTTCCTTTCATTTTCTTAAGATACACTCAAAGAAAGTAAGATCGATTCGATCGAGAAGTCCAGATGCAATTTGCAAAGTTTCTACTATTAACAATGTTTCCTAGTAGATTTGGCTCGTGTTAAATCGCCATTGTAAGCAATCAAACTTGAGAAAGCACTCAATTTGTTCAAAAAATTTAAATAAAATATAAATTAATTGCTTTCTCAACTTCAGAAAGTGAGTGAATAGGTAGGTACTAGGTACAGCTTGTTAGTGTTAGTGACATATAGCAAGACTATCATTTAACTTAATCTAATCTAAACTACAAATTACAAAGCAGATCATTATTAGGAATTCATTCGATTTTTAGCCTACTTTCTAATCTAAGTTCAACTCTTAAAGCTCAATGGTTCAACAACTGCTCAAATGAAACTAGCTGCTAGAACTATGTGGGTGCAAATGCTATCATCCAGTCTATACCTGATTATGTAGACTTGCTAAGTAAACTAGGTACTTATCAGTTTCAAATATAATTTTACGACTAAGCAGACTGCGAGTGTGTTCTTGATTGGGGTGAAGCACTTTCTTAGTAACATCTAACATGTTTATGTTAACTGATATTTTATTAGGTAGGTATGTTCTTATAATTATAGTATTTTTTCTAAACATTCCAGAATTACCTATTGGGCGATGTGGTCGCTCAACGACAAAGCTCTTTTCAATGTTTTGGTGTAAAAATAATAATTCCATAAATGTTGTTGACATTAGCATTAACATATTAACAACAGTTTTGTCCTCCAAGTGCCCGCCGCCGGCGCAAGCGCGATCCATGACATTTAGGTAAGTGCCTACTACATTTTCAAATAGATTTTTGAAATAAACGTGCCTAAATGATTCCTAATATTGAGCAATGCTGTCGTTCAGAACGAGATACCTACTTACCACATATTTATCAGGGAATGATAGATAGATATCTTTATTTCACAGAAAAATGTAACATTCGTCATTTAGTAGTGTTTCTAAGCCTATATTAGGTTTGTCTAAACACTACGTTCTCGTTGACAACAACATGTTTAGTAGGTATAAAGTTTGAGACATCGAATAATAATTTAGGTAGGTAAAAATAAGTAAAAGACGTAATTATGAGCAGACGCATAGAATGATAATGGTTGCACGAACACATCCAAAAGAGTTTGCATATTTTACTACGCTTGTGTGCGTACGCTTACTAGAAAAACTATGTATGCTCCATTTTTTCCAGTAATTGTATGAGTTGTTAAAAATTAATCTTGATTTCGGAAATGTTGTTTAAGTATTATATTAATGTTTTTTGGTGTGAGTTTATTTTTTATTTCTAATGGTAAATTACTAATAAGATGAGGAATTAGGTATTGTGATGTTCTTTTGCCATATTCATTTTGAAACTTGGGTAACTGTAATTTTGGAATTTGTATATCAGTACGAAAATATTGCTCTGCAAGTAGATTAAATTTTACTTTTTTATGAATAGGTACACAGTACTTGAAAAGTCCCATGCGATCATCCGAGAATTTATTTCTTATTTTAGTGGGAACTATTAAATTAAGAAGTCTGTGCTGGATATTGAAGATCTGGTCTAGATAAGTTTTGTACGTGCGCCCATAACTGCTTAAACCATATGACAATATACTTTCTACCAGAGATTTATACATTGCATTGTGATCATAAAGGGTTAATAATAGTATGTCAAACGGTACTTTACATTTAATTATATAGAATTTTGCTAAAACGGCTCTCAGTTTATTGCAAACCTTATCAATACGCTTCGCCCAGTTGAACCTGTTGTCAATTACAAGCCCAAGGTAAGTATAATTAGTAACTTGTTCAATTATTAAACAACTGCTAGGACATTGCACATTAGATGAATGGAGACAATCACGACTATGGGCGACTATATTAATATCTTCTTTTCCTGGATAGTAATTGTGGCTAGAACGCACATGAACCACTTTAGTCCTATCCGCATTCAACACCAGTCCCGAGTCATGTGACCACTTACATAAAGCTGTGAAATCGGCTTGTATCAGGCTTTGTACAACTGAGGGGTCATGATCAGCAGCTAATAAACAAGTGTCATCCGCAAATTGATAGGTGGTACAATGTTTAATGACATTAGTAAGATCGTTAACATAAGCTAGGTAATGAGGAAAGTCAAAGTTCATTTAGGCTGGTTACATACACGATTGGCGGGACAAACTACCTAGGTAGTAGGTACCCAAGTAGAACTATTGATTTCACTTAAACAGTTATCGAATATCTACACCAACGCCTACCTACGAAGCATGACAATAGATAGATAAGCAATCGTAATACCTATACCATTATACGATTATATGCTTTTATACCTGAACTATTTCCTAGCTCGAACAGCTTTAGAAGGAACAGGTTATTCGCAGCTGGTTCGCAGGCTGCCAATGCAACTTACCTATTGCTAAACCAAGACGAGCGAACTAAAGATCATCAGTCACTGATTCAACTCTCTGCTGTATGAACCTATACCTAATAAGTAGGTAGGTGTTAATATTGAATTAAAGTTTATATGATTATAGAAGTGTGAATCCCCGTGTTTTAATGTGATGAGAGGGGATGAGAGTCGAGGATGGATAACTAGGCGATGACGCACTTGCCCTGCTCCTGGGGGGTGTCGTTGGACCACTGCGGGGTGAAGGCGGCCTTGCTGGCCACGCGGTCCGCCTCCACCAGCTCCCCTATCTTGAACTTCGCCATCAGGGATCTGGAAATATTTTAGAAACAAGATCACGTCTGTTTCCCCTCGGTAGACATTCTCTCAGGTCAAGTCATTCAAGATAATTTACAAATATCTAAGGAGTTAGAGGGAAGTCCTAAATACCTTTGGCACAATGACCGTATTTTGCAGAAGGTAGTATTCCATACGTGACAGATTGCAAGTTGCTAATGTTGCTATGTTCTTCTGTACAAAATGCTATACATAGGTGTCTATATCTATCTATCCTGGCTTACCCAGCCCGAATGACTCATCGGTTTCACCTTCACCCCTTTTTGGGTGTAGCAGGGTATAAAAATGTACATAATATAGCAGCTACGTATAGTTCAACATAACATTATCACAGTACAGTTTGCCCAACGGATCTAGGCATTCGTGATGTTAGCATTTTGTCTGCGGAGTGTACGCTTTTTCATACAAAATTGTGTTCTGCAACTACTAACTTCAGGACTACTGCTTCTGTAGGCAACTACTAACTTCACGAATGCCTAGATCCGTTGGGCGAACTGAACAAGATTTTTTCGACAGGGTCATTGTCACCGATGTGGCTTTATTCAGCCGAAATTAATAATGCATTCGGTGGGATTGAGGCTATCGAAATAACAAATTTTGATTTTGTTATTCAAATACTCCTCTGACTAACGGGAGGCGAAGTAGGTATGTCAAAATATAAGTACCTACAACTGCATTATGATTTATGATCTTAGCTATGTATGATCTTGAGATCTTTAAAGTTATGATGGTGAATGAATGTAAGTAGGTACCTGGCATCGGAACTGTGGCTGACATCTTCAAAGGGCTCTGTGGCGTCCTGTCCTGCTTTTTCCAGGAGCACTTCTTCACCGCCAGGGTGCTGTGGACAAAACATATGTACAGTCAGCAACGAAAGTTGATTAACAGTTCTCCATCATCGTCACTGGCTGCGCCTGCGATTTTGACCTGGACCATCCTCAGAGGAGCATATTTGTCCAAATTTTGGTCATGATGTTGCGGATTTCAGACATATTCAGATTTGTGAATTACCAAATGTTAATCGACTTTTGTTGCTGACTGTACCTACTTGCTTGTTCATCTTTTGTAAATAAATGAAAGTCATGCTTACATGCATCTTCCTGATAAGATTGCTTTAAAACGGAATAGGTCATAACTATTTAATACCACACATGTAACACATTATCATCATCATCATCATCATTTCAGCCTGGTAACACCCACTGCTGGGCATAGGCCTCCCTTCTTTTATGCCAGTCTCCTCTATCTTGCGCCTCTCGTGTCCAAACATTCCCTAATAAATAATATAATGTAACACATTATATTATATAAAATTAAAATTATATATATTGATTATTTTTTATCAGTGACATAACAAATTTTTAAGTGACTTAGTATATTTTTTATCATGATCACGTCATTAAAAGGTCATTCGAAATAACTTATCAGCTTCCTGTTGACTTTGTTACAATGAGAAATAAGACAACTACCTCCATTATGTTTTATTACGACGAGACCATGCCAAGCCAAACAGGATAAACTAACATTGTAAAATCAATCCTACACAAGTTACCGAGAACCTTTCCTGCGCGCGACTTGATAATTGGCCAAAGATATATTTGCGTGCTTTATTGCTAAATGCGCATTATATGCTGCTCGTGCTAAGTACTAAGTACAGTGACGAGGAAACATGCCACTATTGTTGTTTCCCCGTTCGCTAGTTTATTTTGAGGAATTCCTATTGCTAAACAAACACGGGGATTTCATGACTTATTTCTGTTTCCTTCGTTAACCTGCTTATTTTAACTGTTACAAACTACACGAATCATCCAGTGGCCACACTGCACTGGCCACATTATACATTAAATTACATAATATCGTAGTGTTTTTCGAGATACTGAGATCTCAGTAAACTTTGGATAGGGAACACTTGTGGCACCCTACTTGACTGACGCAGATCTCTAATCTACCTACCTATCGATACCATTCTGGTATCCAGCTCACTGGGTAGGCGTATTATAGCCTATTTCAGTTTATTGTTATCTTTCAAAGAGAAAATCACTTTTGTAAAATAAACCAGAATACTTTTATGATAATGAACTGCAGAAGTATGTACATATCTGCGACGCTCTGATCGGATGTGAACTTTGAACTGTGTCAGCGAGGTGCCACAATCGCGCCGCGCGGCGCCGGCGGTTGCGCGTTGCCTCGCACGACTATCTTAGCATTTTATTTTAACGATTCTATTAGACAAATATTTTTTCCTTTGAAAAGTAAGCGTTTATGCTCATACTCCTACTAAAAACAATTCAAACATAATTAAAATTAAGGGCTGTATCACCAAGACGCGGTAAAACATGATTTGTCAGATCTATAGAACTTATCCCTGTATCCAGATCCTATTGCGTGCGTCTAATTGCGATGAGACTTTCCGTTTGTGGGCCAGCTTATCCGTGCTAGGTCAACAGTTGTTTCTAAAGCTTAAAGCCTAGATCCTAACGAACAATTCAGTGTTGTACCTACCTACGTACCAAAATCGTAACTCGAAAAAAATTAAGAGTACTTGACTATTACGATAGATTTATTTGTTCCAGTGAAAATCCAGACAGGCTCAGTCTATTTTATAATAAATCATTCAGTACCAGAGTGGTATATCCAAGTATCGATCGAATGATAAGATATAATACGTATAGGTCGCGCAAGCAAACACCGCGCGGTATGCGAAGCGCTCCCCTCATAAGACGGTAATGAGAAATTCCATCCCAAGACGTGGAGTGCTGCCGGAGCCGGAATATTAAACCGTCTGATCTGCTGTTATGTTGCTCTAAAGGAAATGCCTTTCTTTTACTATACCCAGTTATCTTTAAAATAAAATATCATTCAAAATGAGTAAAAACCTTACATGTATGTCATTGGAGCAACTGACACTAATCACATACATGATCAGTAAACGGTATTAGATAGACATAGGCACCTTTTAAATGGATCTATATTATTATCTTTACCTACTAGGTGCTCCATAATGTACCTATGTAGGTATTACTTACCTACTCGGAAACTATTACATATGGTTTTCACTCGTTTGTGTGAAGATTTGCATCAGAGTGGGTACTGGGTAAGGTACAACGCGTATAAGTAGGTACTCGTTAACTTGTAACAGTACCTAATTATCAGGGAAGGACATAGGCTACTTTTTATCCATTAAAAATCCCGAAAGACAGTGGGTAACACTGCGGGAGCGCAGTTAGTAATCCATAAAACATGCATCCTAATTAAATCTCAAGGTTTCTTAGACCAAAAAGTATCTATATTAAATAAGAAAGTTCGTATGAGTCAGTCGCCAACTCTGGTGATGGAGTTTTTAGGCCGCTTACGCCTTAAGGCGTCCGTCATGGCTTAACGACTTTATTAGCTGGGACCGACAATTTAACGTGCCCGGAAGCGCTCATGAAAATTACACTGGCGGTCACCCATCCACTTACAGACCGTTTCGAAAGCAAGCACGACCACGAGCGCAAAGTAGGTATACATAACGGATAATAGTTTGAAGATAACACAAAATAGTACCTCATGGTAGTACATACTTATCATGAGAGGTGCATGCAGCTAAACTGCAAAAATGTCACGAGCGTTGCGATAGGCAGAGTTGTCGTGAGTCGAGTGCGCCGAGCGCCGCGCCGCGCCGCGCCTGGCGCCGCCGACGACACGGCTGTCGTAATTACCGGCAAGTGGGCCACTACTGAATAAATTATAGCTTTTCCTTCAACTTATTAGCTAATTACTAAATTACTTGCAGCAATCATGCAGGAATTTGATGTAGAGGTCAGCTCTCTTTGTGGTCGGTAATATCCTTCTATTTATTTTAGTAGGTGTTCGAAATTACTACAATTTTATTCAATACAACATTCAACTTGTTTAGGTTCGTAAATTTGTCTTTAAAGGATATTAAAACAATGGTTTTATTAATTTTAGACATCATGTTTCATAGTAACATTTACTGCTTAAGACCAACACAATCGTTATCTAAATAGAAATAGTGTTAGTTTCAATTTTCAAAACGTTTGGTTTCGATTCCCGAGCTGAGAACAAGTTTTTTTTAAATGTGTGAATGCAGTTTTCCATTTTACTAAAATCAATGACATGGTTCCTAATAAGTTCTTCTTGAAGATGGTTTCTTGTTACTGTTGTTACATACTGACTGTTCTAAATGTTACACCTGTATATTAGTAATGTTCACAATCACATTCACACTCTTGTGATATACTTTTTAGGCCCCATGGCGTCCAGCATTATGGAACTACACAAATATGAGGATCAAAGACAAACAACAGAGATTGATAACTACCAATTCAATATGATATAATATATACCAAAATGATAATTTTATCAGAATTTTTCAATGATTTTTAATTAACTACAGATAATGTTGTGTTTTTTAGACCTTTGCCCAGCAGTGGGACAGTATAGGTTAAATAAACAAATAAAAATAAATGTTATGTTCACAGCTAGGCGTTTAAAATCCGGGCTTGAAACATGTCACTGACTAAAACATAGCCCCTGGCTTATACATCTTCTTTACTCAATATTTTTCTAAATAAGTGTTTGGACATGCCTCTGACTACCCCCCTTAGACATCTTCAAAGGATCTGGAATAAGTAACATAAAAGATGTGAGAGAATGTCTACCACACCTTGGGGATACAGTTGTGAACCTGTCTTTATTTTTCTACCAAATTGTTTCAATGTCTTACAATTTTCAATCATCTTTATAAGTACATAAAGCTACAAAAACTACAAAGTCATCTTCACAAATGTCTACCAAAGGGAGGTTGTGGTCTTTTAAAAACTATTGACATAATGTTTTAAAGTGCCCACAAATAGTTGCAATAATAAATAAGTAATCGTTATCAATATCTAATAACCTTGATCTAAAAAACTGCGAATGAAACTAAAACAACTAGCAAGACTAAGATAATATGAAGTTGAGTATGTAGCTTTTTTACAATAATAATTCACTGACCTCAAGAAGGAAGGATGTGACATCGTACACGGAGTTGTGAATGATGAGCACAGCGTCCTCCCGCGTTGTACGGGACTTGAGCTCTTCCCGCGTGAACAGCTTCACGGAACTTGATGTCTGTTTCTCCATCTTCAAACTCTGGTCTGGCTACGGCGACGATACTACCGGCCACTACTCTCGCAACTAATTTAATATTCACTTGAAAATGGGGCAACACGATGAGGCCAAGTGCCGAGTGATACTGACTGACTGACTGATGAGATTATAAGCGAAGCCGACGCGAAATAAATAGCACACCATCCATACCACACACAATACAATACCTAGTGCCTGACTCACCAAAAAAATCAAAGTAATTTTTTTTTATTCACTTCATGTCAGCAAGTTGACTGACGTTGACAGCCAACTGCTGATGTGGACGACCGACGGTATTGCCAACTTGGTATCAATAAAATTATCATGTTGAAAAGTAACACCATCTATCAGCGAGTAGCAAGCAATGTCTAAAAGAATCACCTATTTTAAGGTGTGCGTTACCAGCGGTCCTACTGAATGCTTCTTGACTTTGACCTAAGACTACACATCCTGTTTCATCCCAAGGGAATTTTCAACGAATTTCCCTATTTTCGCCAAAATAATTCAATGATTATTAAAAAAATCTAGAAGGAACCTAAGCTTTCGAGTCTAATACATTGCCTCATGAATCAATCAAGAGCTCCTAAGTGGTTAGATAGTCACTTGTGATGCTACTGTTGGGTATGTATACAATAAGCCTTTACATATTTTTTTTTTATGAGAATTATTTTTTTTTATCATGCATGGGTTGTTTCCTTACCTCTAGACTTACACGGGCAAGATTGCGGTGTACGATGGAGCGAGCCTACCCAGAAGGTGCCTATTAACTCTCTCCTTAAAAACATCAGGGTCGTAGCTCAGCAGAAATACAGATGCAGGAAGCTGATCCCAAATTTTTAGAGTGCGCATAATGAAAGAACTTTGAAAGGGCTTAGTTCTAATTAGTGGAATATCAACCAAGTGAGGATGATAGTCAGCTGTGCGTCTGAAGTCCCTGTAGAAGTCTCAACAATCTAAAGTGATTTCAATGAATAAACTAATTTTGACTTTGATTTTCTACCTGAACAGAAAATGTGGCAATTTACAATCATAATTATTATAAAAGTATCTGATATCTGAAGCTATCGGGTGAAATGAGGTTAAATTGGAAGACAATTATGATAAATACTGCACAGTAAAACATTAATAAATAATAACAAACATAAATAATAAATATTAATAAATTGAATTGAATTTGATTTCATAATAATATATAATCAATTACTTCTATCTACCTAGATAAACATTGCTTACACATAACAATACTACACTTTAATATGGGCATCTTTAATTTCTTTCTGTTTGTGAGTTCCATCACAAAAAGGTCTTAGTTTTGTTTGTTTGCAGTTGCAGAGCCAGTATTCCTTAGATTTTTCAACTGTGAATCTTATAGGTCTGAAAAGAGAAGCAGATTCATTGATTATCAACTACAACTCAATAAGTATGAAACAAACAAACAAACAATCATATTATCTGATTTACAGAACATAACCATGTGTTTTACATACATTGAGATTTGGATTCTCTTTGAAAAATCAATTGATAAATATAACACTTTTAACAGTTGAGAATAAAAGATTACTTATGGTTCTTCTTCATGTCATGTCACATTTTGAACCAGTGTGGTGAAAGGGTTATAAGTGCGACTCAAAGTGGCTCCTTTCGTGCACTGCTGTCCTATCATGTTGTATGAAGAAGGAAAAGATTCCACGAAGATCATTGGACTGTTAATGAGCTGAGTGCTGTAGTAAAATATCAAAACCCACCTTTGCGAAACTTTTAGGTAAATGTCTTTGTGCGTGCCATCGCAAAGAGGCTGTGACTTGGAGCGTCCGCAGAGGCACCAATGATAAGTTTTTCCAGCTTCCAAGGAAATTTTGAAGGGCTTCTTATCATAAATAATGCCATTATCTTTTTGATGTGGCGCCGAATACACATTATCTAAAGGGTTCTTCGGTATTTCAGGCTTTGGTGGCTTCGTTACATAGTTTACCTGCGGAAATAACAAATAAAATAATTTTTTATCTTACCTTTTTATAACCTCACATTTCTCTATATATTTACCGTTCTAATATAGGTCGCCACTACCGCACGTGGAAACCTATTTGCTAACATTCTAATGACAGTAAAAATTCGTTTTTCTTTTCGTGGAAATTCTTCAAATTCGTAAAAAACTTGTCCCGCGAATCGAAGATTATTGATAAGAGATTATTTTATTTATTTATTTGTTAGTATGTTTCTCTATGAATGAGATTAATCTATGGTCTAGGTTCTAGGTTACGTCAAATTCATTTCGAAATGTCACTGTTTGTCAGTTTACTGTCTATGGTTTACTGTTCGTTCAGTTCCTCAGTTCATGTAGTATTTATTATTATTATTTATTTATATGAACAAAAAAGAAAAGGGCTTTATCGCTGAGCGACTATACCGCCCAATCAGTAACATCTTGTTCTTGGCTCAGTCTTCTTCTTACGCCGTTAGAGTTAGTAGTACACCGACGCATTCATCGCATGCGACAGATAGCATCCAACGAGGATGCACCTATTTGATTAGCTATGTGCTAGAGTGAGACAATAGGTTCGCATTCGCATGCGACGAATGCGTCGGTGTACTAACAGGGTTATAAACCTAATCTGTGGTTATAATCTCTTTGGAGAAACCATCTCTATGAGAAACATACACTTCTCAGCCCATACTCACCCATAGACTCAGCCAGCTTGCTACAGTTCGCCCAACCGATCTAGGCGTTTGTGAAGTTAGCCGTTTGTCTACGCAGAACACAATTTTGTATGAAAAAGTGGTCACTGGTCACTGTTGGGCGAACTGTACTTACTTTACTTTACTCAGACAGAACCATAGTTTGTGCGTGGTTTGTGCTCAGAACGAACAGCTGTTTGCTGTTGCTCCTTTTTTTCTCTTCGTTTTTATTTTTATTTTGTGAGACGAGAGCTAGAGAGAGTATATATAGTCAAAAATTAATGTTAAATAAGTTGAGGTAAACTGTACAGGTAAAAGACGATAACACAAAATACAACTCGCTGAATGGCTTGAGTGATGTCTAGGATTCGGGGAATTGAAGTCAAAGTTCAGAAAGAAATTCTACAGACACGTAAATATGGACTCAATGAAATCCTTAAACAAAGAACTGAGGATGAGTCTTCGGACTCAAAAGAGGACACAGAAAGTGAGTTAATAAGACAGATTTATAAAAATTTGATTATTTTTATGAAATAAATTATTTTAAATCTTTATAAAAAAAAAGCCTAACCTATTAGTTAGAGGTAATTCTAGAGATCTCTTCGGATCTGAGTGTGAGTGGATGAATTTAGTTGTGGTTGTGAACCTGCCTATTCTAGATACAACTTTGTTTATTTTATTAAGTATTTATTTAAGAAATTGGTAGCTAGTTTACAGTCTAAACTAAACCAAAGCACTAACTACACTAAAGAATAATATACTTACTGAGTGAGTATCATGCATGTGTTTGCAGAGAGTCAAATCATGGAGCTGCTTCACAAGCTACCGAAGCTGGATAAGCTATTGGAGGTGCACCGCAAGATCGGCGAGGGCACGTTCAGCTCGGTGTACCTGGGGTCGCTGCGGCAGCACGCGGCGCTGCCGGCCGCCGCGCGGCGCTGGTTCGCCATCAAGCACCTCGTGCCCACCGCGCACCCCGCGCGCGTGCAGCACGAGCTGCGCTGTCTGCAAGACATGGGGTGACCCGACACTACATTACTTATTCATTACTTTATTTCAACAGCATTTTACCATGATTGTCTGCTTCCAGAGGAAAACACAATGTAATCGGAGTGGATCTGTGCCTTCGCCATTTGGACACTATAGTTTTTATAATGCCGTACATACCTCATAGGAAGTTTTCGGTAAGTGCTCAAGTAAAAAGCTGACCTAGTCGGAGGAGGTATAAACCTGTTCTTCTTAAGGAATGTGTAATATTAGTAGAATGGAAAAAGAATTAGGCATCCAGCAACACACACACCCAGCCCTGGGGTGTGCCTGTAGTGATGTGTGTGGTGGTGTGGGCAGGAGTACATGGGGTCGATGGACGCGGGCGAGGTGTGCCTGTAGTGATGTGTGTGGTGGTGTGGGCAGGAGTACGTGGGGTCGATGGACGCGGGCGAGGTGTGCCTGTAGTGATGTGTGTGGTGGTGTGGGCAGGAGTACGTGGGGTCGATGGACGCGGGCGAGGTGTGCCTGTAGTGATGTGTGTGGTGGTGTGGGCAGGAGTACGTGGGGTCGATGGACGCGGGCGAGGTGTGCCTGTAGTGATGTGTGTGGTGGTGTGGGCAGGAGTACGTGGGGTCGATGGACGCGGGCGAGGTGTGCCTGTAGTGATGTGTGTGGTGGTGTGGGCAGGAGTACGTGGGGTCGATGGACGCGGGCGAGGTGTGCCTGTAGTGATGTGTGTGGTGGTGTGGGCAGGAGTACGTGGGGTCGATGGACGCGGGCGAGGTGTGCCTGTAGTGATGTGTGTGGTGGTGTGGGCAGGAGTACGTGGGGTCGATGGACGCGGGCGAGGTGTGCCTGTAGTGATGTGTGTGGTGGTGTGGGCAGGAGTACGTGGGGTCGATGGACGCGGGCGAGGTGTGCCTGTAGTGATGTGTGTGGTGGTGTGGGCAGGAGTACGTGGGGTCGATGGACGCGGGCGAGGTGTGCCTGTAGTGATGTGTGTGGTGGTGTGGGCAGGAGTACGTGGGGTCGATGGACACGGGCGAGGTGTGCCTGTAGTGATGTGTGTGGTGGTGTGGGCAGGAGTACGTGGGGTCGATGGACGCGGGCGAGGTGTGCCTGTAGTGATGTGTGTGGTGGTGTGGGCAGGAGTACGTGGGGTCGATGGACGCGGGCGAGGTGTGCCTGTAGTGATGTGTGTGGTGGTGTGGGCAGGAGTACGTGGGGTCGATGGACGCGGGCGAGGTGTGCCTGTAGTGATGTGTGTGGTGGTGTGGGCAGGAGTACGTGGGGTCGATGGACGCGGGCGAGGTGTGCCTGTAGTGATGTGTGTGGTGGTGTGGGCAGGAGTACGTGGGGTCGATGGACGCGGGCGAGGTGCGCGAGTACATGCGCGCGCTGCTGGAGGCGCTGCGCCACGTGCACTCCTTCGGGGTCATCCACCGCGACGTCAAGCCCAGCAACTTCCTCTACGACCGGGACAACCGCAGGTACACAACACATACTTACATTCTACAAATATTATAAATCTCAAGTTATTTCAGTATGTTTGTGTTTCAAAAAAAAAAACAAAAATCATCTCAGAGGACCAATGAAACTTGGTATAGATGTAAAAAATAGTCTTACATAGCATATTTTTCTTCTCTAACTTAAGGGTTCAACCCTTACATACACAATCTTTTGCGTGAGAGTTGAACCCTCACTGGGGAGCTCCCTGCGTGAATATGCAGGTACATGGGGAATCTCAATGTGCTCTGAATTCAGATATTTTTAAACTATTGTTAAAATTATCTCAAATTATGTTGTTTAATTCTTTCTTTATTTTTTAATGCTTACTATGGAAATGACGATGCAGATAGCGTGAGTATTTTCCTTTTATTGTTTATTGTAACTGTTGCCTGATGGTGACAGGAAAAATTGAAGGCAAAAGACCCAGAGGCAGAAGTCCCAAACGATGGTCAGACCATATATCGGAGGAATTAGATATGCCTATCAGTGCTGCACTACACCAAGCAACGGAACGTAACCAATGGAGACAACTGGTTGACAAAATAAATAGGAGTCACGATCCTCAGTAATGAGGGAACGATTGGAATGAGAGTAACTGTTGTATATGATGTGGAGAAAATAAAACTTTATTCTATTCTATTCTATTATACAGCACTATACTAGTATGTGTTTTTTGCACTGGTAGTGAGTGACATAATGTCCACACAGGTACTTACTGGTAGACTTCGGTCTGGCGCAGCGGCTGGTGCCGGCGCCGGAGCCCCCCGCCGCCCCCGCGCGCCCCTTGCCGCCCCCCGCACACGCCACCAACTCGCGGAAGAGGACCAGACAAGAGGTATCAATATTTACCCCATTCATTGTAGGGTTTGTACCTTTGTACTTTGTAGCCTACTATGTTATAAAGCAACTGTCGTTCGGCCATTCATATTGTAGCTTAGAATCAGGAGTAGAATCACCTAGTTTTAAGACGTTTCAAAGTGATCCCAGCGGTCCTACTGAATAAATGATTTTTGACTTTGACTTTGAATGCTGACCTGCGTAAATATATAACAATTGTGCGGTGACATAAACCGAACACCCTTCAAATCAACTCAGCTCATTTAATTTGCCTCAATAGTTACCAGAGAGAGCCACTGACAGATCAGTCATACTCATGAGAAGTGTTTGCAGAGTGAGTCGGGCCCGGAAGCGAAGCGAGCCGCGCTGGACTTGAGCGTGTCCTCCCGGACGCGCGCCTCTGCCCCCGCACCCCCCGCCCTCGCCCCCGCGCCCCCTGCCGCCCCCGCGCCGCAGACATCCAGGGTACCACTCAACAACTCCAAGGTATCCTAAACATCTGCATTCTTCACTGAAAACGTTGAGCTAAATGTATAACGATGAATAACTCACAGTATAATTTGGCTCCAAAGTAAACAGAGCTTGTGTTATCCTAAAGGTACCACAACTACCAGATGAAGATGACTGATGAACTACTTTTGAAGTGAAAACTTCTTTGGGGGCGTTTGGCAGTTTTAGATGAGTAAAAATTCTTGGTTTCGCCTCGAAAAGGTCACGTGTCTGCCACCGGGTTATTGCGTATCTTAAAATCGATTGTCAGTCATCCCAATGGCAATTAAAGTCTTGTGAATTGAAGAAAAGAATGGCAATATTGGCAAATTTAGCAATGGCCAATCATATAGCAATGGGACAGTCTTTAATAAATCGCCACTGGTTTCTAGCGCGCTTAGCAGAATACTCAAAATCTAGTAGCAGTGAATAGCGCTGTATGAAAATGTTCCTCGGACTTAAAAACACGCCGTGCGCTTACGTCGGTGCGATCTAGAAAACGCACAATTTCAGTCGCGCCATCTAGGAGCGGTTTGTCGGAACTAACAACCTCAAGTCAACGGATTTCTTCCAACAAAATTTCAAGCCTAGGCGTCTGTTTACTAATAAATTATGTGGGTTTTCCCGACGATTCAAAGATTATGATTCAAAAACTGTACACGTAATTGTGAGCGAGAGTGCCACTGTTTTTTTTTTTAAAATGCATGCATCGAAAATGTACAAGTTATGTGGTATCGCAGGGCGTGTGCACGTGCGGGCTGTCGTCGTGCAGCGCGTGCAGCTGCGCGTGCGCAGGCCGAGGGGCGCTGTGCGCCGCCTGCGCCGCCCGGCCCGCCGCGCGCGCGCCGCGAGCCGGCACACAGGTGAGCGACACGACCCCGCGGACGGCGACGTGCCAGGTCGTTCACGATGCATGAACAATGAGTGTGCCGCAGGGCTACCGTCCCCCGGAGGTGCTGCTGAAGGTGCCGGCGCAGGGCGCGGGCGTGGACGTGTGGGCGTGCGGCGTGGTGCTGGCCAGCGCGCTGACGGGCCGGTACCCGCTGCTGCGCGCGCCCGACGACGCGGCCGCGCTGGCCGAGCTGGCCGCGCTGCTGGGCACCGCCGCGCTCGCGCAGGCCGCCGCCAGCCTCGGTGAGCTCGCGCTGGAGCCGAGGACTTGCGGGTTCGGCGGCCATCGGGGCCGTATTCCCGTTCTTATTTACGTTCGTTCGATCAACATTCGGATGCTTCTTCCTACGATTTCTGACTGCAAGGGCAAATTTATCGATTTGAAATATTTAACCCTAAGTTAGGACCGTGTTTCAACGTCGATCTTATCGACCGAATATAATGTAGCTGAAACGTAGTGAGAATCATCCGAATGTTCATCGAACGAATGCTCGGACTTCGGCTCATCATCTTCGCGCAGTCGAAGTCTGTCGTGAGCGCACGTATGTGACCTCGGACGTGCCGCAGGTCGGCGCGTGGTGACGAGCGGCGCGCGGCGCGGCGTGTGCCTGCGCCGGCTGACCGCGCGGCTCCGCGGGGCGCCGCCCCCCGCGCCGCCCCGCCCCGCGCCCTGCGCGCGCTGCGCCCTGCCCGCCTTCGGCTGCGTGTGCCGCGACCTGACCGCCGAGGTGCGTGCCCTCACCGCCCGCCGCGCCCCGCAGCCCGCCCTCTCCCAGACTGACGTATCGGCTCTCCTGCAGCCGGAGCGGTTCTCGCCGGGGCTGACCGTCGCCGGGTTCCCGGACAGCGCGTTCTCCCTGGCGGCGCGGCTGCTGGCGCCCGACCCCGCGCGCCGGCCCTCGGCCGCGCAGGCGCTCGACCATCCCTTCTTCCGCGAGACATAGATCCGCCCGCCGGAGCCCGGTCGCCCCGCGGAGGCGAGCGTGCCTACATTCCGTCTGCACGGGAGGAGGACTGCGTGCGGAGCGGATCCGCACAGAGAGCCGCCGCCGGAGCAGAGCCGCCCATCGATGTTGTGGTTCTGTTCGACAAGTGTAAGATAGATGCGGAATAAACTAAAAGGAGATAGGCAGAGGCGTGTCCTTCGAATACCAAAATTTGCATAAGTTCAAAGAGATCATCTCTGCTCGATCGCTGACGCATCGTTCCTGACGATTGTTGTTGTAGATTTGATCTACTGTAAACGTAAAGGCGATCTTATCTATACCTACATTCTACAAGGAATACATAAACTAGCAATGACTGCTAGTTTATGTATAAAGATCGTGATGAATCTGCGGACGAAACGAATGCTGTCGATTGACGCTTGTTATCGATCGGAGCTGTCTGTCGCGTGAGCTCGCCGCGCGCGACAGGAGCCAGGCCGCCGGCCGACACATGTATTATTAGATTTTAAGTTTCCAAGCCAAGGTCACGGGCACCGACTGTTGTGATCTATTAATAGAATTCAGACGCTGAAGTGACAATCTGCGTGAAATGTACTTTTCCGTTCTGCATGTTCAGAGATGTCACCTTGATATTTGTTGCGTTATTGTGGTTTTCCGTTTTGTTAATGAAAAGTGCTATCCGCGCGGATCGCCGCAGCCGGCGCCGGCGCAGGCGACACTCGGTCGGTGATCGAGCAGAGCAGAGCAGCTAGCAGTAGCACCGCTTCCATTGGAAGGTCGGTGGCGCACACGCCATGTTGAATTAGTTTTAATTGTAGATTTAGTTATTATTTAAATGGCATGAGTTGAAACAGCACGAATGGGGATGAAGCTGTAATACCTTTAATAGAAGCCAGAAACTTTACTATCTGACTCTGGTTTTTTAATTGCACTTGTTTTTTGTTACTGCAGAGTTGACCTCTAGGTCTAAAGAACTACCTACATACTCTTAATCTTCCTACATAGATCACATAACTAAATTAAAATGCAATTATAAAACTAGTGAAAATACACCCGAACCTACTAAGTTTTATACATTTTGGCGCTGTGATAGGTAGTCAAGCTAAATAGCTACATAATATTGTTAGGTATTATTTTATCATTGCCGTTAGAATAAGTGTTAGAACCTGACTAGGTCCAATATTATTGTTTACGGGCTGTTGTTTTTTACCTACCTAGGTACATTCCGAAAACAACAGATGTAGGTTCTCAACACCGCACTGCTATAGGTATAACAGTGCGGTGTTGCTGTCGAGTACCTACATCCGATACATTTAGGAAGGTACGCAATACGCAGCAGACTGTGAATGATGATGATTGAATACTTCATTCTTGGCACTGCACTCGAAGATTTTACAGATTATTATTATAACTACAAGTTCTCTAACTGCTATCTTGGGAAAAGTTATGTTACCTTATTGTTTACTAACTTAATTGTTGTTTTTTTAACAATAAAGATTTAATAAATGTGTAGTTTGGTTCTTTCATTAAGTAGTTCCAACAATAGATCCTTAAGCCCCCAATACATGGTGGTCGAGCGAGGCCAACGCAAGCGTAGGCAAATTGATAAAAGACAAGTGCTACCGTCTAGAAGTTTGCAGTTTGTGGCAAGATACGCCAAATACACGTTGGCGCTTGCCTGAGTTGCCGTTGCAGGCGAGTCATCACTCGCGAGCGACGGCAAATGTGCGGTCTATACACGTTGATTTTGGCCTTCACTCAGCAACGCTTGACCAACATGTACAAGTTATATAGCCTACTAAATACAATGCCATGACGACTAGAGTTATGATGCATAAAGAATAGACACTCTGTTTACCTATTACAATGTAGGTACTTCGTAGTTGAGTTACACCATCATATCATATATAGGTTACACACAAGTAAATAAAACCTGCTAATATAAGCCGCCCTTATTTAGGGACTAAGCGGAAAGTTAGGGAAAGGTATTAAAAGCAATCTGGTAATATGAATTGCTTTAATAAAATAAAATATTCATCCATAAAGCAGTCTTTACATGCACTGTTTCACGCAGCCGCTAGGTACTACTAGGAGTGCTTGCTTCATTAATCTTACAAGACAAGACGTACATCTATCTCCATAGGAAACAAAACCTAGTTGGTACACTTTACTTAGATAGGTTTCTATTATTGTTTGTACTCACAGCAATTCCTCTGATTGTATTTCAGTGTAGGTAAATTATTAAAGGCATTTTATAATTATACATTCTCAAGGATAACTTAGGTTGTATGAAACATTCATGTTGTGTCCTCAGACATGTTGTGTCCAAATATGTTGGCAAAGGAACACCAAAGTACCACAGTGATGCTTCCTTCAAGCATGATAGCAGATTAATAATAATTAATAACTTAACTAATACACCTTATACAATGAAGTAATTTGGTAAGTATGGTTATGCATTCTTCCAGAAGTTAGGGTTCTGGTGGAGGCGCCGCTCAAAGTTCTGGTACCAGGTGTGCAGCGTGCTGAGCGGGATGTACGAGACGCCCGGCGTCGGCGTCATCTGCTCCTGCGTCACCGAGTACGAGGCCACAAAGTTCACTAAGTTTTCCAACATCTTTTGAGCAAAACTAACATAGGAATTTGTTTGCTGTGCCTGAAATTGAACAATCAACATTATTTCCTTTTCAAAGTTATGTTCTTATGAAAATCATATTGCAATAGAAATAGTACAGTATAATATAACTCACCACTGAGGAGGAAAGTAGCTGGACGTTGACCTCGGGCTCGATTGAGATGCCGATCTGTGCGTTGTGACAAATGTTCTGCTGACCAAATGCACTCACGAATTTGTTTTCACCTGAAAAAATTGTTGTAATTTTATGTACCTACATATTGTAAGTAGTAGCTTAGTTGTAAATAAATAAATGTATTCTCACCTAAAAATAAAACATACCTACAATAAGCATTATAAGCTGTGTATAGATCAAGCAGTAGTTATTTTAATGTACCTTCCCATTTAAAATATACCAAGAATACAAAATATAAGTAATTATAAATAGAAACAAGTGAGATACGTACTAGACAGTTCATGGAGCTTTTTTAGGTTGGATATTTTAAAGATAGCGGAGGGCTTGGCGTTGGAGATGTGTCCGAGCAGCTGCCAGTTGGGCGGCGCGGCGGGGTCGGGCCAGCTCCAGTAGACCATGCCGGCCGTGCCCGGCGGCAGCGGCGCGAGCCCCGTCAGGAACACCACGGCGTGGTTGATACTGTCCGCCTCCTCGATCGTCGCCAGGAACCGCGTCTCCGACAACTGCGTGAAGTCCGTCTGCACCTGCACAACACACCGATCTATTAGAATCGGCATTTTTGTAGTTATCGCGGACTTCTTCCTTCGATTCACGCACCAAGCGGCCGGACACGATCAGCCCGAATACATTTGACATGGTTGTTGTTGTTTATTTGTCAATTTTCATTTATGATTTGAGCATGAGCATTGATTATTATTGTTAACTTGATTATAAAAAAATAGACTCCATTCCATTATATTCTAGAAGAGAAAAGAAACTTCATCTTTTGTTGTGATGCCGCTATGCCGCCCGTCAAAATCAAAATGACTTGACATTGACAGCTATACTTAACCTAACCAATCCATTGACAGCAAGGAAGGATTGAAGGAAACAGTAAAAAAAATAACGTTCCGTAGAACGAGGAGAGAGGAGGAAAGTTATCCATTGATTCACTTTAAAAAAATATTTTAAGATTTCGAAAATAAAAAGAGATCAATATTATTGTTAAATTTTACTAACAGATTTAACTTTACTGTCGTACAAGTTCAGTTTGATGTGATGACACCATCGAACAGTATGAGAATTTACTCACTGTACTGTACTGTCACTATTTTCAGTAGGTAGGTATAGGTACGCTAGCTAGGTACTTAATATACCTCGTCGTAACATTACATTTAGTACTACATACCTACCTACTGTTAGTTGAGTGATATGAGTACCTACTGAAATAAAGTACGTGAGTGTCGTGGAACACTCTGTTGGAACGAAGTTTGTACATCTTTAGAGATATATTTTATTACAGGATTTTATCGCGTATTACCTTTATTATTTCCCGACGTTTCGGCTGTATTGCAACAACCGTGGTCGCGGGCGAACTGAAGGTAGGTCAGCGGAGCCGACGAAAAGTGGCGGTAGTTACCTATATAGAACTACCCTCCACTAATCTTCAGAAATAAGATCGGCCGCACGTCCACCACGGCACATTACATTAACAGTATCTTCACACCGAAAAGTCACATTACGACGCGCCTTGCCCCTACTAATCACGGGATTCCACGCAGTTGGGAGCTTGAAACCATCCTCACGATTGAAGTTTGGGTACTTCTTGATTTCAATTGCCTCACGAATCATTCGCTTGTAATATTGTCTTTCGTTGGCAAGAATCTTGGGATCATGAAGCTCAATCCACATTAGGCCCTGAATCCACTACGTGCTCAGCTATCGCCGATTTATAATTTAAAATATATCTCTAAAGATGAATTGTGATCGCGAAAGTTTAAGAAAAACTGAAGTTTGTAGGTACATTTCACGTTTTGCGCACCTTGTGCACTACTTTTCGCACTCTGCGCTTTTTTTTTTGCGCACTACTATGAGCACCATTTTGTAAAGTTTATCATCGAAAACTTGTTTTCAGCTTTTCCTGTTAATACAGTTATTTTTATTTCCTGGAGACAGCGATATAAATATATAAAAATTGATCGCTTTTTTTTCTAGCGTCCATCCTCGATACCGTCCGAAAAGGAACTTCGTTCCAAAAATCGATTTTGATAATCTCGATTAAACTGTAGGACATTATCATTTGTTTGCCGGACTTTGGCATCATCCATCTCGAAGTTTCACGCATACACAATACATACCTACCCCAAGCAAGAAGCTTACATTTTATAAAATTTAAGCTTCTTGATGTACCCTCATCAAGAAAATGACTGATAGTAAACAAACACCTGACAATAAAAAATCAAACAAAGAGGAAAGCATTAGTGATTCAAGTAAAAATACCGCCAGGCCAGGTACAATACCATACTATTTTCAAGTAATGCGAACGAAAATGGACGACCCTCAAAAGTCACGAATGTCTACAACACCCTGCAATGAAAACGACACTCAACAGTTTTTTCGGAAGTAGTGAAAAATCTACACTAACTCTCTTTCATTTAAATGTCCAAGGACTGAAATCTAAAGTAGATCAATTAGAATTACTTGCAAAAGAACGAAATTTAGACATACTTTGCCTTACTGAAACACATACGCGAGAAAATGAATCTAATATAATTACATTGGATGGGTTTAAAAAAGCTACAAATTATAATAGAAAAAAAAAGAAAATGGGTGGCGTCTGCATCTACGTAAAAAATAATATTGAATATAAAAAAATAGACTGGGTGCAATCATTAGCTATTGAATCTCATTTTGAGTGTTGTGGAATCAATCTTCCAGAAATAAATTTAACCATAATTAGTGTCTATAGATCGCCGAGTAGTAATCTTAGACTTTTCATGGCATCTCTAGAATCGCTGCTACATAAATTAATAACCAGTTCAAGAACAAATAAACGAAACATCATACTGCTGGGGGATTTTAATATAAATCTACTAGTAGTTAATAAGAAAAGTAAAGAGTTTGTAGATTTATTAAAAATGTTTAATTTAAAACCGACAATACAAGAAGCTACAAGAATTACTAAGCATCAAAAAAAGTCTTGTATTGATAATATCGCAACTAACCTTAGACGGTTTAAAGCTGAAGTACTCAATTTAGGGATATCTGATCATACAGCTCAAATTATACAAGTAGAAACTAGTTTAGGATATTCTGAAAAATATTGGTATGTTCAAAAAAGAAATATCGACATTCACATGGATACTTTTATAAAATACTTATCTCAAATAAGCTTTAATGAAACCTACAAACATACAGATCCAAACTATGCATACGAAGAGTTCATTGATATATTTTGTCTTATTTTTAATCTATGCATTCCAGTAGAGCGCAAATTAACAACATACAAAAGAAAACTTAATTGGAAAACAAAAGGCATACAAATCTCAAGTAAAAATAAGAGAAAGTTATTCTTGGATAGTTTTAAAAATGAAGACTGCTCTAATAAATACATAAAATACTGTAAGGTAATGAAAAGTGTAATACGTAGATCGAAAAAAATAGTTAATATTAAATACATTAAAAAAAGCACTAATAAAAATAAAGCTACCTGGGGAATGATTAAACAACATACCACACCGGTAAACAATATCCAAACATCGATTGTAAGTATAGAAGTAAATAACAAAAAAGAAACAAATCCGCATGACATAGCTAAGTTATTCAATAACTTCTTTTTAAACTTAAACAATACAAAAAATAATCAATTAAACTATCATACACCCCAACTAAACGAAAACAGCATATTCATGAACCCCGTTGACTCAAATGAAGTAAAAAATGTAGTTAAATATTTGAAGAATAAAAAAAGTGCTGGGTATGATGATATTCCAATACAAGTAATAAAACGCGGCATAGAATTTATAGTTGAACCTCTAGTATACATCATTAATTTATCTCTGGAAAATGGATGTTTTCCAAATCAGCTAAAACGAGCTTTAATAAAACCTTTGCATAAAAAAGGCACAAAATCTGACATGGGAAACTACAGGCCCATAGCAATCCTACCTAGCTTTTCTAAAATATTTGAGAAAATTATCTATAACAGGCTAGAATCCTTCATTATCTCTAGTAAAATACTAAGTCCAAATCAATTTGGCTTCCAAAAACAAAAAAATACAACCATAGCTATTTTCGAAATGTTAAAAACCATCTTAGAAGACATAAACAATAAATCATATGGAATGGCACTTTTTCTAGATATGTCAAAAGCCTTTGACTGCGTAGTACATCAAATTCTACTAGGTAAGCTAGAAAGCATTGGCATTAGAGGAACCGCTCTATCATTAATCGCATCATACTTAAATGGTAGAAGCCAGTCGACAATAATAGACAGATTTAATAAAAGCACAAAAACAATTGAAAGAGTACAATCTCAATTTGAAGTTGTTACGCTTGGAGTTCCTCAAGGAAGCATACTCGGACCTCTTTTGTTTTTATTATATGTAAATGATTTGCCAAAGGTAACGAATCATCTATGCGTAATGTTTGCTGACGACGCAACTATTTACATACCACAGGGAAACTTAACAGTAGCAGAACATGAAGCTGAAATAAATAGTGCCTTAAATTCTATCGTAAACTGGTTAGAAACAATAAACTTAAAAGTAAACATTGATAAAACAAATTTGATTAGATTTAGAAATTATAAAACACCAGAAATATATGTAAACATTTTGAATAGAGGAAGTAAAGTAAATGAAATAAATACAACAAACTTCTTAGGTCTAAAAATAGATTGTTACCTTAACTGGAAAGCCCATTTAAGTAATGTAAATAGTAAACTTTCGAAATATTGCTACGCCCTATACATACTTAGCTCAACTTCATCTAAAGAAATTGCAAAACAAACTTACTACGGTTTTGTTTATCCTCAATTATGTTATGGTATAATATTTTGGGGTAATTCTGTAAATATACAATCAACTTTTATTATGCAAAAAAGATGCCTGCGTGCAATTTACAATAAAAAAAGCACTGAATCTCTCCGTAATGTTTTTAAAGATGAAAATTTGTTGACTCTTACTGGTATCTATATATTTGAAATATGTCTTTTTGTCAAAAATAATGTAAAATATTTTTTTGAAAAAAAATCATCTAGATCCGAATCCCAGCGATCTAAATACAAATTTGATGTCTGTATTCCGCAAATTAATAATACCATGTACTCAAATGGTACTTTTATTTCTGCTGCACGCATATTTAACAAGTTACCTTTTGATCTTAAAATTCTTGAAGGAAATAAATTTAAGAATAAACTTAGAAGTTGGTTAACTAGCAGTACATTTTATAGTCTAGATGAGTATTATGATAGGTAAAATGTTGAATTCAATTGTAATTTGTAAGGATTTCTTTTTTAGTTCAAAGTTTAAAGGAGGTAAAAGTTACTACCTACCTGGCCTACCTACTTATGTTTTTTATGTTTAGGTTATTAAAACTAGACAATAATGTTGCACATCCGAATTGGATAACTGTTTAAAACTGTACCATTTACAATAAGACCTTATCATGTACAACAGTATGCAATAAAAATTTTCTGATTCTGATTCTGATTCAGACAAACTAGAATCTAAGTAGGTATACTTACTCGTAGTACCTACACTCACGTCACATCGATCTGTCGTTGCAGCACGGACGGAGACAATAAGCTTAGCAAATATTATGTCAGAATCTTGAATGGACACACACCTACTAAATTTAGGGAGCCTAATCACAGAGAGAAAACATAGGTAGACCTATGTCGCTTTGAGAAAGAAAAAATATCAACACTCAAATAAGTACCTACTTCACTGATTTTTCTTAGCTCACTAGAAATAAACAGACAGACACACCTACCTTGAGAAACTAAGCTGTTGGTTTGGTAAACACAGCAGTCAGTTATGTCAACCAACTAACATGTAACGTAACAGTAGGTATTATGTAAGGGGTTTAATCATATTGAAATATACCAATTTGTTTTTTAAATATTTTATTGGAATTCGAAGAACAAATCCAGTCAAATAGAGATAACAGGAACTAGCACCTGAATATGAATAAACAACAATAAATAAATAAATAAACCAACATAACAACTGAACAGCATATTAATAACAATGTTAAGGCATGTAGTTACAAAATATAAAGTAAATAGTAATAAAGCATAAATGCAGACCATTCGAGAGAGCGGAGACTAATAACAGACAGATAAAGTATTATTTGATAAGCAGGCAGGCGCGGGGTGGAGGCAAAGCCCTGATAAGGACAGTCAGGTCAAGTGGTTGGTTAAACACACGCGTAAGTTACATTTAATTATATATCGTAAATTTACTTTTAACAATAATTACATCTTTTTACCTAATTTATTGAATCTCATTATTGTACACAAATAACGCAACAGTTCATTAGAACACTAGTAGCTACTACTCGTAAATTACTCAGTGTCGACATCTCTCAGACAACAGGCCTCTATTCTTGTGCATAGAGTTGCCTCCTGAATTACAACAAATATTATTAGACTAGAACAATATAACAGTAATTCAAGAAATTATGTTAATACTTTCCTTTGACTCTACAATTATTTTACGACATCATCAGATCTTATTCAGCTAAGCCTAGAACATACCCTAATAGTAAATTATTGTACTGATATTTTATGTGTGACACTCCTCGTCCTCAAGAGGTCCGAGTCTTATGGAACAATACTTGAATCTGTCTAATCCCTCATGTAGGGGTAATCAATATCCCGCAGAGGTACAAAGGTCTCCTTGATGGACTGCGGCGTGGTCCAGCGCATCACGTAGTTGGGCCCGCCCGCCTTGTCGTTGGTCCCGGACATGCGCCCGCCGCCGAACGGCTGCTGGCCGACCACGGAGCCCGTGGACTTGTCGTTTATGTAGAAGTTGCCGGCGGTCATCTTGAGCTCTTCCAGGGCCGTCTGCAGGAAGGCCTGGTCTTTCGCGAACACGGCGCCGGTCAGAGCGAACTTGGTGGACGAGCCAACCATCGAGAGGGTCTTCGAGACATCCTTGTCGTCGTACACGTACATGGTGAGCACCGGCCCGAATATCTCCTCGGTCATCAGCTTGTCGAGCGGGTCCGACGTCTCGATAATCGTGGGTTGGACGAAGTATCCCTTGCTGCAGTCGTACTGACCGCCTCCGATGATCTTGCACTTGGGGCTCTTCTTGGCGTGGTCGATGTAGCCGGATATGCGCGCGAAGGCCTTGTCGTCGATGACGGCGGCCGCGAACGTGGAGAAGTCGGTCGGGTCACCGATCTTCAGCTTGTCGCGTTCGGCCACCAGCCCGCGCACGATGGGCTCGCGCAGAGAGCGCGGCACGTACATGCGCGAGCACGCGGAGCACTTCTGCCCGCAGTACTCGAAGGCGGAGCGGATGGACGCGGTCACCACCGACTGCGGGTCCGCGGACGGGTGTACGAAGTGATAGTTCTTGCCGCCGCACTCGCCGATGAGCCGCGGGTAGTTGCGGTACAGCTCCAGGTTCTTGCCGACCGCGTTCCACAGCCAGTTGAATGTGGGCACGGAGCCGGTGAAGTTGACGCCGGCGAGGTGCGGCGAGGCGGTGATCGTGCGTCCCAGCGTCGGCCCGTCCGCCGGCACGAAGTTGACGACGCCGTCCGGCAGACCCGCCTCGCGCATGATGTTGAAGATGCGCCAGTTGGACAGCAGCGCGGTGTCGGAGGGCTTCCACACGACGCCGTTGCCCATCAGCGCCGGCGTGTACGCCAGGTTGCCGCCGATCGCGGTGAAGTTGAACGGGCTGATCGCCGCGATGAAGCCGTCGAGGCCGCGGAAGCGCATCGAGTTCAGCGTCACGTTCGGCTCCTCCGAGATCGGCTGGTACTTCGCGTTCTCCTTCAGGAAGTACACGTTGAACCGCATGAAGTCCACCAGCTCCGCCGCCGAGTCGATGTCCGCCTGCACCACCGTCTTGGACTGGCCGAGCATGGTCGCCGCGTTGAGCCGCTGCCGCTGCTCGCCCGCCATCACGTCGGCGGCGCGGCGCCACACGCGCACGCGCTCCTCCAGCGGCGTGCGGTCCCAGCGCCGCTGCGCCTCCACCGACACGTCGATCGCGCGCTTGATCGTCTTCTCGCTCGCGTACCAGAACTTGGCGATCTTCTTGGAGTGGTCGTGAGGCATCACCTGGTAGCGGGGCTCGCCGTCGCGCAGCTGCTCGCCGCCGATCACGATCGGCACCTCCTCGGTGACGGCGGCGGCGCGCTGCAGCTCGGCCTGCAGCTCAGCGCGCTCGGCGCTGCCGGCGCGGTACGCGAGCACGGGCTCGTTGACGACGCTGAAGTCCTGCAGCTTGGGCACCTCGACGATGCTCGACAGCGAGCGCTCGAGCGAGCGCGCGCCGCGCGCGCACGCTGACCGCAAGTTCAGCATCGTGCCTGCGATGCGGGGCCGGGGCCTGGATATTCTGAGGCGACGGAGCTGCGACGGTTCGGAGAGCGCGAGTTGCGGCCGCCGGTTACGTAAACCTCGAGTGCGACGGCGCGGAGGATGCTTCGAGACGATACTAACGTTGCCGAGCGAGGAGACGACCTTCACATATTGTGTTGGTCCGGAGTGGAAAATAACAGACGGATCTGACGACGCGATCACTGTGACGGTTGTCAAATTTTGTAAGACTTTTCGACTGGAACGAGGAAGATGCGATGACGTGAACTGTGTTTAATTTTCTATCCAGTTGTCGCTATGAAAATAAATCCGTAGATCCATTTCTCTACTCAGCTGACTGAGAAAACAAGGTGGGCGTGATACCTACGTACATTACGTACGCATGTGCGAAACGTGAGCTCTTTCTTTCCTCGTTCATCTCTTTCTAACAACAGCATGATTTCGTTCAACAAAAGAGGACGGCGGCTCTCGAATTTGGTAACAAAAAGATTATTGATCCACAGCCAAGAAAAGTTTTGGTGCAAAAAAGGAAACGTCATAAATGACATTACAACCGTCAAATCAGCTGTCAATACTTTTTTTAAAGGATTGGCTAGACAAAGTTCCATGTTCTACCAGACTAAAACGCTGCATCAATCACAGAACCAAAGATACTATGCAGGTAGGAGCCTGAACGAAACACCATCGCGCTTCGTCGCATCGTCATCATGTCGAAGGAGATCATAAACATTAAAGGTTGAAGGAAAGCGTCATTTTTTAATCAAAATATATTGATAAATCATGACATAGGCGGTCCATGAACATCGTTAAAGAAACGAATTAAATTTTGAGGTATAATAGAATACCAAGCGGCCTGCGACGTCGCGGCAGGATGTCTCGAATACTCGTCGAGACCGGGACGAAGCGGCTCCTTTCCGGGCGCGCCTCGTACGTGGTCGCCTCCGCGCTCGAGGAGCCGTGCCTGCCGCGCGGCGCGCCGCCCGCGCCCGAGCCGCTGCGCCAGCACCGCGCCGGCTCGTGCGAGCGCGCCGCGCTCACCTGCGAGCTCACCGCGCTCTGCCGGTGCCCCGCCACGCTGCCGCTCGTGGTGGGCACGGAGCGCGGCGCGGCCGGCGAGACGCGCATGCAGCCGATGCCGTTCGACCACCGGCGCGTCGCCGCCTACTACCAGCACGCGCACCCGGCGACGCTGCAGCGCGCCTTCGACACCGCGACCGCGACGCAGCCGCGCTGGGAGCGCACGCCGGTCGAGCAGCGCTGCGCGGTGTTCGAGCGCGCCGCGGACCTGCTCGCGGGCGCGCACCGCCAGCGGCTCGTCGCGGCCGCGGTGCTCGGCTCCGCGGCGACCGCCGGCCGCGCCGAGCTCGACGTGCGCCAGCTGATCGACCAGATCCGCGTCGACTGCCACTACGCGCGCGACCTGACGCGCGGCCGCTGCGTGTTCGACGGCGGCGAGGCGGCGCGCAACGCGAACCAGTACCACGGGCTCGAGGGCTTCTGGGCGGCGATCTCGCCGAGCGACTCGGTCGCGGGCGCCGCGCAGCTCGCGCTGGCGCCCGCGCTCGCCGGCAACGGCGTCGTCTGGAAGCCGAGCGACCGCGCCGCTCTCTCCGCGCACCGCGTGCTCGAGGCGCTGCAGCTGTCGGGGCTGCCGCCGGGCGTGATCAGCTTCGTGCCGAGCGACCCGGACGTGTTCCTGGAGGCGGCGGTCGCGCGGCCGGACCTCGCCGGCGTCGCGTTCGGCGGCACCACCGCCGCGCTCGAGCACGTCTGGCGGCGCGTCGGCGAGCGCGTCGCGCGGCACCGGCGCTTCCCGCGCGTCGCGGGCTGCGGCGGCGCGCGCAACCTGCACGTGGTGCACGCGAGCGCGCACCTCGCGGCGGCGGTGGCGGGCACGGCGCGCGCCGCGTTCGAGATGGCCGGCCAGAAGGCGACCGCGTGCTCGCGCGCGTACGTCGCGAGCTCGGTGTTCGATCGGTTCGCGGAGATGCTCGCGTGCGCGGCGAGCTCGCTGGTGGTGTGCCACCCGCTCGACTACCGCTGCTTCCTGTCCGCGCTGGCCTCGCAGGAGACGTACGACGAGGTGGCGTGCGCGCTGGCGCGGGTCGGCGGCGCGGGCGGCGCGCGGCTGCTGTGCGGGGGGCGCGCGGACGCGTCGGTCGGCTGGTACGCGGAGCCGACGGTGCTGGTCGCGGACGACGCGCGGCACTGGCTGCTGACGGAGGCGCTGCGCGGGCCGCTGGTGGTGCTGCACCCGTTCCCGGACGGGGACCTGCCGTACCTGGAGTGGGCGGCCGCGCAGGCGCCGTACGCGATGTCCGCGGCGGTGTACGCGCAGGACACGAGCTGGGCGCGCAAGGCGGTGGGCGCGCTGCGCGACTCGGCCGCGATGCTGTGCGTCAACGACCGCTGCTCGGAGCTGCAGCCGGGGCAGCAGTCGCTGGGCGGCTCGCGGAAGTCCGGCAACGGGGCCAAGGTAAACCTGCTCTTTGAATATCGGACGATGCGGTCGCGGGCCGCGTAGGTATTCCATAAAAAATATTATGATAGCAGCGCCATCTGTTGGCGAGTAGCTTATTGAATGAATTTCCTAAACTTGAGAGGAGCCTCGATCTGATTGCTTTATTGAATAGAATAGACGGTCAATTTAGCGCTAGCAGTATATTTGATGCCGTCCCGTGCGCAGGTGGGCTCGATCTCGTGCCTGCTGCAGTACTGCAGCGAGCGCTCCCTGCGAGAGGTGCTCCAGCCGCGCGCAGAGCTCACGTACGCCTACATGCAAGACTGTCCCACCGCCTGCTGACGTACGCCTACATGCAAGACTGTCCCACCGCCTGCTGACGTACGCCTACATGCAAGACTGTCCCACCGCCTGCTGACGTACGCCTACATGCACGACTGTCCCACCGCCTGCTGACGCGCAGCAACAAGATGGCTTATGCTCTTTTAACTGTGATGTTTTTGTCTTCTGTTTTGCCGCTCTGAGCGTACCGTTGTGAGGTGTTTGTGGGTGTTACAATAAAAGAGTTGATTGTATTCATATTATTTTAATTGCCATCGCAGCATGATACTAACATAAGTGGATAATATAATGTAGCACGCATCGCATCGACTAAGCTCGTAGCTCTATTTGTACCGAACGGAGCCGAATGGAGCCTGCGTCGGCCGTCTGCGCGACGTCGGCCGGCGCGAGCCTGCGACCCACACTTGTCCGAGAGGAAGGAACTATCGGAAGTGTCTGCCTGCTTGCCAAACACAAAGTGATCCCAGCGATCCTACTGAATAAATGCTTTTTGACTGACATTTTCCCATTCCCCAAGTGATAATAAATTATAAAATACAGCTTGTTACTATTTATGATCATGCTATCATATGTACGTTTGCTACTCCTCCCAAAGTCACCATGATCCAGCATCGTTGAGGCGATACACGAACTCTCAGCTTTTATAAAATCAAGGTCTGCCGGTCGCAGGCTCTCAGGCGCTTATTAATAAGAGCTTTAGGCTATAACGTGTTGTTTCGGGCGAGGCGGGCCGGCGCCGGCGCGTCCTCCCAACTATATTTAGTTTCATAGAAGAGAGCACATCGGCTCGAGCCGCCGCGCCTCGGATCACTTAACACTAGCTCAACTACAATACAAACTAATTACTTCATACTACAAAACTACAATGAAAACTAAATGTCATAATATGCGTAAAATAAAACTATGCATTGGCAAGTGTCAGCCGGGAGCCCCCGCGCCGGCCCGCTCGCCCCCGACACTCGGGACACGTTGCTAAATGACGATCAATATCCTCAAATTCATTTTAGTTTCAAGAAATCAATTCAGTTTACATCCTGTGGGCCTATGATGAGCACCGTGACTGAAGTCTCTAGCCTCTTTTCTCGTTAAAAATCGTCATAACTGTGTCTGTCGTCATGCGCAGTCCGTTATTGGAAACATGATAAAAATGCCGGCATGACAAATTTTCTTATCTCACGCCGTGACAATTTCACGTTACTCATCATAGCCCCACGGTGTCCGTCCGGGCGAGCGGGCGCGCGCGCGGCAGGTCCCGACTACAGCTAAACTACTCCCGGCGCTGGCCCCGGTCCCGGCGCCGGCGCCGGCTGCTGCGGGCGCTCCCCGCAGTAAATGCTTCCTCCTCTCGCAGAGATACAATAAGGTACGATACACTAATTACAAAACACAGTAAGGACGAGACGGAGATCGGCCGGGAGTCGGCTGGACCCCGCTCGCTCGCCCCGGTCGGTCCCGCGTGTCCCGGCGTGCCCCGGCCGCGCCTGATACGAAGCGTATAATATGACGTTTGATACATTACAAAATTCCGAATAATCCCATGGGCCCTTAACATGGTGTAAAGTTACGCCGGGTGTAACTTAGGAGTAACCAGACAATGTTTGTAGTTTAAACCTGGCGTAACTTTACACCACGTTTATTAATAAGGGCCATGGAGTATAATTTAAATCTTATAAACCGCTTACAAAAAATATCAAAATCAGTACAAATAGGAATGACTTTTGGAATGAGTATAACTGAAGCGGGCGCCGGACGCGCCGGCCCGCGCCGACCCGCGCCGACCCGCGCGAACATCTAAACGATGATTATTTTGAAATGACAACGAAGTCAGTCTTTGGTTATAAACTTATAATAATTCATTTGGTTCGCGGAGGTCCGCGCCCGGCGCGTGCGCCTCTAAATCTTAATCGACTAAATACAGGTCTTTTCCAATAAAACGTTTGTAAAAACCTTAAAAATACTTAAGAATGTTAAACGTTTTAAAGCAGATATAGACTGCAAGACAGCTCCGTTTCACCAAACAACCAGGCACCCGACATTGTGCCACATCAGCCTGTCCTGTCGGATGGACCTCGAGCGAGCGGCGAGGCCAGGCGAGGCTTGTCCTCACGCGAGGCACTTGAGCAAGTTTCATTGACACAGGAACAACATGGAACGCCTCAATAATTGGAAATGGTACACAGAAGACATTTTTATATGAAAAATCACATTTTATCTGACAACAGCTTGAAACAGCTTGAGCGGTACGCGCCATGCTCGATGTCTTGTTTTGGCAGAATTTATGAAATATGTTACAGCACAGAATACAGAGGTTACAGTTTGTACATGTAACAATTTACAGGTATCGGGCTTCCGTTCGCAATACATAGTCGTCTAGAGTAGTGTCGTGCGACTTGGCAGTGAGCAGAGCCCGCCCCGCCCACACCGCCCGCCTGCGCCGGCGCACCATGCATCTGGAAATTAAATGATTCTTACATTACTTGTTGTTGAAAGGTATCATGAGGTTAATTTATAGACAAAACATTTTAGATTAAATGTAAATGGCGATGAGGCAAATGACTGGCCGTTTCATTGGATACAATTTTCGCGATCGATCACTGATCGCTCGTTGGTTGTGGTGTGATAAAGTAGCGATCACTTAAACCAAAGTAGCTGTGAACCGAGGAAGTTTCAAACCTTCGAAGGTTATAAGTTTGATTGTTCCGTAGCGGAGCGCTACTTGTGCGATATTCGCAGTACGGAATAAACAGAGGGACGTCACACCAGGGCCTTGATTCATAATAAGAAACGTCAAAATCGGTTCAATTCCTGCACTGCGATTGGTTGCTGTCGGTCGATTCCGAACCGAATGCATTCCGCTGTATTATGAATCAAGGCCCTGGATGTCACAGTGCACCTGCGCACGACGGACGGTCACCTGAGCTGTTGTAAAGTAAAGACTTATTTAGCTAAATGAGTTGTGACTAGAAGAGCAGGTCGGTGTGGTGCGCGCGCGCGTCGCTCCACGACTTGGCCACGTCCGCGCCGCACGGCCGCGCGTCCCCCTCCTGCTCCTCCCCCGCGCCCGCGCCCGCCCCCGCGCCCGCCCCCGCGCCCGGCGCCGCGGGCGAGCCGGAGCCGTTCATCGCCGCTGTGGATGTGAACAACACCCTGTAAGTTACAGCTCGCCGGTGAGCAGCCCGCTTAGCCGGCGTCCCGACCGCTAGTTATACTGTACTCGACACGATCTCTCGCTGAAGTTTCAGTTAAACGCAAAAAATAAATAAAGAAGGTATGTACCACGTTATAATAATGTTAAAATGTGTAAAAGCACGTCAGAGTGACTCATATTTCCTGATAACTCACGCGGGGCTGCATCACACTCATTACATCATTTTTGACTGCAGCGAGATATTGCGGAGAGTATTCAGATACGCAGTAACTAATACAGCGTTATATACCAAATATTAGGAAAATAAGCGGTCCGAGAGGAAATGGAAAATGTATAAAATGTTTTATATTACTTCTTACAAACAAACAGGAAAAAATGTGGTACATTAGTATTTATTACAGTAATGTTAGAAAAGAATAATATTTAAAGTATCGATGTGGACTGTTAGTTGAGTACTCACGTGCGCCGTGCTGCGGGTCCAGGCCGA
The DNA here is from genome assembly GCA_951394285.1 of Epirrhoe tristata. Lineage (NCBI taxonomy): Eukaryota > Metazoa > Arthropoda > Insecta > Lepidoptera > Geometridae > Epirrhoe > Epirrhoe tristata. The sequence continues at coordinate 12,736,664 of OX596139.1, forward strand.
GCTGGAAGGCGGCCGCGCACGACTTGCTCGGCGTGTAGCGGCTCAGCGCCGCCGACGCTGCAACATCACTAGCTTAGCGCACACCGCAGTACCGCACTAACTAGCGCTACGCACACTAGCTGGTGCACTACAGCTAGCGTGCTACTCTACTCAGAGCGACAAACGATAACAGTGCTAATAGGCATGATGACATTTTTTTAAAATCTGTTCTATGTTGTTAAGAATGATTTGTAATGTAAAAAAAAAATTGTGGCACTCCGGGAGTGCCGACAGAAGTGAAAACTTGAACAATTACGTACATTACGCACAATGAATTTTATCCCTCCAAAGTTACTGCGCAGAACCCATTTATGATGACCCACAAAGATGAAGACAGCGGTTGTCAGACAGACAACAAGAAATGACAGAGGCTTTACACCGCGGCCTAGAAATTAACACCTGAGTTGCGTACAGACTCATATGAACTTACTTTTTTTGGTACTTGAAAAGCTGAGGCTTGTGCCTTCACAGTGTACATTTGCCTGAAATAACAAGTACAAACTTACAAAAATAGATATTTGGTTTGTATCAAAACTAAAAAGTGATTGTACTAACATACATTTAATTTTAACTATGTACTTAGTAGCAACAATAGTATTCTGAAGTTATTGCATATAAATAGTGTGATACTTTCATTGAGTGAGTGTGATTCAAAAATTGTAGAATGTCTGTACGTATACATCTCATTGCAGGCGACTGTACCTAACAGGTAGGTATCTACAGTATCTATTCTTGTACTACTAAAGTAGGTACAGCAGCTAAATTAATACTACAGCAGCTAGGTAAATAAATACAATGTCCCAGGCACTACAGCATCGTCTTGAGTGTAGGCATAGGTTCGCTCCTGAATCTCCTGATTCTGTATAAATCATCTAGTATAAATGTACAAGCAGAGTTTTAGATAAAATAAAGTGTTATTGTTGAACAATTGTAATAATTTAAAAGTTAAATTTATAGTAAACGCAACATATACAATTTGACAAATCAATGATTTGAAAAGTGTCTGCGCAACCCCTATGAACACCATCACTGATAGTTATTAGTAGCTTCATGCAACTCAAGAGTACAGTTCGCCCAACGGATCTAGGCATTTGTAAAGTTAGCCATTTGTCTGCGCAGAACACAATTTTGTATGAAAAAGTGGTCACTGCGCAGACAATCTGCTAACTTCACGAATGCCTAGATCCGTTGGGCAAACTGAAAGTAAGACAAAAGCTAGATCAAACGGATTTTTGGATTAGGAAGGTTTTGTACCTACATATCTAGTTGGATAGACATAGCTTTGGGAATGTTCCGGCTCCTCTCTGGTTTTCTTCAAGCCACAAGTAAAAATACTTACTTCTGAAAAAATGCTGCTAGGAAAAATTATCATACATATTTGTCATAGGATAAGTTTTAATCAAAAAGTGAGAAATCAGCTGTGTGTGAGTCATGTACCAATGCACTGTACTAAAAAATCCGAAATAATCACACATCACTCGGTAAGTTTGTATGTAATGTAACACAATTAGATAGTAGGTACTTTTCTCTATGCACAGCACTGACAATATTCCAGAATACATAAAAATGCTCGATCTGGGACCTTTTTATAGTTTCTCCAATTAATTTAGCTTATTCTAATGTAATTATTTATTAAATTATTATACCTACCTATCTAATCTAAATGTAAACAAAAGCTCTATTCCTAAACTTTATGCAGTGTAGAACAGTTACTGAAAGTAGTTCTGAAATTTATAACTAGATGGCGCGACTAAAATTGGTCGTTTTCTAGATCACGCTTCTTGACCATAAAAAGGTACCATGCTAAATCTATGGTCTTGACAGTAAAGCGTCTTACCGTTTTGACAGTAAAGCGTCTTACCGTTTTGACATTAAAGCGTCTTAGCGTTTTGACATTAAAGCATCTTAGGTCAAGTGACAGCGTCTTAGTTGAATCCAAAGATTTTTATCCATTTCAAAACTAATTCCTCTATGTCGCTAACGCGCCTAAAGAAGTTTTCACTTCAAAAATTCTCATTTCAGTAGAAAATAAAGTTTTTCAAACATAAAAATCAAATTTAAAATTAAAATTTGAAATTCACGCCAAAAGACTCGTCGGTGTCATGGCGGCTGTTATGACGTCACAGCTCACACGTCAACAGCAAATCAAATACTACGTAAGTAAAAAAAATCAGAGACTGTTCCAAGGCACAGTTTTGGTCTGTAGCGAGGCGGTGGATAAAGCCGCGTTGACACGATCAGAGTGGACTCTGAAGCCTACTAGGAATCCTATTTTATTAGATCAGTTAAATATTTTGGCGATTCTTGATAACTGTCATCATGCCTGTTCACGTTGAACTCATGTTTATTAAAATTGTTGTTCCAATGTACACGTTGACCGTGACATTACTGTAGGTAGGTAGGAAGGTGGCAGGTGCTAACAGAGGCCATTCCATCCATCATGTCCAGATCTCGCTAGAACACAGTTCTGTTTGCATATTATGTTTGCTGAGCACTACTGGCAGTTATTGACAGTTCCGAAATTATTATTATTTCGTCAAGAAATAGCAACATTTCAGAGACTGAATGATGACAGACATCATAGCGTTTTTTTTATTTGAATAAAAAATAAAATTGTAGCAGCGCACATCGAAACATTCAGATGAACAACACTATAGTAGGACTCATGTTTAATTTTACGGAATATTTTTGCGGTTTCTTATTTGAGGATCGGTACCTACTGACTTATTTATTTGTGAGGCTGAACGATAGATCAAGCTGGGATTTAACAGGAAAATATTGAGTAATATGGGCCATCGGATGTAACTCGCAAACACAGCTAATTGCGCGTTATTTATAATTCGATAGCAATTTATTACAGTATTTAAGTATTTACAGTTCGATATTCATGATTAATAGCATTTTTATCGACAAATTATTATAATGGACGTTTAGGAGCACAAGGATTATTATGATATGGATTTATGTTACACGGTATGGAAACTAAGGCTTGGCATACACCGGCCTGTGTTGGAGTTTGATCAGGCAACTTGATTTATAACTAGGGAAAACACCTCGCTTAGATACAAGACTTAGGCCAAATAATAGTAAATCTGGCAGATGTAGTGCCTAGCTGTAAAGACTACTCTACACGAATGTCTCGTCGGGAACGGGCCGCGCCGGCGCCGCTCGTCTGAAGTACACTTACAACAAACAAACCCTTTTAATAATTATACACAACTTATTTTTATATCTCGCACTCACAGATAAGCATATATGTCAGAAAGAATTATGTATCAGTTTAGCTGATAACGGTGACTGATAGACGCATTATGTATATTTCCTACATGTTTATGTCCTTTGGCTAAAAATGAGATCAATATCCATTATATTTCATAACTATTACATTAACATTTGATGTATTCGGCCTCGCTTTGACTGTCCTATAAGATCTAAGAGACTGTCTACCGCGACTTGTTTGGTTTCAAATGTTAAGATACCTATCGAAGCTATGAAGGTTTTCCTGAAGTGCTATTTTGATTTGCAAAGAAGCCGTCGAGTTCCATATCGGGAATCACCCGATTTTAATACATGTCTAGTTGGAATAGCCATCGGATCGATGTTGGAACCTACCGCCGAAATTGTAGGGTAGTTTCCGATAGCGAATCCGCCGGCCTTTCGAGCGCATTAAAATGTCCTTCCTGCAGGACATATGTAGTTAGATGCTTACCCATATGCGTATTGTCGGCGAGCGAGGCGGGGGCGGGGGCTGGCGCGGGGGCGGGGGCTGGCGCGGGGGCGGGGGCTGGCACCTCCTCGCACAGGGACGTCTCCGAGGGGTACTCGAAGGTCCGCGTCAGGGAGTCGTCGAACTGCAGCTTCAGCTGAAACGATACGATATCATCACGTTTATATTGTTAGAAATTAAACGAATTATTAATCTCTTTATATCAAAATGAATCCCTATAACCCTTGGTCACGCCATCACGCGCTGGACCGATTTCACAATTTTTTTTTGTTGTGTTTGTTATTGTCAGGAGAAGGTTCTTATGACAGAAAAAAAAAATTGCGCGGAAAAATTAGTCGTGCGCAGACGAAGTCGCGCGGGTCAGCTAGTGTTATTATAAAATTTATATACATTCTTTAACTTTAGATAATTTTTATATTTGTCATTGTGATTTTGGAATAAAGTGAACAACAGCACAGTTTTATTCAGCATTCCCTATAAAAGATAAATTAAAGATATTGAAAAACTGCTGCACGCTTTTTTCCTACAACATGATCTACGTACCTCATCGTTACCTGACACTAAGTATGCAGGGGTTGGTACAGCCCGTACAACATTCATCTTCCATTCCCCTCCATCTATCAGCCGTCATCTAATTCCTTTCTTACACATGTCACGTCATCTTCATGTCTCGACAACTATTTACTTAATAAGGATAAAGTTAAATCTGAAATGTCGGTACATTACGAGTATAAGAGGTAAGATGAGGTTTACCTTAGCGATGCGGTCCTTGTTGGGCTTGTTCGGCATGGAAGACTTGCCGTTGATGAGCACATTGTCGTTGACGAAGCGCACGTCGCAGGGCGAGGGCGGGCCCTCCTCCTCCTCGTCGCCGGAGTCGGCCGCCAGCAGCTCCGGCCGCAGCACCACCACGCCTGGCTCGCCCGCGCCAGCCTGACAGGCAGACAGAACCATCCTCATTGTACCAAAACTAAAAGATGATCACGCACGAATGTATCCTCAAGGCGCAATTGATATAACCTTAGAGCGAGTCATCTTTCGCATGGCGTACCATGAAATCTTTAACTAGTGTGGTGAAAGGAGCGAGTCATTAAAGATCATTTGAAGATGTCTAATAAGGGAAATATAGAAAAAGACTTACAATTAAACATATTTATTTTATTATTTTGCAGTTAATACACGTAATTTTTATCAACACTATTTTTTACGTACTAATATTAATTCGATTATTTCTGATTGGGATATGAATAATCAAAGTCTAGATAAAGTATTATTTTTAGTCTAATCAGGTAAGTATTTGCGGGAAAACTATTCGCAACCTGTTTAAATGGAGCCTTTCCAATGCGAGCTCAGTCAGGAGGGCCAAGTACGGCGCACTGGCTGAGCAAACATCGCAGGGCCCGTGAGAACTGCGCTCGGAATGCCGCATAGAAAACAGTTCTTTCCACGCTGCAGTGGGTTTCCTAAACGAGCGAGGAATCCGGTCGGGCGAGGCGACTGTGCCGCTAGCTGTGGCCGCAGCCACTGCCAAGGGAAATGAACCTGCGCGGCGCACGCACGCGACCACAGACACGGAAACTACTTTTAAGGTTGGATTTCGTTAAACTAACCGTGAAATGATACTGCGATCTCGGATAAGGAATGTATTAACCACGCGGGTTCAGTGAGAAGAAATCTCAAGGGTTCATTTGACCGAGTTTAACAACCCTCAACAACCTTCCACGGTTCAAGGCATAAAAATAGTATTTTTACGGATATTTAACTCCGACTATAATACCTCGTTTTACCTATGACACAAATGCCAAAACGCTATATTAACGCTAAGTGTAGGTACCTAACCCAAATAATATCTAATAATACTACTTCAATTTAGGAGCATTATTTGAGATAAAAAAAGCATTTCGCCAGCATAATTATAATTCTTTGTTCAATAAGGGTCCCGCAATAAATCGGTGCGTACAGTAGCCGCGAATTGTTCCCCGTGTTTCCGGAAGCGATAAAGCAAGAGTCATACGTCCGTCCGACGAATCATCGTTTCCTACGAATGCACCATTGTTTGTAGGTACCGAGATTATGCCCAAGATACATTCAGGTCTGTTGAACCTCGATGTGCTTTTGACCTCGTGAGAAATAGAACCTGTCGTGACGCGACATTCAATCTTTCGGAAATGCGTGCCGCACTGTATCGGTTTAATCCGCCGTTCAATTAAACGCCTAGCCATTTGATTAAACGGCGCCGTTCAACTAGCGGCCTGAATTATATTAGGCCAATGGCTTGGAGTATTCCTATCCTAGATCGCGCTGACGAAAACGCACGGCGAATAATGACGTCAAATTACCAATGCTTACTTTATCAGACCTTTTTAGATCAAAGTTAGTTAATTAGGTTAGATTATGATAGGATAGTGAAAAACTATGCGCGTAGCGAGCGTGCCGCGGCAGCGGCCGCCGCCGATGCGCCAGAAATCTATCTAAAACGCATTAATAAATAAATGGACTAATAGGCATTAATAGTAGATTAAGCATCCATCCAGGCAGTTCATTAAATTTTTGTATTTAACCAGACGGCTGGATATCAATCAAGCCGTTAGTTGAACGGCGCCGTTTAATGAAATGGCTAGGCGTTTAGTTGAATGGCTTATTAAAACAGTTGCTTGCGACATCGGCACCACGTGAGATCGGCACGTAAGTCATCGAAATGACTGGCGATTTCTGAGGAGATTAATAAATAGCAACATAGCCTTAACGCTTTTGAAAACCTTCCCGAGCACCATCGTGATAACGATGGACAGAAGTAAGATCAATTAAGAACGTTTCAAAGATTAACTGTCGATTATGTTGCACAGTTATATAATTTTAACTAGAACCCAGATGCGATACCAAACCTCCCGCCCGCATGGTGTCCCAACAAGAACATTATCGAGACACGGCGCGATAGGAGCATGGCCTTTATCGAATGCTTATCATGCAGTACCAGAATTAGTGGATCTTTCGTAGAGAATGGAAATATTACGTTAAAAAAGCGTGGTTTGTATAAAACTTAGGCCTTTACATCTATATTAGATGATTTATACAGCGTCAGGAGGCAACCTATGCCTACACTAACGGGAAGCTGTAGTGCCTGGGATATTATTTGGAATAGGCTTGTGGTTTGTATAATATGTTATTATAATTATGTTTATTTATTGAATTTAGTAATTAATTAAAACATTTACATAAAAGCAAATTCTACATGTAAATGATGTTTACTTCGTTAATTTATTTTAAACCATAGCTACATGTCCTCATTGTACTGTACATCAGCTTAATAACGCAGACAGCGAAAATATTAATACACGTGTTTCATTCAATTTATTATTTTAATCTTTGTAATCCAGGATCATGTTGACACGTTTTTATAAATTTTAGAGAATTTATCGCGGAAATAAGCTCAGCATTATCATAATCCACCAGATATTATAATAATCGGGTGATACAAGCGTACGGAGCTTGCTTAGCCGTCCTTGATATTACCTGAGCAATTATAAAATAGATGGGGGACTGTTAGAAGCAATCACATCTGAACGCGTCCTGCTCCAAACTTGATCGCAAGAGTTTGCGAACAAGGCGTACGGCTGATTCATTCATTTACCAATCATAATATTTTCAATCTCTTATCAACAAAGTTTACTTTTTGTTCGTTCTTGGGTTATGTTTTTGGAACGAAGTTCCTTTTCGGACGGTAGCGGATGGGGACTGGACGAAAAAAGTGTTCGATTTTTGCGTCACGACACGACACATGTATATGTCAAATCGTCACAGAGCGAAATGCGCAGCCGCGAAACAGTTCATAGATTGTTACATTGTTATTACGGAAGAGCGTTTCTAGGATACTTAATTGACTATAATTTATTTGACAAATGCCAAAGTTGAACTCTTTGCTTCGTTCCAACCGAGTGTTCCACGACACTCACGTACTCTTTTTTATTTATTTTAAGTCGACATGTACCTACGCTGGTGGGTAGTTAGTATTAGTCAAGTGTTCTGAATCATCGCGAATCATCGGGCCCTAGTATCAACATCCTACAGTTCTGTTGAGCTGCAGATAGGTCACGAAGTATGTCATCTCCGCTTTACTTTATACGGCATCTACTATCGTTTGTACTAGCCACTGTTTTCATTTCATACCAGGTATAAATTTACAGCCAATATTCCAATACAGTATGAAGTAATACTGAAGTGTGTTGTGTATGTGTGGGCGAGCACGTGGAAAGGTCGCGTGCTCGATAACTCGCGGCAGCCTCTACCGACGCGACGTCGATCGTAATCTCATCGCTCCTTCAGACTGCCCGTCAAGTGTTAGGCTAAATAAAGCAGTTACCTCAGGATCTAAGGTGGTTACACTTATATCTGATCTGATTGTAAGACAGCCTATTTAGCATGTTTGTTTAAACGTCACACATGTTATTTGCTGTCTCTATAGGCATTTAATATCGAGCGTATCGAATGACCTACTTATTGTGTGTAAGTACTTGTAACATTATTTTCCGCAGCGATATTTATTTTACATTCGTAAACACATTCCTGAAATATTGTATCATTATTATTATTAAAAACGTGGTGTCAGTTGTTCAATTACTACCAATATCATGTGAAAAAAACGACTAGATTATAATATATTGTTATCAAAACAATAATTATAGAGTAGGTACCTACAGCCGTTAATATAATCGGAAGAACGAAGAAATCATCAATACTGGTCGTGAAAACAAACGGGCGATGTCGTCAGCAGTAAGCGCTATCGTTAGATATCCTTATCATTACTACGTAGGCGTGATTCACGGCCTACTGCTTCCCCTCAGCAGGCGCCGCGGGGGACGGGCGGGGGGACCGCTGTCTGGTCGCTGCATCGACCCTAAATACTGTCTGGTGGCACTGCTGGGCGATACTTGCTTTTCACACCAAAGCCTAAAGTCCTATTTGGTTTAATGGTAGGGATGCTATAGAAACTGTACTTGGTAGAATCAATAAGCGGCAACAGCCAAGTTCAATGTTTTGTTTAAACATACCTACCTACTCGTTTATTGGACGGTTGATAATAATGTTGAAGTATGCTATCGTAGCGCGCACCGTTGCGGGAAGTGCAAGCGCACCAGATTTGGTTCAAATCGTTGAAGACAATCAGAAATAATAATATTTTCGTCCGAGTTAGATTTGCAAGTGTACAACATTTATCGCAACATTTGGTCACGGCACGGTCGATGTGTTGTGTTGTGACCCCGAGCACCTGCCGAGCCGACGCCGGCGTGATGCGTGCTCAGCGAACCCACAAGCCGCTGCAACACGATCCGCCCGCGCCGGCTCGGGCACCAGACCACATGTTGCTCAACTGAGCTGATATTAACAAAAATAAGTCATCATAATCAATTTTTGTTTGTGGGCCAGCTAACATTTCTTGCAAACAAATGAAGTTGCATTGCGATGTAGGATTTCACGGACACTTAACTAGGTGTTAAGTGTCTTATGTGTGACAAGCCAGCGACGTTGTTTTAATAGGTGTGTTCGAAGATCTCGAAGATGCTGCGATGGATGGGTATTGGTATAAATGATGGCCGGCAGAATAGCTTAATCTCTGCAGGGGCCTTCGTCACACTGTGTCTGATTACCATAAAATCTTGTTAAAATAAGTGTACGCTTCCAACGAGAAGAGAAAGTAAACGATTAATGTTTGTGGCGAATTAAGTGAGCTCTAAATCATCGGAGTGCGGCTTCCGCTGCGGCTATCAGATTACGAAAATCGACCCCAGAGGGGTATTCATTATATTTTATAATCCCTTTATTAGCATATTTGGGCACATAATCAATTGTGAAATTCCTCAATGGGGTATTTCACTGTAAATATATTTTTCAGATTCTCCAAAAGGATGATCAACTCTTAGCTCGTAATAACGGGTTTCATTTTGTAATTGCGATTTCCAGGTGACATTACGAGTCAGCAGGCCGATTAGCCGGCGCGGCGGCTTGCCGGAGCCCCGCAGGCCGGGGTCGCCGCCGTTCCAGCGCTCGCGCCTAGTCGTCACGACATCACGTCCGCACGCGGAAGAATGTGCCAAATTCTATTTGCGAACATACAAACATGCCGCTAAAGCATTATACTTTACTGTTATCCGGATGTCAAAATTGGCAGTTTGTTAGTAAATAAGAGATCCAATTCTCATTGCATTGCCCTGGGGAGACGGTCGTATTGTTTCGTTTCCATTTCCTAGGATTTGATGAGATTTCTTACTTTTCTACGGTGATGTACGGTTCGCATCTAAAGTTATTTGAATTTAATTTTCGTTGCTCCGCAAACTCTACAACGAGCAGTTCTTAATTAACTTGACTTAGTCGTAACGATGATTCGAAAAGGTTACGCAGTTGCTTCAAAATAACGGGGTATTTCTAGGTAGTTGTTAGTGAGCAATAAAGGCCGATAATAGCTTTACAAGAACAACACTTCTGTCTGATATTAACAAAATTACGTATGTACTAAGTATTCTTTTATTTTATATGGATCTTTATGCTGCAATACTAGGAGTGGGTCTATCACAATGTCTCACTCTAGTTTCCCGCAAGGAGAGCATTTGGCCACGACACGGTGTTTTAGTGCAATGTTTGTAAAAGGAAGCAATTATCTCTGTAGGATTCGCTTTGCGACTATAATAATTGAAAAGTGGCCTCGCTCAGTTTTGGTTAGCTGCTCGTCGCAATTATTCATGCTTGTTTGACAAGAAGCGAGCTGGTGAGTGCTGATTGAAAATTCATACTTGATATTATATCTTGTAGATGTCGTAGGTAGATAATAAATTGTCTCATACAGAATGTAAAAATGATTCAGATTTCAGATATTATCATGCTTTGCATATGAAATAATTTGCATTGTTGTGCTCAACGTGGTGTATCATGAGAAGTATAATCACACCTGCTTTAAACGACATCAGTCCAAGGCGACACAATGCAATGTTGTTTAAACAATTCACGGGTTTCAAACACAGCATACATAACCTTTGATAAAGCTGCATTTCTTTTAATCCAAGGAATTCGTACATTCAAGCACAAGCAAGCATGAATGTGAAGGTCGAGCCGGCATCGGCAGCGAATTTAAATATGGTGACCACAAACAAAGTGTGATAGTCCAAGATTCGATCTTCTGCTACGGTTTAGATGGGTTACAATTAGTGTAATTTGGAAAAAATTGGTACAGAGTCTGCTCAATAGCGACTTTATTACAGCATGAGCTAGGCAGCAACAGAGCACTCTTCACACTTGTGTGCTCGATGTCACCAGTGAGTTGTCCGAGCCCGCCGCGCCCACGTGAGCCGCAGCTCGCTGCCACACACGACGCATGTTGTTCACATTGGACTATGAAATTTCGCAATCACTATGTCGAAAGAGCTCTTTAAATATTTTTTTTTAATTTAGGCATAGGCTTTTCGATTAAACTTTCAAATGTCTAACATATAAAATAAATCGAAATGAGGTTCGTTTTGCAATAAGGATCATTATGTCTGACACAAGGAGAACTTCGCGCCAAACGATGGAATAATGCATAACGAGGCAAGCTAGAATTAACATGTAAATATGAATTTCATTAAGCGCTGAGCAGATTCAGAGAGCCTATTTAAAATATTGAACTCAGTCATTAACGTTTTACAAACCATTGGTGTTGTTTAATACAAACATGAATGATTGTTTAGTTTTTTACATCCTAAGGATTTAATCTGTCTCAAGCGGGAATTGAAATGTTTAAAATGTGAATAGTATTTGTAAATGTTCCGTCAACTGATTGTACGATTAGAGTTTATCTTTTATCATGAGCTCCATGTTTATCGCGGACTAATTGCAGCTGCGTAAGATAATGATCGAAAACAAAAGGAGTGGAAGATATTGTGCGGAGTGGAGACGAGCAGCATGCGCCGGCGCGGCTGACACGCGCAACCAGAGCGGAACGCCTCCCCGACATGTGCCGCCACTCGCCGGCCGATACACATCGCGCTCCCAGCACCGATTCCACAATCAATTCCTACGACATGCTGATTGCAGTTTCAACTAGCCATACCCAATCGGACGCACTGCACCAAGCTTAAGCTATTAAAGCCACTTTAAATGGGCAAAGGATTATTGTTTACGTAGTTGGAATCCGTCATTAACCGATTATGTCCTTATAGGCCCCCCACAACTACGCAAGGTTTGCGACGGCGGTACCAGTACAGAGAGATTCCCTCTTTTGAGCTATTTACAATTCGATAGTGTGAGTACAATATGGAATAACAATGTAGAGCGAAATAAATTAAATCATAAAAATAATTTACGACTGACCTTTGAAAGTGATACCCTACCTACACTATCGCGTATTGTTCATTGCCAAGCAGTTTATCTACGAAATAGTCGATATCTGATAGAGTGTTATCATTTAATATACCGTTGAGTGAGCGCTCGGGCGCGAGCTGCAAGGTCACCGAGTGGTCCGCGCGAGCGCTCGCCGGCGACGGCGACGCCAGTGAATACCAACAACAATAGCCTCACCACATTCTGTTGCTTGTCCTTTCCCAGGCCATTGACAGTGTCCCGTAGTAAAAGCGTGAGTTTCAATGATATTTCAAGTGACCTCTCATGTATCTCTGTCCCAGATCTGCAGGTATAATCTGTGTGATATAATTGACGAAAAATATGTTGATGTAATTGGATAAATGCTTTTTTAAATTTTGTAGATAGCGCTTCAATTGTTGACATGACTTTAATGTATCTCGAAAGGTTGATGTCCTGAAATAGGCCGATAAAGCTGTCCGCGCAGTCCTGCGGCCGCATTGTTCGGGGAGGCGCGGCCGAGGCGGCCGAGGCGGCCGAGGCGGCTAGGCTGGACGGCTGGACGTTACACACCGATGATGTGAACTTCTAATTTATGGTTATCATTACTCTAAATTGTGCTAATTTATGTTAATCGTTTTCGACAGATTTTTTAATTAATAGAAGCGCTTTATGAATTTTCATTTAAGGCCTCTAAGTCATGATAATAAGCGGTTATAATGCGAGTTTTATAATAATATGAATCTAAATAAGAAGAAGAAGAAAATAAAAAATAACTTAACTTCGTCGTTTCAATGTCAGAGACAATCTAAACACTGCCAATAGGCATCAACCATCAACGCGGCACTTAGTGTTAGTTGATGTCATTGTAAGGCAGGCTGGTGTGGTGGCCCAGTGGCACCGGGTGCACCGGCTCGGCAGCAGACGGCGGGAGTGCGGGTAACGGACCTGCCTCATTATCTGCCGCTATTAGCGCTGCCTATCGCTACTTCACTTTGTTAAATCATTCAACATTTTTCAATAAGCCAGCGAAAGTATTGCGCATTTGACTTATGCGAAACCGGTACGTGATTCACCAGATACTCCGAAACCGATTTAGGTATTCAGCTGGATTGGTATTTGGTATCGGATCCAAATATTTGAACAATAACAATTTGTGTTTATTTCGTAATTTTATTCCCGTTGACACGATCAGAGTCTACTCTGACTCTGACAGAGTGGACTCGTACGAGTAAGCTTCCTACGAGTGTACTGTGATAGCTGTTGACTTTATCATAGTTCATGGATCATTTTCTTTGTACCTACTCGGATTAACTTGGACTATTTTTGTTTGTTTGTTCTATACAGACGCCATTTTATATGCCTAATCGTACGAGCTAGCTCGGATGAGTAGAGTCCTAGTTAACTCTGCGGCATAAAGCCGCATTGACTCTGATCGTGTCAACGCGGCTTTACGCGGCGAAGCGGCTCTACCGAGCTAAGAAATTCTTGGGCACAAATTTTGAGCGTTTTTGATCATTATAATAATGCCGAGAGCAGGCCCGAGCACGAAAGAACCATCAACACGGCACGGACAAGGTCTATTACACTTCTAACGAGTTAAAAGTTCCCAACGACTTGCCGAGAAGAGCTGAATCATCGCGGAATGCGAAGTAAGAGAAAGGTGATTTGATAAGGACAAGAAACAAATCGAGGAAACGTGCTACATCAAAAACGATAGTTGTTCTACACCATCTAATTATGTAAGATGCTTGAGAAGATAGCTCTCACTGCTGCGAGCGCTTGGGAACTGTTTTTTGGCAATCGTCGGCATTGTGCGCGCCACGCGATGTGCGCTGCACGTGCGTTTTTACTGTTAGAAAGCGCTAGTATTAGTTTAATTGCAAATTATTATACACGTTTCCGCGGCGCGTCGCTGACATGGGTATCGACGTTTTATTCGCAGTCGTCGTCTCACTCGTAACTTAAGGAAGAGCTTGAGACGGAACTTCCACAATGTGGTCTGTCGGTATCTCGGGCGACTGCCGCGACGATGGTAATGGACTTGGAGTGCTTACTTCACATTGATTGATAAGGGATTTAATTTTTGCTACTTGAATGCTTTAGCATTTGCGGAAATATCGACAGGAAATTTTAGCTATTTATTATACGTTTGAAATGAGTATAAAGTGGAACAAACTGTAGTATAGCAGGATAGAGGCAATTAGCAGCAATGTGAAGGGCGACCCGTTATGCGTGAATCAGTCGCGAGCGTCCGCGCCGCCGCCGGCGGGGCTACTTATCTAACAGAGGAAAATAACAACACCACCAACCAAAAGTATACGTATAGAAATATAATTGTTTTCATTTAACGTCCTCGAACGTTTAGGTTCGTTTCGAAATAATATTATTATCGTTCGAAATAATAGGCTTATCGAATTTAATAACAAAACCACAACGAAGCGTTGCTTTCAACGAAAATGGGTGATTTTTTGATTATTCTTATGAAGATGAGGCGTACTGCAGAGCGAGGCAAGCCGGCAGGAAGTCAACAAAACAAGCAAGAAGCGGCCACGGCGCGCGGCGCCACCTGCCGCTCACGCCTGACCAGCTCCAATTACATCGTTGCGCGACAACTCAATTGATGACGGCGATTTCAACTCAACGACACATTGTTTGCCAAACAAATTGATGAGTACGTTCATTGCACCTTTGCAATTATGAATTTAGGTAATAGGACCGTACATTCATGCTATACCAGCTATCGCCGGTGGCTGTACTTTTTTCTGGGCAAGAGATCCTTTGGTCGCAGTACCTCTGTATGCAATATTTTATGATGATAAAACTCACATTTGTAATTATAGTTAGGTTTCTAGCTAATACTAGACTCATACAGTAGATTTCTGGACTAGACTATTGCAGAGCACTCGATTATAAATCGGAGAATTCATTAGCTCTTTACTTCCGTCAAGTTATTTATCAATGTACCTGTTTCTTGGACATTAGGACCGTGATCATTAACATTTCGATAAGTATGTTGCGTCCATTACCAAACCAGTATAGAATCGGTCAAAAACACAATATTCTAATGAGTTCGAGTCAGTGCCGCGAACTCTGCATTTATCTACTTGAAGGTGACTCCGCAGATACTTTGCTGGTTTCAACAGATTTAGAGCACACCTACTAAATTCTGAATATGGTGTACCTAATAGTGTTTATACAAAGGTATGGACATGTCTATGTTTAGACATAGAACGCAGTCAGCTGCGTCTTGCCCACGTGGACTTTCTTTCCATAAATTGATAAATGAGCTTCGGCTCCACAACAAGAATGACACCTCAGCTAGATCGATTTCGTCAGCCGTTCGGAGTAGATTGATTAGGCCTCGAAGGTCCATGTAATTGGTGCTGTTATTGATTGGCCTTGGAAGTGATCGCCAATCAATCTATATTGCTTTCGTAGGGGTTTAACGAGCTCTAGTGGGCTTGCCACTCAACAACGTTAATGTTATTCCCTGTTATTCACAATGGACTTAGGCTTTCTTTAGCTCAAACGGCTGTTAATCCTGCTACTATCTTTCTTCATTGAGCTGACAGTGAGGAGAAACGAGAATTCTTTAAATCCTGTTTTGCTTTGCATGTGAATAATAATTATATGCAGTCTAGGAAAACCGGACGTCTCGACATGTGGAGAGGCTCGGTGTGTGGTGTGCACATCGCACATCGCACTGAACAGTTCACTTTTGATGAAGGTGGCTAGTACGAGTAGGCATACAGTGAAAGCATGGCCGCCCGCGGGTCAATTGTGTACCTATTGTGCCGCTATTATTGTTCATTTGACGCATATCAACTCTGCTACTGACACAGATTCGGGGACATCGAAAGAACTAGAATAAGGCTAGTCTTTAAATAATAACACTGGATATGAAGCATTACCTTTGAAATATGGTTATTCAATGGAACTACGGGCTGATGAAATAGTCTTATATATCCAGAATTACCTATATTCGAAGGATAAAATATGTGTAAAAATGAACAACACGGTAAGGGGCAGAAGCACATCGGAACAACATTAGGTAATGCAATTGTCTGCTAAACAAACACGTACAGAGAGCGGAACGCCCAGCACAAATATTCAACAGGTTGCGTAATGTTGAGTAAAATGCTGTTTTTGAGGAGATCACTGAATTGAGTATTCCGACGATGGACGCGCATTGTATCGAGCGGCTATCGGTCGGCGGCGGCGGTAAGTAAGCAAGGGCGCCGAAACCGAGAGTGGTGCGTGCGCACAGAATATCCGATAGGTCCGCACTATCGGCCGTTGCGGCCCCATACTTTCACCGTTGGTAGAAATTATTTGGATTGATATTTATTTGCATTATCTGTGGTTGCGCAATTTTGCGATCTATCGAGGGGCGTGCTGATCCGTGTAATGAATCGCTGGACCGTATCCGGAGATAGCGGCCATCTCCGGCGCGGTCAAATGTGAAATTAATGTTTCAAAATCTGTTTGTGAGCGAACTTTGCTCGGGAGCTCGCCGAGCCCGCCATGCCAGGTCGATCTGTTAGATGTGGAAGTCTCGGGGCCGAGCACTTCTCTTTACCAGCGCAAGGTCAAATAGACCCCGGTTTCATCGGTTTCTGTTGTGGTTCCAGTACAGAGCCGTCCCCTATTGAGATGATATCGAGAAAACGAGGGGCACCGGGCACCGGCGCTAATTCATCGAAAACAATAATCCTACCTATCAATCGAAAAATTCATCAAGCGATCGGACCTCGGCTCGTCCGGAGGCGGACCGGTTCCGAACACATGACAGATCGGACTCACCTTGATTCTGTTCCGGCGGTTCGCGCGCAGGATGATCCCGTCGTTTTCGATGTAGTCCGGCACCTCCTTGCGGTCCGAGAAGTTGAACACGACGCTCGTCGCGGCGGGCGGCGCTCGGCCGCCGCGGGCGACCGCGCGACCCCACGCCGGCGCGGGGGGGCCGGTCGGCGGCGCGGGGGACCCGGTCGGCGGCGCGCGCGGCGGGGAGATGCGGCGCACCGCGGAGCCGCTCCAGGCGCGCTCGATGCCCGCCGCCCCGATGCGCGACAGCGCGCCCGGCTCCGGCGTCGAGTGCCCGTTGACCGGCGCCGCGCGCTCCGGTGACTCCGCGAGCCTCGCCTCCGCCTCGCCAGCGTCCGGCGTCGGCTCGGGCGCGGGGCGCGCCGCCGGCATCGGCCGGATGACGCCGACGCGGCGCAGCCCGCGCGCCGCCAGCACCGGGTTGGTCGCGGCTAGCGGCGGCAGGTGGTCCAGGGGGCGCGCCGCGGGGAACGCGTATCGCACGCTCGAGCCGGCGCGCGCGATCTCCTCGAGGGCCGCGCGGGACACGCGCCGCGCCGCGCCCGACTCCACCTCGTCCTCGCCCGCCGACTTCCGCTCGAGCGTCGGGGACGAGGGCGGGCTGAGAACGGGCGCCGGAATCCGGAGCGCGGGGGCGATCCTCGGCTCCGGCGCCGGGTCGGGGGACCGCGGCGGCGAGGCGGGGGCTCCCTCCGGGATCGCCGGGGAGGGCGACCGGGGGCGTTCCGCCGGCGGCGGCGGCTCCGTTGGGATCGGAGGCGGCGGGGAAGTCGGCGGCGGCGCGGCCGGCTCCGGCGGCGGGCTCGGCGCGTCCGGCGGCGGGCTCCGGTGCGGTTCGAGCCCGCGCAGCACGGCGCAGACGCGCGCTGCGGGGGCGGCGCGGCGCGGCGGCGCGCTCTCGAACTTGCGCAGCGTCGAGCGCACCAGGTCCGGCGGCGGGCGCTCCGCGTCGCGCAGCAGCGGCTGGGCGCGGCGAGGCGGACGCGGAGCCCGAGGCGCGCTCCGGCGCGGCTCCGGGTCCGGCTCCGGCGGGTCGAGCCTGCTGAGCGCGTCGACGGAGCGCGCGCGCTTGACGAGGTCGCGGGGCGCGTGCGGCGCGGGCGCGGCGGGGCGCGGGGCGCGGGGCGCGCGAGGGGCGGGCGGAGGCCGCTCGTCGAGCAGGTGCTCGAGCGAAGCGGCGCGGCGCAGCACGGAGGGACGGCGGCGCGGCGCGTCCCGCAGCGCGAGCGAGAGATAACGCGACTTGAGCCGCTTGACGATACCGGGGCCGTAGCGCAGCTCCTCGTCCTCGTCGGCGGCGGGCGGCGGTGGAGGCGGCGGCGGGGGCGGCGGCGGCGCGGGCGCGGCGCACGCTCGGCCGCGCGCGAGCCGCCGCTGCAGCAGCTCGCGCTTCCATTGCGGCAGCGACCCGTTCGACATGCCTGCGCGGAGAGCGAACCTCGAGCGAGCGATCCCTACGTATTCTCTTTCGATCTCGAACTGCATGCGTCGAACCATCGGTGAGGTTATCGGTTTCGCGATTGTCTATTACCGACTTAGCTTCGCTTGGGTTTCCTTCGTGTGATTTATTTTAATCCGAGTGGTTTAACTTACGTCACGCATCTTTACAATTACTTTACATTTAAGCGATACTTAAAATCTATCTGGAGGATTTTTTTTTATTAATATATGTGCACTTTTCCAGATGTGGTGCTAGAGAAAAATGCTTCACATTCCATGGACAGCACATCGGACCAACGTATCCATATTAAGTGAGCTCTAGGTAACCACAAGACAACATCCGAGTGTCTGCGTAAAATCCTCGAATATTTCAGTCACATTGCAAGGAAAGATGGTGATAACCTCGAGAAATTGATTATGACCGGAAAAATAGAAGGAAAGAACCTTAAGGGAGAAGCCTGATGCGTTGGTCTGATCAAATTCGCACCACACTCGACACCACGGTTTACAATTCTTTTCACACTGCCAGGAACAGAGAGGTGGAGAAAAATCATGAAAGGGTGATATGTAAAGGAGGTCACAACCCTCAGCATTGAGGAAAACGAGTCAAGGAGGAGGATGTGCACTTTAAAATAATCTACACATCTTTTTCTGATGGATCTCTTAACATATTGTGTGGAAAGCTAAAGTTACCTTCAGTCAGGTCATGTGGCACAACACGAAGGAAGCCGAAGCTGTACACGTACAAGAGACAATAAGTGAAATAACGGATTATTACTGTCTGCCCCCATGCGGTGGCAGACGGTAGTTGGCCCATAATAATTCCTGTCTGCCACTGCGTTGTTATGTTATGTCTCTCTTATGTGTAAGAACTAAGATGAATTTTTAACAAAAGTGCATACACAATCAGGTGGGAAACTATGTCTACTGTTATTGGATGTTAGTTTAAGTTCTCGTCTCATCAAACGAAATAATAATAAGATACTTTTTTATGATTTAATATCTGCAAAAGAATTAGGTAAATAAAATAATAAGAACATAATGGGTAATGCAGTTCGAGTTCGAAAGATCACAACTATATTGGATGCGGTTTGACAGGCATGAAACTTGTTACATATTACAGTCGCAGACAGTTAGCAAAAACTTAACTTACCAAAGTCCTGGGAGGACTCGAGAATGGTTTCCACCATCATCTTGGATTGGCCGCAGCAAATCCCCTCAACTAGCATGCAAAACAAATATAAACTACAGGCACTTGTCAAACAATTATGTACATAAATAATTTAATATGAATAAATGCAGTCCTTTGTTGAAGAATTTAAATTGACATTGTTTTTTGGCTCCAAGCATCTGAAGTCAATAATTAAAATTTGTATATGAATTAGGGACTAAATGGCAATAAATGTTCTAATACCTTACTTACATTTTACTTTACCTACATAAAAGCTTGAGGCAGTACTAAGCAAGCATAAACGGTCTCAAAGACGGCCTCTGGACGCCCAGGAATGTACACTCGACAACAATAACAGTGTCTCCCGCCGCCCGCGGACGGCCGCGGCCCTAACGACCGGCGCATTCCATTCATCCTCCATCACACTATTTTCCTCACCTGCTACAAATCCATTGACGTTACACTGAATCCAACACTCTACGGTTGATGAAGCATAGATCGTTGCAGAAACACAATCAACGCTTCACAAAACGCTGACTAAAACTTGAAATATCGAGTAGCACACACGCACTCGCGATAGGTTCTCAATCAAAGATGATCACCCCTGGAGCGACCGCGGCGAGAACACGATCGTCTAAACGGGTTGTAACGCATCCGGATTTAGTATTATTTATATCCTTAGTAATAAAAAAAATAACTATAGAATCATAATCCGTTACACTACACTAGAACAATCTAAAGGTATAAAATCGGAATTTCAAGTATAAACAAAACAACGACACGCACGACCTTTTACAAAAGTTTATTCACTTGACTGACAGACAGCAGATAGAAAAAAGTGAGTGATTGAAACGAGGAATGAGAATGAAGGAAATGTATTGACATTGACATAGTCATTGTCAGAAACACGAACACGCCCAGAACCTATAGCCAGAACTAAATTTCACAAATTACGTACCTACGACAACGCCATCTTTTGTTGAGTAGCGCATCAAATAAGTACGTGGCCAACTCTGGTGACGGAAATTAAGGCCTCCGTCAGCTTAACGA
Source organism: Epirrhoe tristata (assembly GCA_951394285.1). Taxonomy (NCBI): domain Eukaryota; kingdom Metazoa; phylum Arthropoda; class Insecta; order Lepidoptera; family Geometridae; genus Epirrhoe; species Epirrhoe tristata. Next base: position 12,757,243 of record OX596139.1, read on the forward strand.
CTTAAATAGCCGGGACCGACAATTTAACATGCCCTCCGAAGCACGGAAGCGCTTAGATGAAATGTCACTGGCGGGCACCCATCCACCTACTGACCGTCTAGAACGTATCAAGAACGACTTAGCAAGCACGACCACGAGCGCTTCAACATCTTTAACAAATAAATAAGCTAAAAGCACTTATTTTCTGTTACTTTAGTTAGCGAAACAAAAATTTCTTCATTTGTACAGTACGTAGAACCGATCTTTAGCTCCCTGAAGTTAAGTGCACTAAACGACTGCGCAGGTTTGCGCGAGTAGGCGAGATAGGACGATGCAACAAACTAAGCGAGTGAGCGAGGCAGCTATAAAAGGCTGTCTTCGTCTTTTAGGCGTCATCAAAAATGGGTTCTGCCGCAGAACCCATTTTTGAAAATGGTACTTCAACCATTTTAGTTTAGTTATTATTAGTATATGGTCTCCGGGGTTGAGTCCATATCATAGTGCATGCTGTGATTCTCTTCACAGGAAAGCTCTTCACAGGAAAGACAACTACAACGTACGTGTAGATTTTTTGATTTTCGCCAAACGAAAAGGAATAGGTAAACCATAGGTAAGCAATATATGTAGCAATAGGAATAATGAAGTAGTACCTACCTTCCTACATCTATTTTTCTACAGCCAATGATGTTGTCTATACGTAGGTATAGGTGATATTTTGAGATGGGCGGTAATGGCCAAGTGCGAAACCAATAAATATTTAAGTAGGTCATAAGTGAATTCAGTTTGTGAAATGATTGCAGGTAGGAGCACTAAGTGTTCTGTGTTGCAGGTACAGGTACCTACCTACCACGGATTTAAAGAAATGAGCTACCTACTAACATGGACGAAGTAAACTACTAAACTTTCTTCAAACGATCATGATCGTTATTGTTGAATTGTTTGTTTAAGTCCAACATGCACTTTACTTTGGGGTATAAAATCTTCTACGAATGGGTTCGCTATTTTACTCATGGTGATTTGATTACAATGTTTTTGTGGATTTTGTGGTCACATTGTAGGTCCACCCTCGTCACTGGTGCCTAATCTCCGCGGGCCGGCTACACACTCCGATGCCGTAGGTACACATCGGCCTTGGGAGCTTTTTCATAGCTTTCCTCATAAATAGGTACCTACCTACCTAATCCAAATGAAATACCTACAGTTGTTGGTTTTTTAGCAAACATTGATTTAGGTTCGCGTCATTACAGAATTAGGGAGCATTACTGAGAAGGCGACCACTTTATTGTAGGTAAGTATTCCAGGATTTGGGCACCAGAATAAATACCTACAGATTTGGGTCGCAGCAATAGCGGTTAGCACAATATTATTTATTATAGGTACCTAGACCTACCTACTTAATCTACACATTGCACAATACCTACCTACGTAGGTACTTATCGAACACAATATTAGTTGTGGCATTTGGATAAGGTATCTAGGTAGGTTTTTAGGTAAGTTCCTACGGCCTATAAGTAGGCAGGTAGGTATGTACGTACAAACCTACCTGCCTACTTATAGGTACGTACCTACATTACTAGCTTACTTATTTGTACCTAAGTCACAATATTTTTGAAGTGAAAATTGCGCGTTTGGCAGTTTTGTTTTCATCATCATCTCCCTGACCTTATCCCACGCTAAGTTTTGAGATAGTAAACATTTTTAATTTTTTTTCAAACAGTTTATAATTTAACATGACTCTTTGTTATACCTAACCATTATCGCAATGAATAAATGAATTGAATTGAAGGTTTTTTTTCTGTAAAATGCGTAAATTATAAGTCCGTCCTCTAAGCAATTATGCTGTAGGATGACCAAGACACGACAGATTAATTTATTCCGGTTGATGTATTGGAGAGGGCCGGGGCCGAGGGCGCGGGCGGAGGCTGGAGGGTCGGCGCCCGTCAGCTACCGGCCGGCGCCTCCCGGCATCTCCAACAGAGGCCATCACTCATAAAGTGATTGATTAAACCGCTGCTGTTCCGAAAGAATTGCCAAGAACATAAACAGTTTATTGAATCTCTCGAGCGCCGGATGCCCTTGACTTTGGCCCAAAGACATCAGCTTTGGCCGCAAAGCACTTTTTTTTTGCTGAACAACTTTATTTACTTACTGACATTTTTTTCTGGCAAGCCGTTGCATTCTCACTCAGGACATGCGCTTACCAAAGCACCATTTAGCGGCAAAAGTCTCGGACCTACAAAAAAAAACTGTATGATTTTAATGTTTCGCTGCATGTATTGCTGAGTTCTATACGAGTAGGTATACTTAGCTAGGTTACGTACCAAGGTAGGTAGGTACCTACTACCTAACAATTATTTAGAAGTAGGTAGGTACCTACCTAGACTAAATTCTTTACATGTAGGTAGGTATAGTATACAGGGTGTAAAAAGACTACTACCGAAAACTGAGGGGTTGCAATCAGACCATGATTCTAAACATATTTAGCGAAAAAAAAACGCAAAAAAAAAAATGAATTTGCTGCTTCATTTTACGTTATTTTCCGATTATTTACTACTAGTACAACATAGTAAGACCATACCTACCTAATAATTTCATTTATAAAAGAAAAAAACAATTAAAAATCTAAATCTTGCAATCTACGTAAAATAACGCGACTAGTACGAGCGCGCGAGCAGCTGAGCGAGGTCAGCGCACGCGCGCGCGGCCGACGACCGCCGCGGCCGGCCGGGCATCGCACCCGCCCCGCTCTCGCGTCGCCTGTCTACTGCACCTATGCAGTTCCACCAGTGCTATAAACAAAATCTTAGTTACGTAAACTAGAAAAATTAAACATAAGTAGGTACCTAACTTGGCTTTATTTCAGCTATTATTAGTTACATAAATAAAATGTTTCACTATTGAGTTCATAAAATCGTAAGTAAGGAAAACTTGAACGAAGTTTCAGTAACGGTTATAAACAAAAAATAATAGTACAAAAAAAATTAAAATTAAAAAAGTTATTTTCCGACTCTAGGATTTGAACACTGGGCTCATGCACTCAAATCCTAGACTGTTCTAGCTCGGCTATCATGAGATTACTGAGTGCAGCGAAATTAAGCTTCATTTCAAAAAAAAATTACTGAAATTCGATTGAACGCTGCACGTGTCGGCGGCAGAGTCAAAGGGTTCTATCAAAATCTTCTAACTTGATTGAAATAAGGTTCAGATTTCTATTTCGCTGAATCCTTTGTAAAAGCCGGTCGGTATAAAGCTGCGTCTACAGTGTTTGCGAATTTTATGCTTGACGAAGAATTCGTCTAAGACCGAGTTCTCGAAGATAAGATAAGATAAGTTTTTATTGTAAACTGTTGGATTTAACAAAGATGGTAGGTTTGTTAACAAATAAAATGTACAAACAGTTTGCCCTTTTCGGACGTACAATATTAACATTAATAGTATGTTAGTACTAAGAAACTAAAAAACGAAGTGTTTGACCAGCACTTTATCTTTAACCTCGATTGGGATACACATTCATTATGTCAAAGTTTATACTAACAGCAGCACTAGATCAACTGTTCACTACATAAACAAATAATAAGTAAGTAAGTACCTGCCTAAGTAAACAAATAATAAGATTAATGGTTGATAAGATTATCAGTTTATTCTATCAAATATCACTAGGTACAACAATGTAGTGAATGATCAGTGAATAAATCCATCAGTTTTCAACTCTTGAGTAGTGTGAAACATGCCTTGCTAGGCATTTTTCAGTTGACTCTTTGGCGGCTTTTGTCAAAGATATTAAGAAATTGTCTTCTAATTCTATTGAAATAAGGTTCCAATTTCTATTTCGCTACATTTTCTTTCTAATTTCTCGACTCGTTTTGTTTGATTTTATTATTTATTAATTAGTTGAAGTTCAATATTCGTACGTATTGGACGCTCGCGCAGCGCATACAAATTGCATTACCGGTACTACTGTCGCGAATGAGTTTTATGGTTTTATTAGAGGATAATTTAGTACCTACTTAGGTAGTTAATTATCGTATCTACCTACCTAGTAGGTACCTGCCTACATTTGTTAAGAAGAGAACAGTGATTGTCTGTTTAGTGCGAGTGTGTTCGGTCAAAAGTGCTTGTTGTGATCGTGTGTGAAAATGCGTTGTGTTATGGGCCTAGCGCGTAATGCGATGGGCCCACAAAATAGGTAGGGTTGATCGATAGTTAAGTTACCCGAACCAACACTGATCTGGAGGCTCTGATCTGCAAGTAGAAGAGCAGGTCTTGATTCTTTTTGGGAGAAACGCTTGGGTACCTACAGGCAGGCAGGCTCAGCTGTGCTTGTTGAGCAGATGCTCAGTTTGAGGTTACAGTGGAATTAGGTAAGTCTAAGTACCTACTTACCTCACAATAATCAAATTTCTACGCTACGCACATAGTAGGTAGGCACTGCCGAAGTTATCGCGTGGGGTTCGGAATGCGTAGCGTACATTGCTGGCTGACGAAATAAATGAAAATCTTCAAACGCTGTTTTCTCGGAAAATATTTATTTTTTCGGAAAATCCTTTTGGATTTGGTTGTGTGTTGGGATGCTGTACCTACCCCTTTCGGCTTCGGTAGACGTCTTTTTACACCCTGTATAAGTATTTAGTTTGGAAGTCACGTCCCAGAGTTGCCGGCGACGCTCTGAAGAATACCGAATCTTGAGCACTTTTATTTAATTAGAGAAACATTTTTATGGCAACGCTTTGATTTTAAAGAAATATTTTTTTTGTTCTCTTTTGGATTAAAAGTTTGGGTTTCCGACACAAAAAAGAGTTTATAAGTATTCGAGAAACGTGCTTCGAATGAATAGGGGCGGAAGCGAGAAGTGTTAGGTATTCAGGAAATTTTATACATAGTGACGAGCTATCTGGTGATGCGTGAAGGTACCTACCTAGCTCTAGTTAGGATCTGTTTAACAGAATTCCACCAGACCAGACTTACAAGACTCTTTTAATCAAAGGATCTTAGGTAAATGTCCTAATGCCGCCACCACACTCCGTTGTTCGTTATGCGCTATGTATGCGGCTACGCTGTATTCGCACAAATATTTGCTATGTGAGCGAACAACAAATAAGCTATCCACACTTCGTGTTGACGTGACCACACTTCGTTATTCGTTACACTACGTTTTGACGTTTGATAATATAAACAAAATGGATGTGGGCGTGTTGATTGTGGTGGTTGCAACATACTTGTATTACAGTGCACGTGCAGTCTATCAATACCTGTTGTACAAAGTCAAAAAAAGACTGCGTAGAAAACGCTGGTGAATGAAAGCGAGCGAACACGAGTGAATGAATTGAATGAGTTTGAGCAGTCGACGCACATATTCGGCTTATTCGTGTCCTTTGAAGTGTGGTGAAAACCGACAACAGGACTGATAAGCATAGGTATTTGCTATTCGCGCTTATTCGTCATTTGTGCGAATAAAGCAAATATAGACGAATGAACCCTCCTCACTTCGTCGTATGCGCCCGAACAAGGCGCATAGCGAATAACAAAGTGTGGTGGCGGCATAAGATTTGAGAGGTCTACGTGCCGAGGATTCATTGAGCTTTGGACCACCAAAGCTCAATGAATCCTCGGCACGTAGACAGGACGTAGACAGGATCACGACCACGTGATCCTGTTAGATTTTGGTAATCTGGATTATAACGTTGTTACAGTTTATCACGAGTCACGAGCAGTAAACATTTTGAATAGCTTTGTCTTTATAAGTAGATCATGCAAATAGTGGCGCCGAGCATCGGAGATGAGACGAGCGACGCGCGCTCGGCTCAGGCGCGGCCCCGCGCCGCGCTATGCAAAGCAACCGTCGAGTGTCGAGTGCCGAGTGCCGAGGTCGGCGTCGGCGTCGGCTGCGATGCAGATGCCCCAATATTAGCATGTACACGAACAGAACACTGCTTTATTGACTGCTGATGGAGACGTCTGCAAACAGAAACAGAGTTCAAAGTTCGAACATAATGAAACATAGCTTGGTAATTAAGTAGTTCTACAAATGTACCTAACGTAACAACAACTGGGGCCGTATTCCCGTTCTTATTTTGATGAAAGGGTACTTATTCGAATGTTTCATACTACGATTTCTGACTTCAAGGGCCAATTTTTCGGTATGGAATATTTGGTCCTAAGTTAGGACCGTATTTCATTAACATTCATCTTATCGACTGAATACAATAAGCTCGTAGTAAGAAGCATTAAAATATTCATCAAACGAACGAAAAAACTAATGCGAATAACCCCCCTGTTTATAACTGTTCCTTTATTGGGACATTTCAACCCTTCAGTATTGTGATTGAGTGACGTGTGCCGTGTGCACACACTGGCACTACACATACACTGGCGGCGCGACGACGACGCCGACGACGCCGAGCGACGTGCCTGCCTACCCGTACCCGGCCTCGGCGGCGACAGCACACGTCCCGCCGCCACCGCCGCCCGCCTTCTGCACGCACGCGGAAGCTAAATAAAACAATAATAAACTTACCAAGAAAGAAAGTCCCTTTAAGGGGGCGTTAATGTTTGTATGGGGTTTTTTGAATGCGTGGTTCGATTTGCTTGAATTTCAGTATCAGTATTAAGTAGTGTACCTAATTAAGAAATATTTGCAATATTTGCATTTCAAAACTTCCCCTAAAACGGAGTGTGGGGGTAGGGGTTGGTGTTAAAGTTTGTATGGGTTTTTAATACGTGGTCCGATTTGCTTGAAACTGGCTATGAGTACTAAGTAATATTTGTATGTTTTTTTTTAAAAACTACCCTATAAAGGGGGTGAAAGAGCGGGAGTAACAGTTGCTATGGGAACCATAAGTCCTAAAACTTGAAACTTGAAGGGTACATTCTTCTTCTGCTGTATTTTAGGATTTTGTAGGGGTGGGGTGAACTTTTTTATTTAGGGGTGGGTTGAAGGGGAGGGTCGAAACTAGGGGGAGTGGGATTGATGTATTTGTGGATTTGTAGATTTATAGATTTGTGCATCTGTGCTGTGGATTTATAGATTATGGGGGGGCGTCAGATTAAATGTGAGTGAGATTGTGAGTCACATTAAGAGTGAGAGCGAGATGAGGGTTAGATTGAGGGTCAGATTTAGAGTGAGACTCGGACTCAGACTCAGTCATCAAAGTTGAACTTGCAGTCACAGTCACAGTCACTCAGTTTAGTTAAAGTGATGAAAAGCTTAATAAGCTTACTCAAGTGATCAGGGCTATGTTGATATGTACCACGCGAACGAAGTCGCGGGCGTTCCGCTAGTAGTAAATAAATGAAATCTAAAATGTGCCCCGGCCCTCACTGGAACACCACTAGGCGCGAGGGCTCCGGGCTCCGGCTGTGTGGCTCGGCCTAAGCTGGAATGTAAAAATAAATGCCTCGTATTAGAATTCTTATCTGAAGTGTGGAAAGCTACTATTTGTACATTGTTTCGATAAGTACAGGATAACTTATGAGCAGCTAGCCGCTCCCGTGATGTGACCCTCGGGCTTTTTTCATTTTTTCGGCATAAAAATACAACCTTTATCCATGCCAATTTTCAGTGTAAGTAATCTGTTCAGCCGATTGGGCGTGACAAGGTAACAAACAGTCAGAGTTGCAAGTTTCACATTTATAAGTAGGTAATATTTTATTATACACACCTATGTGTACATACATACCTATGTGTATAGCATTAGTATTAGGTAGTTAAGTATATTACTTACTTATAGTTTTATCAAAAAGTAGGTACGTACCTACCTAATAGGTAAACTATATAATACATAATATATAATACCACAGAACTTGTATAATACCTATTAACGAAAGATTTTTTCGAGCTTCCAATTTGTGATCAAACCAGATAATCTGTTACAAAGTGTGACTTGAAAATGCGAACCAAACGAAGTAAAAACATCGCTGGGAACAAAACGGAGTTTTTTCGTATTATTTTTGATGTGGGAGCGAGCCGGCTCCGCCCGCCCCGCGGCGCTCACTAATGTTTTTGCCGTTAAATTAATCTAATTGTTTGCTAATCCCCGTCGTGAACCGCAGCGCGCGTTACTTATTGCGCAGATTAAGAAACCGTTTGTTCGGATCAAGATACTGCCGGAGTCAGGCAAGGGCGACTCGGAGTTCCCACCGAATTAGCCAAGGAAGCGAGCAGAACCGAGCTCAGTCACCACTCGTCGGGCGAGCGGTGGCCAGTGTGCCTAGTATCAGTTTTATACGCGTTCGGCATCGAGGCCGTAAACGCAGGATTGTATGGGAAAATAGCAGCGCCATCTTTTGGTACTTACTCACAACTAATGGAAATCAGTACCTACATACTAATCCACGTTTACGGCGTCGATACCTATTGAATGGTGAATAAAATTAATACAATAGCACCCAGAACACATACAATAGCACCCAGAACACAACAGATAAGTACATAACACGTCTTGTTTACTGCCGCCAATGAATATAATGGACACGGAGAGACACTTGCCGCGTTGTCAAAGTTCACGAGCGTGCTTCCTGCCTGAGGTCACGAAAATTCCACTAAATTTCGTATTTACGATCCGGTCATGCAGATTTATGAACAGAGAACGGACGAAGCTGAAGGATTACGTTTTACGGCTTCCTCTGACCATAAAGTGGTCTCGGGGCTTTGCGGCGCGGCGGAGGTACGGCGCGCGCCGCAAGCAAGCGTTAATCTCGGTGATTTGTCGCCGGCGACCGCGCCTCCCGCGCGCCGCTCGGCTCCTCGGACTCCTTGCGAGTTGCGATTATAAAGAAGGACAAACAACAAGAACAGATCGTCGTTTTTTCGCCATAAATAGGCGTCGAGCGGGCGGCGGGCGGCGAGCGGCGGGCGGTAGCGGCAGCCGGCGACTGCTCGTAAAGAATCCGACGGAACAAAGGAAGTGCGGCTCACGCCGACGCATTTTAGAGGGATGTTTATTGTGGTGAGCACAAATTGTCTCTTTTCAACGACGGAAAGGATTCGCATACCTACTTACGTCTTTTAATTTCCTCGTCGGTTGGTCAAAAGTTTTCCTCTGATGACAGTAGGTAATGATAATGAGAGCTTTGTGTCAGCCTAAAGTGCATTTGCTTGTTCGAAATGTTAGCAAAGTACAAAACGAGCTTACGTAGGTTTTAACGAACCGCTAGGTGCTTTCTCTGCTGAAATTAAAGTGCTCAAGTAGGCACATTCCAGCCCGAGGCCATTTCAGTAAATTGAAAACGCTACAACTATCTATTTTGAAGTAGGTACCTACCCAGCTCTAGATCCGAGCATGTTTTGTGCAGGCATTAGCGGCCGCCGCCGGTGATGGCTGAGCCGAGATTGTCTCGCCTGCCGCACGCACTCGCTTTGAGTTCGTTTGATGAATGGACTCTGGAGTAATCCCAAATCATACAAACTGAATTCAGCTGGATTAGTGTAACGAGTGAGCATAATCCTGCGTGAATGGCGGAGCCTGGGCGGGCGCGGCGTCAGCATTATTAGTTAGAAAGTGTCGCGGCCGAGCGAGGGCCGCTCTTTGAAGTGAAATCCAATTTGGGTTGATTTGTTCTGGCTCTCGGGCTCGCTGCGCCCGCCGCTTATTGATAGCTCCCAATTGTTAGAAGCCCAATTACGATAGTATATCGATAGTCGTCGACAGATATATCGCTCTAAGCCCATTGTAATAATTTACGACGGATAAATAAATAGCGTTTCTTGCGTTGTGATCCTCTTTACGAACTTTTTGTAGCTGATGACCTGACGTTCGCGGGACTAAGCCGCAATCCACTTTTTAAAGTTGGAATCGGTAATGTAGTAACATAATTACATTTTAAAACTAAAAAGAAAACCCACTTCAATGTTTGACTCAGGACGCGGCGTGACTGAGGGCGTCAAGTGAGGATAAGCCCACCCTATAAATCGAAATAGAGTAGAAATTGAATCGACAGATAGCGCTTAGACTCCACCTATGCTATGCACCTGCCACTAATGGCATTATTTGAAAATTATAGACTTCCTGATCCGAAGAAAACGTGGCACATGATTCCAGGAAATCATAGCCGTATTCCCGTTCTTTTTTTCGTTCGTTTGATGAATATTCGGATGTTCCTTACTACGATTTTGGACTTCAAGTCAAAAAAAGTCAAAAAGCATTTATTCAGTAGGACCGCTGGGATCACTTTGAAACGTCTTAAAACTAGGTGATTCTACTCCTGTTCCTTCGCGACCAATACCGTGAAGAACCAGGGCAACAAACACGGTTTGGGGCCTAGCTTTTTTTAGGTGATCCATCTTAGATCTAAACTTAGGCTAATTTCTTAACTAACTTAGTTATAAAATTAAAAGTAAAGTTAGTAAAATTCAAGGGCCAATTTTTCAGTCTGTAATATTTGGTTCTAGGTTAGGGCCGTGTTTTAACATTGATATATTTATCTATCGAATACATTTACCTACAATGGAGCTCGAAGTAAGAAACATCCGAATATTCATCAAACGAACGAAAAAACTAACGGGAATAACCCCCCTCTGGCATGACTTAATTATGTCAAACTGACGAGTCACAATAGTAAATCGCCAGTACAAATATGTAACATGGCTAGGAGCGAAGGTTTTTAGAGTTTTACGGGACACTATTAATCCCTTAGGAATAAAATTTATATGGGACCACCTCGGGAGTATACCCTTTCAAACAAGAAAATAATTTTGCAAATCAGTCAATAAATGGTGGAGCAATCGCGTAACAAGATACATAAAAAAAAAACAAAAAAAAAAAACATACAGACGAATGAGAACCTCCTTTTTTTGAAGTCGGTTGAAAAGTATAACTCATATAACTACATAACACAGGGATCATAGTAGTTGGTACTTATGTTAAATGATTCAATCGTTGTTAGTTATTCAAATGATTTATTTATGAGAGTCAAATCTTGTTATAATTTGTAAAAAACTACTATTTATTTTTACGAGTAAGTAGGTACTTAAAACAAGTACTTAGATACTTACGGTTTATACTGTTGATTACACGAACGCAATTCTTCGATCGATAGGTACAAAATAAAATTTAACTAAAACAGCATTGCTCTGAGACTAAAGTACGTTAAAATTACAGGAACTCTCAAATTTAGGCTAATTTCATGCCAGATTTTTTGGTGGGTCAAAGGTAAAGGTGAGTCCAAACCTAGATCATATATAGTCCAAACCTAGAGCATGTATAATTATATACTAGCAGAGCATTTACTTGTAACAGAACATCGAGCCCTAATGTCTCACCGTTTACACTCTAATGTGTAAAGAGAGACACAGTATTATAACAGTTCGATGTTTTGTTAAAAGTAAATGCTTTAACTAGTGAACATAATCTTCAGAAAACAAATATAAAATGAATCTAACTAAATGGGACGGTAAGTAGGTAATCTGAAATGCTAATATACCGGCTGCAGTCCTACAAGCAGTCCGCGCAATCTGCTCTCTTCGTAAATATGTGATGTGTACCTACTCGTATGTTGGAGTTAGAGCGCAACCAGTCACCGCAGCTGGTCGCAACTCCGGTGCATACCTACGAGTTTGTGCAACTCACACAGCTCTGGCTGAGTGCAAACCGACCGACGACGCATCAAGTTGAGCCGCAGCTCATCCACTCTGCTAATGAAGTGCGCGACCTTGACCTCACTGGCACTGAAAGACTTTCGCCATAACCCGCGCCGCACTCCATTATCTCTGGCGGTGCTTTCTCCGTGATTTAATCCGAGCTTGTAAAATTATACGACACGAGAGCTGAGCACCTCACGGAGATAATCTTTTGTGAGCTCGTCATGTCTGCAGCCCGTGTCATGGAATTATGTTTGAATTCTCGTAAGCTGCGTACCTACAGCTGATATTGCCAGGATTTTGTAAGCATCAATAACGATAGCATAATTATTTTATAGATATTTACTACCTATATGCATGATAAAAAGCTGTGTCGGGTCGGGATTACAAGAAGAAAAGGAGACCAAAGCCACCAGCGAGACAAATGTTTTATGATCTACAAATATTTGTCTCGGGTCTGGTTCTATGTATAATATGTATGGTGTTTACAAACAAAACGTATATAAGTAGTATATCAGTCATCGAGTACCCATAAAATAAACTCTGCTTACTTTGGGGCTAGATGATGCTGTGTGAAAAAGTCCAGCATTTTTTTTTTATTTACCCCGACCCAGCAATATAGAAGAATTTCTAAAAAAAAATTGAAAAGTAGGTACCTAACCATTAAATATAATGTTTGTGTACAACAAGGTGTTAATTTACTTAGGTTTACCTCGGTAAACGGTAATAAACGTATGAAATATATGAGACTATTATTTGTTTATTACCCCTTAATATAAATTATTAAACCAATATAGGTTATACTTACTAATATCATTCCACCGTTTATTATGTACGGAATAATTGGCTACTTCAAGCAATGGTTCCCGGCCTTCCCGGGTCCTGCTACGAGTAAAGTTCACAGTGTTGCGACTGCGAAGTGCTACGCCGTAGCGGCTCGTAGACTCTGTTTGCGTAGCGCCCCGAGCGTGCCACGCTCGACACGGCCTGAATGAAACAATAAATAAGTTTTAGTTCAAAAATATTTTTCAAAGTAAGTACCTAACCTAATACCTAACCGCGAGCGATTGGGCATAAATTCGGGTGTTTTTATTTACATTAAAAGTTTCATAAAACCGCTCAAGTAAACTTATAAGTACTCGAATCAGATAACGGTGCAATTCAAATTCAAATTCCAGTGAATTCAGTAAAGCAGTTTTAGTTGAGCTTTATGATCCGAGAGTCCTTAGCTCCCGGAATTATATCCACTTGCTTATTACATATATCTGTGTAGCTAACATGAAGGCTTTTGATCCGACAACAGACTAATATGATTTTTTTTGTGATTAGGCAACTCATTTCGGCTGGCGTCGCTCACAAGCCACAGGGGATAAGGTTATTAATTCCAACCTTTGAGAGGTGTCAAATACTTTTCACCTCACGCTGATGATTATGAAATTGTCAATGTAAGCGAGCAGCGTGACGTGCAGATATTATTATTTTTTTATTCAAGACAACAGAGTCCATACAATGCTAGTAAAATCTTAAACAATAAGGTACACAAAAACAGATTTCGTCCTCTGGGAAAGCTTCTAAACCAGAGGACACGCATCATTATTGGCAATTTCTTCAGTATGTTGTTGATATTATATCCTTGCCCCCGCTAGGCCGGTGGCGACGCAGGGGCGACAGCGGGGGTGAGGGGCGGTGGGGAGGGACGGATGTACAAACACACGTCGCCGTCGCGTTCGCCGTGTGTCCCATATTTGTTTATCTAAGCAGACAGACGTCTCCTTTGCTCGACTTCTACTTATGCCAAAAGAAATTTTATTTATTTTGTAGGAAAATAATATTTTTCACGTTTCATGATTCAGGGATTATTTGTATTGAAGCGTCAATAATAATTTGTTTTTAGATATGGACGAGGAAAATACTTAGGAGCCTAGAGTCCGTGATCTCCAAGTAAACAAGTTAAGTAGACTCGCGCCGCGCGCGGAGCTTTACATGATCACTCATGTTTTTTTTTATAAATATCTTGATCTTCTTAGCTTCTAGTGTGTAATGTTAATTATATCACGTAATCCGGTCACGATGCTGCACCAGCAGGCACCGAGGCACAGTCAGCACACATCACAGTTGATGGTCTCTCAGCGAAGGACAACGACCGCTGATGCTGACTGCTCCTCGGACACCACTTCAATGTTCACATTAGTTCCGACGCTGAAATGAAATGAAATCGTTTATTTGCTAGAAGCGTGGTATGGTGATTATACATTGCAGATTGAAAGCCATATACCTACCTACTTAAGAAACTTGTGCTCTACTTCACATAGTAACCAATACGTATACGGAATACGGATCAAACCAAGTTGTTTGTATTGGATTCTTAATATTACAATTAGTTAAGTTTAGAGTTAGTACAGAGAAGTTTCACATTAACATATCATTTAGAAGATATCGTAGTTTTGATATTTATAGACGTACAGCCATGATGTGGTACCACCAAGATACTTGATAATGTCCATAAGACCTTTGATCTAATGTGTGTAGTGTGTAGCAGTCTGTAGTCTATGCAAACAGCGGTGTAAGTTAAGACAAATATCCTGGCTATTAGCCTTGCGTAAAGCGAAAACCTCGTTTAAATGCATTCACAGAACTTAGATTACCGTACCGTTAGATCGAAGTGGCTCCAGTAGTTTCAAGCTAGTGGTCCTAGTTCCTAGGACCACGGTTCATTTATAATGTCTTTGCTTTGTGCTTCAATCGAGTTCCAAGCCTACGACACCACGTAGCAGTGTCTACGAATACGCTCTGCTACGTCGTAGATGATAAATTGCTACGAAGTATAACCCATTCGAACGAATGAAACATGTGTGTTCTAACTTGGTTGTTCTGCCCGCGCCGCGCCACGTGTTGTTTTTCGTCTATTGGAAGAGCTCGCGCAAAAGTAACGTTCGAATGTGCGTTTGTTTTCAACGTTACCCTGTGACATTTTACAACGCCATCAAACAGCAACGTCCGCGACGACACGAAAGTTGTGGATATATTGCAACGTGATAGAGACGGGAACAACACTTAAGGGAATGAATGGAGCTGTGTATACAAACGTGAAATGCCAGATTCATGAATATTAACAGCAAGATAACAAACTGTAGCGCCGGGCGGCCGTGGTCTCGAGAGGGCCTTATTAAGATTGTTGAATGAACATCCCTAAAATTGTAAAGACAAATAGGCGGTACATAAACGCAGATAAACCAGATTTGAGGTGTTATCTGGCGCTTCTGGGTCCGACTCATTTGTTTGCTTTCGGTAAATAGTTGAGTCAAGCCGCAACCCGCCCCGCCCCGCCCCCGCCCGCTCCCGTCCCGCCGCGTGCCGCAAACATAGTCCCCATGTTTACTAACTTAGCTCAACTTTGATAACGGAATGTAAATTAGTCGGAGAAGTTAATAGTTTGATGGCTTTGAGAACTGTTGTTATTTATTAGAGATCCAAGCGACGCGACGCAGGTAGGTACCTACCGCAGCCGCTTGTACGGTAGTCGGTAAGTCGCCAGACAAAGGCTTCGGCTAAAATAGATGATATCTCCAATTATTTATTCAGGTAGATTACCAAGGTTCCAGCTAACAAATTGAACAATAGGATTCCCTTAGAATAACAAACTGTTTTATTGAAATTACTGAACCGAACAGAGGGCGGTCCGCTCGCCAGCCGCCGAGATATCATTCTATCATAACGGAATATTCATTTCATGAAGGACTGAAGTTCAAGACATAAAACAAATTTGAATTTAACGCAGTTCACACAATTAGGTACTTACACCACTTATCTGGTGATATAAATTCAATGTCCGTTTCGATATTATGTTTCGAAGAGCCCCTACAAAGCAAGAGAAGCAATTTTGATTTTGATTGAAAATTGAACGAGCTTCGACTACTTTTATAATTAAGTTAAAATAAAGCGACAGAAGAAAGGTTTGCGACCTCTCGAGTGGTCATGGCGTGACGTCACGAAGTAAGCAATAAGTGAGACTGTGCGAAACGACGCCATCGTCAGTAATGCAAGCTTTGTATGCGCGACTGACGGCGGGACGAGCGGTGGCGCCCAACGCGGGGCAACACATTACATTACTCGACGCAGTTATTGTATTTTTTGTAAAGAGCCGTATTCACGTAGTGCACGATATTCGATTCCAAATTCGTTGGTTAAAATTTTGTCCAGCAGTGGGGTTCAGTATTCATTATTAGGAATACATGCGCCAACACGCGATACAATCCTGAAACATCAATGGACATTTCATTTCGCAGAATTTGAATACATAACAATAGCTCTAATTGGCGTAAAACCAATTGTTAGTCGAAAACTAATTGTATTTCCAGGCGTGTATTTTGCACATTATTGTGACATTATTCCGACAAACCCTTGATTAAAAATCTGAGTAGATGAGTCTATTTACCATTTTTTTAATGTTTCAGTACCTACAGAGTCGTAAGCCTGAATGGAAATGCTTAGGTAAATCTAATAAGGTATCATCTGTACTAAGCAATTCTTGTATTGCTTAGTAGGTACAGATGATTGCAGGAGCACGCGGCGTATCTGTCGCCGGCGACAGTGATGTACGACGCGCCGCCGCCGCCGCCACCGCCGCGCTCTGGAATGCCGATTGACAGCAGATTCCAGCGGCAATCGACGTCGCCTCCATCCATGCGGTACCTCCTACTAGCTTCTACTTACATTCTAAATCAAATTCTTGAAGCTGACTGAGAACGCCAAGTTGAACGGATTCCTAACTGTCCCTACTCGGTGAAGCATAACATTTGGTCAAAGTTTTTGAAAGATGGGAACAAAAAAGGAATTTCGGAAAAACTAGGAAAAGTTAGAGAACATGCTGCGTTATTATTGAGCAAACACAAATTAACAAGATCACGAATAGACCCAGACAATATAAAACTCATTAGGTAGTACCTAATGCTGCGATGGATCATTGTAGCTGATTTGCTTTTATTGTTTAGGTGCTTTGTTAATTCTGTCAGTGTGTTCCCGCCCGAGTCCCTAGCTAGTTTATGTGGTAACTGAATGAATATGCCCTCGGCACCGGCCGCCCGCCGCCCGCCGCCCGCCGAGCTAGCTCAACATTACTTTGTTGATCGACTATGGATTGCAAAGCAACCACTCCAAGAATAATGACTTGACTGAGTGGTTCGAGCTGTGTAACCACTCTAGGTTCAGCACCGGCCGCTTACTTATTTAATTCAAGTATGATTGGAAATATGCTACATATTTATGAAGTTGCGTTTATTTTATTGACTTATACAAATCACAGGTTTAAATAGTCCCCCGCCAACCTTCGAAAGGAACCTTTATTTTTGCCTGAGTGTCAGACGTGCATTAGGTGTCCTAGAGTGTAGAGAAACCACAAAGAGATAGATTTCACTTAAACTAGCTAGTTCCTAGACCTAGAGGCTGGTCTGGTGGCTGAGGCTGCGGCATCGTCGTCGGTCGTTAGGCTCCACTCGACAGAGGCTTCAGGAGACAGATATTAATAGCCTCCATTATACTAATGGCGCGCCCGTGCCTGCTCCCGTAGGCACCCTCATTCGCTCTAAAACGATTCAGCTAATTCATTGACTATCACTATTAACTGGAGAGTACAGCCTATTTTATTACTATGAGTGCCGTTAAGTAATTTCCCGATAGAAAGTGTCTGGAGCGAGGGCGAAATTGCGAAGATTTTTCAGAATACGAGTGGGCGCTGGGCGTCGGAACGACACTCGCTGAAACTGAGCAGGACAACACTTTTATCTTACGTGTTTAGAAGAATGGCACCATTGCTTAGACTTATTTTGTCTTTTTTTACGTCAGCCGAATCGTGTGCAGCGGTATTGAGGGGCTGAGCTTAGCTTTGCGTTTCTGTTTGGTCATTTCGTCTGGCGATGGCTGATTGATGTTTCCACTTAGTCTTTTTAATACAACTACAGAGTAAAAAATATTCTTGCTAGGCCCATCAATTCTAGGCTTTGATCGCCAAATAATAAAAACCGGACAAGTGAGAGTCGGGCGCACCCACCGAGGGTTCCGTAAAAAGGACTAAGTACAGGTACGTAACTACGTAACACAGTGCAAACTGTAAGGTACTAACTACCTACATACACCAAAATTGCGTTAGTAAGGGATTTTATTTTTGCACCATAAAAATAATAAAAATCTGTTTAAGCTTGTGCCAATAAAGCCCTTTCATACGACACCCCACATTTTCTTCTTCTTATGTGCCTTGGGATTCAATAGTGATGATCATTGTTTTTCATTATACTCGTAGTAGCCAGAGCGAATGAATATATCACGAGTTTCAGTTTATGTGAGGTAATTTAAATAACAGATCGAATATTTACTCTGCACTGACCTCACAATTATGTTGGTAAATATTTTCGAAAGCTATTCCTACCTGATTAAAAAGCTCATCAATATCGATAGCTTATCGTTTCGGGTGACGCCACAGATCAGTGAAAAGTGATTGCGGGCACCGCAGTATACATAGATCGCAGTCAGTACTTATAATACAAGAGATTTATCTGCGGCGGCTCAGCTAATTGGTTCAGCCAGTAATCGGACGCCAGATATGTTTACTAAGCGGAACGGCGGGGTCGGGGCGGGGCGGGGCGGGGACACGTGCTTCAGATGCTATCCAAACCAAACACATTGATTACTTATAGGCTCGGGCCGCGGGTCAACAGTACAGCTATATTATGTAAACAAATCAAATACGTGGCAAGCTTCAAAAATTGGTTTTGTGTGAAGAATCGATGAGTTTAATCAAACAGATAACAGTAGGTATAGGGATTGAAATATTTTACCTTCGCCAGATTCACGGTGCTCCGGTGGTTAGTCTCAGTAGCATTTGCATCGGCATCAGCTTTATGAAATGTCTATAATTAGGTACTTACGCGTATTAAATGAATGCTGCCGACTGACGGAGGATGGTCATTTGAGCCTTCAAGTGGTTAGCAGCCATCATACGTCACCGCAAACTTATTACGTCACGCACCGCGCGGTCGTTCTCTGAAGCCTCGCGATGATCTACGCGGGTACATAATATAAAAATATAGATACGGAGAAGAACATTGCCAAAACTCTTGCGCTATGAGGGCCTGCTGCATGCTGGAGGTGCTCGATGCCAATACCATTATACAGGGTGTAACATTTAGAACGGTCAGTATGGGAAAGTCTGAAACTGTAAGACATACGAAGATCTGTTCTTAGGAATCATGTCATCGATTTTAGTAAAAATGAAAAATGCATTCACACATTTTCAAAAAAACTTATACCTATTCAGCTCGGGAATCGAACACTTTTTGAAAAATGAAACTGACACTATTTCTATTTAGATACGAGTATCGATAAATGTTACTATGAAACATGATGTCTAAAATTAATAAAAGTAAGTTAAGTTATGATACCGAATCTTAGGGCTAGTTTCACCAAACTTTATCTAACAGAGCGTATTATTATTATTAGCGTTATTTGACATCAATTTTAGTAAGAGAAATAACAACGGGTTAAATATTTAACAGATCGTTACGATTGCTTTGTGCTTCATCATGCTCAAACAAAGGAATATCTTCAGGTTTCTCAAAAGAATTACAATAAATTCACTTATATGAGAACATAAAACTACTTACATAATATTATTGGCACGAGCATGCAGCATAGTAGGTACGTTTCTATGTAGGAAAGTAACACACATTTTAAAAACACAAGGTAGTTAGGTAGGTAGGTACTTAAGTATTGAAATAACAAAGTAAATCTTCATTATCAATCTAATCGCAGGTCGGCGGCCCGTTAGTTAACTAGCAGTTGACATCGTAGAAAATTAAAAATATGTCACAACAACCAAAAATCCGAGAGTGACAGAGAGACGTTTGTCTGCGCAGAACACAATTTTGTATGAAAAAGCGTTCACTGCGCTGACAAACGGCTAACGGCCGATTTATTATCCAGCTGTTAAACTTGACTGTGGTGAAACTGGCCCTTTAGATTATAAATTTTGGATTTTATATATTTTCATATGTAAAAATAGAGTAAGTATAAATAAAGATAACAGTACACATGAATAAAGTTTATTTACAAATATATCAAAATCTTGTTTATTTAGGTAATTGTTATTTTTGTAAAATTTACAGGATGGAGTTCTTAAACAAATTATGCAAAACCTTTTTGATACTTGTCAGTCAGTGCCTAAATCAATAGTAAACGCTAAACGTAACAAAACGTTACATTTTATTTATTAAATAAAATGTTGGCAGTACTGGTTCTTGCACTGGTTCAAGCAAAAGTCGACTTTAAGATGACGAACCTTTTTATACCGCGACTGTACCTACTACCCCTTTTTCCGAGTTGTGTCAGTGTTTTCATTCACTGTGACCATCACTGTGACCACTCTATGCTTCTAAATGTTATAAAACGCTAAGACAGTGACAGATATTATGTGCTACACCTACACACACGGTGCACACGGGAATTATTACGCCCGTAAAAACTATATCAGTTTTACTGTAGGTATAAAAGTGACGAAAATGTTTTTTATGTCAAACTGTGCAATAAATTAGCTACTAATAAATAAATGTTACTAACTTTTTCGTCGATAACTTTCAGATGATCAAATTTTTGCTGAATCAGCAAATGAGTTGCGAATTTCGACGACAGTTATGAATGGAGTCGGCGATGTGGTAAGAAAGCCAAGTCGGGGCGAGCGCTAAGTGTTTCTGACTCTAATAATGATGATTGATGTCGATTGTCATGAGTGCGGCGCCTGTCACCGCCGCGCGTGCGGTGCGACGCGGTGCGGCACGGCGCGGCGGCGGCGCGGTGCGGCGCGGCGGAGGGTGAACAGCCGCGACATGTAGGTCACATTGTTTTTGTAGCTGCAAAGGAAAGATAAAAACTTGTCTCTTTCAGTTACTCGTTATAAAGCTATCATGAAAATGCTGAGTTGAGTGCAATCACGTGAATTGTTATGTTGTTAATTGTATTATTCCGTCTGCTTTTTACAGATGTTATATTTTATTATTATTTTTAACATGTCCAATTGCTAAGGACAAACTATGTTGAGACGTACTATTTGATTCGTAAGGAATCGTAATATTTTTTAACCGACTTCAAAAAAAGGAGGAGGTTATATGTTCGGCTGTATGTATGTTTTTTTTTTTTATGTATGTTCACCGATATTTCCGTCACTTGTGGACCGATTTCCAAAATTTTTTTTTGTTTGAAAGGGTATACTCTTATAGTGGTCCCATATAAATTTTATTCCTGAGGGATTAATAGTTTTCCCGTAAAACTAAAACAATCACTGAACTTTAAGAAAATTGTGGCCCGATTTCCAAAATTTTTTTTTGTTAGAAAGAGGTATACTCTCGAGGTGGCACCATATATTTTTTTTTCCTGAGGGATTAATAGTTTTCCCGTAAAACTAAAACAATCACTGAACTTTAAGAAAATTGTGGACCGATTTCCAAAATTTTTTTTGTTAGAAAGTGTAAAGGACACACTCTCAAGGTGGCGCCATATATTTTTTTTCCTGAGGGATTGACAGTTTTCCCGTAACATTCAAAAAACCTCATTCTCACTACACAACACACCCTGACTCACAATCTGAGTCAAACATTAAATAGTTTGATAGGGTATTACACCCGAGGTAGTCCAAAATATTTTCTTTTCCTTATGGATTGATAGTTTTCCCCCTTGCTGAACTCCGGTGTGTCCTTTAGTAGGTCTGCCCATGACTTCTCTTATCCTTTCCTACGATAAGCAAAGTCTTAATGTACTCGTAGCTTACTATATTATTTACACATACACTTTTATTTACACAGTATTTATTTACTTACACTAAAAAGTGAAAAATAAAACATTTTTGAAAAAAAAAATTGAACCGACTTCACAGAACACAAACAGAAGAACCTTCTACACACTAAAAAGAGAAAAATAAGAATATAATTTGAAGTCGGTGCCAAGTGAATACGATTAAGTACCTATCAAAAAAAGAAATCGAGCGATAGCGTACCAGGATACAATTTTGCACCCAAGTTCTTTTGAATTTCTTAGATGTAAATGAATAGTTGGCACCGACTTCAAATTATATTCTTATTTTTCTCTTTTTAGTGTGTAGAAGGTTCTTCTGTTTGTGTTCTGTGAAGTCGGTTCAATTTTTTTTTTCAAAAATGTTTTATAATTGTCTTAGTTTGTGGCGTGTGAAGGCGGGTCCCGCGGGTCGTCCGGATCATATATGGCGCCGGCGGCGTGGCAAGATGATCCGCTAAAATAGTGAAGGGAAAAAAAGTCTTCAAGCTTTGAAGTTTTAAAAAAGGATGCGGCGGCGGCGGGGCGTGCACACTGCACAGGCGACACGCGACGCGCGACGCGCGACCGCCAATGTTTATGGATGTTTATGAAAACGTCCATTAAGTACAAGAAATAGAATAGCGCAGCTGTCGCGTAAATGAATTTACGAAATCGCAGCTGAGCCCGCAGACGCTTATACTGTTCACATTGAGACAGTTTGATGGAATTAACGCAAGAATTATGTTTGCATAATACGTATACTCTCTCCTCAGACAAACCAAATATTTGATTTCACGCAGGAAATAAATCTTTATTTAGGTGAAGTGCGGCGACAGGCATCGGACGTGGCGTGGGCGAGTCCGTAGGCACGTGTGCTGTGTTACCTACACAGCTACACACGTACCTAGTACTTAACCTACCTACAACTTATGTAGGCCGCTGGACACAGGTACATCACGTGACGACGACATATACAATATTATACAATGAGCGTACGGAGATCTCCGCCGTCCAAGTTAATAAGCGGTAGCGAGAGCGCAAGCGGATCCGTGCCTAACCTGTCCACTTGCGGTGATGACACACTTTTTAACATGAATCTAAGGAAGCGTAAAGTGCGCACTGAAGAACATGATTTTAAAAAAGACTTCACAACCTTTCGCAATGAAATGATGGAGTTTTTCAAAGATTTTGCCAAAACACAAACGGAAAATTTAACGGCAATCCGCGAAGAAATTTCAGAAATAAGAAGTGAAATTCAAACGATAAAACTAACAACGGAAAAATACACGCAACAATTTGACCATATCAACACAGAAATAGAAGATATTAAAACCGAAAGCAAGAAAACCCAACACAAAATAAATGACATAGAAGCTGATATGTCTAGGCTGAAAAGTCAGATAAACGCCGAAAGCTCATCGCTAGGATCACCAGCTGTTCTCACTAACGAAAATCTCATTCATGAACTACGAGACCGATGTGAACGGGAGAAAAATATTGTTATTATAGGTATAGCTGAGAAAAATGAAAAAAATTTTAAACTAAGATGTACTTATGACGATAACGAAGTCCTAAAGGTAATAACATCGATACGTGAGGGATGTCCTACGCCAGTGAGAGCAATACGCTTGGGTAAGTTCAACCCAAACAAAAGCCGTCCTATCAAGGTGTACTTTAATGACACAATAACCCCAAAAGAGCTACTGCGAAACAGAATGCATTTACCAGATGACATACAAATGTACGCTGACCAAACTCCGACTCAAAAGCAGTACTTGCAATCGGTCAAAGAAGACTTAAAAAAGCGCACTGATAATGGGGAGAAAGACCTCATAATCAAATATATGAATGGGACACCAAAAATTATTAAAAAAACTTATAAAGAGGTTAACAACCAAAAAAACTAATAACAAACTACGCACAGAAAGATAACAGCACAGAAAAAATAAATAGAATAAGTCACCACATAGCCCACAACTACACAGAGCTACAGTTGCAAAGCTCATCACTTCGTTTTTTCTATGGCAATTTACGTAGCATTTGTACGGCAGGCAAGTTCGACGAGCTGAAATGCATCCTGAAATCGATACCTAAAACTACTCATATACTTATTTTCACGGAAACCTGGATTAAATCTGAAAATGAAGCTAAACTTTATCGAATTCCTAATTACTCACACGCATACAACTTTAGACCAGCGGACACAAAAACGAAGAATAGAGAAGGCAAAACTGAAAAAAAAAAAGGGTGGCGGTGTTTCCATCTATGTACACGAAAGCATCAAATATGATATTACAGAGGAGTTATTTGAAGATGGGAATCACTATTTATGGTTAAAGATTGACAAATTATCATTGAATATTGGAGCTGTTTATAAACCTGGAGAGAGCAACCTACAAAACTTTATAAACATATTTTCATTGCAACTAGAAAAAAGAAAAAGATGCATTGTATTTGGGGATTTTAATATAGATTTATTATGTAAAAAACCAAACACAAAACAATATATAAGTGAAATAAAAGAAAATGGCTATACAATAATAAATAAAATAAATAACAGATACAGCACGCGCCAAACCAGTACCACCAATACAATAATTGATCATGTCTACTCAAACTTAAATAATCAGTCACTCAGCATTTCTCTGATTGATTCATCACTATCTGATCACAAACAAATTTACCTAGAAGTCAGTGGCTTGCCACCTGTTTATAACAAAAGAATAAAATATCAGGCTCTACATTATGAAAACTTCTTTAAAAGTATCGCTAACACAGAATATACAAACGTAAATAATGATTATGACAAACTAGAAAATTTCTTACTAGACCACGTACAAAAGAACAAAATCGACAAAACAAAAATTCAAAACCTACCACAAAATGACTGGATCAATAAAAATATCATAGACACAATAAACGCTCGAAATAATTTATGGCAAATGACTAAAATTAATCCAAAGGACAAAAAAATACACAGTAATTACATAAAAGAGAGCAACAAAGTAAAAACCCTTATAAGAAAAGAAAAAAAGAACTACTACCATTCACTATTTCGAGACAGTTCAAATGATCCCAAAAAAATGTGGGAAACTATAAATAGCCTTTCATTGAATAAAATAAAAGACAACACGTCATTACCAAAACTTAAAACAGCTACAGGATCTATGATCACTGACGGTAAAGAAATATGTAGCGCTTTCAACAAATTCTTTTCCTCAATCGGCGCCGACCTAGCAAGCAGCATACCTAGCAACTATCACACCAGTAGCGGTAACATCCTAACATATCATCAGGACTACACTCATGAAATAACTTTAAAGGAACTAGCTCCGTGTGATTGCGATGAAGTTTCAAACCTGATAGACCAACTGGACAGTAATACCAGTACTGGTTTGGATGGCATCAGTACCAAGGCAATAAAATGTATCAAGAGCTTAGTTGTAGACAAACTGACTCGCTGTATCAATGTATGCCTAGCAAGCGGAGTTTTTCCGAACTCATTAAAAATAGCAAAAGTTAGCCCAATTTTTAAATCAGGAAAAAAGAACGATCCCAGCAATTATAGACCGGTGTCAGTGCTACCTGTTATTTCAAAGATCTTTGAAAGGATTTTATATAAAAGACTAAATACATATCTCACAGAAAAAAGCTTCCTTATCAACGAACAGTATGGATTCCGCTCTAAATCAAGCACCCTGACAGCAGCTATTGACCTTATAACTAAAATTAAAACTAATATCGATCGGAAAAACTTTGCTCTCGGCATTTTCATTGATTTAAAGAAGGCTTTTGATACAGTAAGCCACCAAAAGCTTCTTCAAAAACTAAGCAATATGGGTATTAGGGACAAGGCTCTTGATATGTTTACTTCATATCTGTCTAAAAGGAAACAGGTGGTTAAGATTGATACCTACACTAGCAGTTTTGAAAGCGTTACTTATGGGATACCGCAGGGGTCAATAATCGGCCCACTAATGTTTCTTATATATATTAATAATATTAACACAATAGGTCTAAAGGGGCATCTAACTTTATATGCAGATGATACTTGCCTTTTTTATTTCGGCAAAAATATACAGGACATCGTAACTGAAGCTCAAAAAGATCTAGACATACTAAATGAATGGCTCAAGTATAACTTGCTTACAGTCAATACATCAAAGACATCTTTTATGGTCTTCAGTGCAAAAAACAAACGTATCCCAACATTTCCTCCGCTAGTTATGAATAATGACATAATTCAGCAATCACATGTAGAAAAATATTTGGGTCTGTGGATAGATGACAAATTGACGTGGAAACACCATATTGCACATGTAAAAGGTAAACTAAAAACATTACTAGGAGCATTGCACAAAGTTGCAAAGTGCATCCCAAATAAAGTACGTAGTATCATTTATAATTCCCTTGCAAAATCGCATCTTGAGTATTTAGTTGAGATATGGGGCACGGCAGCTACTACATACTTAGCCCCCCTACAAAGAACCCAAAATAAAATAATAAAAGTCCTTTATCATTACGACTATCTTACGCCAACGAAAGAGTTATACCACAAAACAAATATTTTCAATATAGAGAAACTTTACATTTATAATACTTGCATTTTAATAAAAAAAATAATCTCAAACTCTATTCAATCTAATATAAAACTACATCTAAAAGTAAACAAACATAATCTCAGAAATAAAATAAAATTACAGTTAGCAAAGACGCGCACAAATTATGGTAAAAAAACAATATTACTAGAGGGAGCTCAATTATTTAACAATTTACCTAACAATGTCAAAGAATGTACCAATATAAATACATATAAAAACAAACTTAAATCTTATGTTCATGGATTAGAATACAATCATGATCTAGAATGTAAACAAAAGAAAATTAAAAAAATAAAAGTAAAAAAAGTAATAAAAAAATATAAAAAATCATAAAAAAAATATATAGTATATAGTATCTACTCGTATTACAAATTAATTGAGTTAAAAGTTCTAAGTGTATATTATTATAATACTTAATAATAAGTCCCAGAGGCTAGTTAAAAAAGATTTACTTTAAGTTTTTTTTTTTAAGTATCTCATTGTAAATGAACCATTGTGTTTTTATGAGAATAAAGCTCTTTAAACCTATGTAGGTACAAACTTTACTTCACTTATTGGGGGGCTTGACGCGGGGCGCGGGGCGACGCAGCAATCTTGTAGAAAATTGTAATGACGGGGCGCAGGTTCGCAACCCGGCCCCGGCCCGGTGCGGTGGCAGGCGACTCGTTACGTTAGCGCCGTGATTGCGTGCGCGGGCCGCGTTACCTACTCGACAGAGAAGACACAATACATCTCATACCAATTTACGGAAAATGAAAGACTCATTTTAAATTAGACTTTTATTGAACCAAAAGACTCTGATTACGAAGATAGGAATTTTATATTTCCGATGAATTGGAAACTTCACCGCGACGCTCGCTGCTTCAATCGAACATTTTTTGTTCGGGCTTTTTTCGAATGAATAGAACCTATTTAGTCAGATATTTCATTTTATTTTGGTTTGGCTGTAGCATGTAATGAAACGGTTTTATATAATTTAGTGTGTTATTTCCACGTGTGTGCCGCGTTCGTCGGGCGCGTGTAGTCGTGACGATCCCGCGAAATTGGAGCTTAATTATTGTTTTGAAACATCCTAAAGTACATTTTGGGAGTTGTTTGGTTCAACCCTCATTCTTAATTGGATTTTAACTAATTTATAGATATAACTTTACTCATATGATAATGCTAACTCTCACCAACTAAATTCATCGACACGACCGCCCTTATCCGATGGAAATACATTTGGGAGTTAGAGCGTTTCACATTATCCGATCCAATATCGGATACGATAAGTCGGGCAAGTAAAATGTATGAACTAGATAGCTCCGATATCCGATATCGGATCGGATAATGTGAAAGACAGGTACATATTTGATACATGTTACTTGCCTCCGATATCGTATCGGAGTCCGATACCGATATCGGATCGGATAATGTGAAAACGCTCTTAGGTAGGTACGTACAAAGGTCTACTAGAAGGATGAGAACAAAATAGTTGAGATGATTGAAACAACTCACATTTATTTTTGTTTGGCCTTGCTCTTGTTGTATCATTGTTATAATTCCGCATTCCGCGCGCGGCGGCGGCACCGGACGGCGGCGGCGGCGTGTAGTCGGCACTCGCGATCCTCTGGCGTGAACCAGCGTAAAACTAGCATAATAATCAAATAAAATGACATTTCAACACCACATTCTCCATATCTCTATTTAAAACTAGGTAAGTAGTTGCTGCTCGCGGTTTTTCTCACGTGATACACAACATGGAGTTTCATTTTATGGGTAGGTATAAGTATTTAACTTTTTTTTTTTTTTGCGGATAGAAAATCTGCTCACCGACATCCAATTACGTCGAGGGAACGTAATTTGGGTGTGTGGGGTTGTCGAACTCGACGACCCACTAAAATCTACCCCCGATGGCCAGCCTCTATGCATAACTAGAGGCTTTTTTTTTTAATCCTTTACCTATCATCGGTCTCATCAATCATCAATGACATGCAGCATTCATTAGGTACTCGTACCTAGCCCACTTCTCAACTTCTTATGAGCAGCAAGGCCGACACAAGATCATTGCTCTCAAAAGTGATACCAAATATCTAGGCATTCGTGAAGTTAGTCGTTTGTCTGCGCAGAACACAATTTTGTATGAAAAAGCGGTTACTTCAGACAAACGGCTAACTTCACGAATGCCTAGATCCGTTAAAAGAACTGTACTTATAAATAAAATAAGACAGATAAGCAATTTGTAGGAATGTTGTAGCGAGGAAACTAGTCGTAGTAGCGACACTTTCCCTGGAGGTCGCACTATGGCTTGTTTCCCGCGCGAGTGGCGCTGGCTGCTCGTTGGCCGACACAAATCTTTGATTGACGCGCCCATTCATAGAACGTATTTACTAACACGTTTATCGTCTCGATGCGGATGGAACAGACGTTCGGAGTCAGGAGTCAGGGCCGCTCAGGCGCGCTGCTACTTTTACCTGCCCTTGTTCTTAATCGGCCGACCCTATTATTAAAGTCCTATAATTATAGTTAAAAATGCGCACACTGTTATGATGAGACAAGCAGATCCGATCCCATTGGACGAAAGTGTTTTATTTCAAAATTTGTTTTTTGCTTTGTAGAGCTAAAAGTTTGTCCATTTTGGATCCATTTTGTATTCTTTACTCGATAGTTTCTCGATTCAAATTCCAGGCATTCTATATTCATGGAGTTAGTTGGCTCGCGCGAAACTTTTAGGTATTCATTATTCAATACTGTGCCGAGATTTTCGAAGTTAGTGCCGGCGGCCGTTTGACCTGCGACTCCTGGCTCGCGCCGGCTAACTACGCGTGAAACTTGCCCGAGGGCAACGAGGGGGGGAGTGAGGGAGGAGGGAAGGGGGGGGGGTGTTCTCAAGAGCGCGACGAGCCCCATGCATAATAAAGCACTATAGCTTACTTAAAATATTAACCACTAATGACTTCTATCATTTATGTAGATATAAATGATCGAAAACTATGATTAAAAAAAAAGTGTGCGTGAAGTATGGTACAATAATCAAGTTCTAATAAACATACTCCGGTGCAATGACCTACACCTACTTAAAACATGCAATACTCAGTTCTAACATAATTATGTGATGATGATGATGTACTTCTTGACATGTCGTTGTCCGTCAACGGCGAACCTTGTTAACTCTGGATATGAGCCCTAAGATGGCTTGCAAAGCCAAACTTGGTTTTGAAAATTTTCACAGGGTGCGCAGTGCAACCGCCCTGCGGCGTCATAGGTGTAGGTCACGGATTTGTTATTTCTCTGGTCTGTGGTGTAGGTGTAGGCGTATAGTATCGAGCTCTTTAAGACGATTTTCTTCGAAAAACTATGTATACGGTATACATCGTTTGTCGGTATACAGTATACATAACTACATTAAATTATTTATTATTGATTTATGCAGTCTTTGGTCTCTGGCTTGTAAACTCGGTTGTTACGAGTATGAGGTACTACTGCATTTATGAATAGTTTTTTATGAGTCATTCACAAAATACCTAATAGGTAAAAGTAAGTTCACTTACTAATTAATACCTACTTGAAAATACTGATCTACTAAACGTTGGATAAATATCAATAAATAGCTGCGCTCCCGCGGTGTGTCCCGCGGTCCCTCGCAATTTTTCGGGACAAAAAGTAGCCTATGCCCTTCCCTGGGATACAACCTTTATCCATGCCAATTTTCGGCCTAATCTGTTCAGCGGTTTGGGCATGAAAAGGTAACAAACAGACAGGTAGACATACAGTTACTTTCACATT
This sequence comes from Epirrhoe tristata, assembly GCA_951394285.1. Taxonomy (NCBI): domain Eukaryota; kingdom Metazoa; phylum Arthropoda; class Insecta; order Lepidoptera; family Geometridae; genus Epirrhoe; species Epirrhoe tristata. The sequence goes on from OX596139.1 coordinate 12,786,976, forward strand.
TATTATATTATTATCTATATAAGTATGGAGTATGGATAATAATAATAAGTATGGATATAAATAGTATGGATTTAAGCACGTGCATACACGTGTCTTGTTTCACATGTGTGACGCGGACACAAGCCTCAAAATGACACTCATTACTTCTTAAGAGAAAACTTTCAGGGGGTGAATGTTTACTGTCGAAAACTGGGGAAGTTGGAAAAACTTTCGTTATCTCCAAGAGACCCATTTCACGCATTATATTATAGTACGATACGAAACTAACCCTTTGTTCTACTTAGAAAGTTTATTCATAGGAAAAGAAAATCATGTCAAAAACATAACAAAAGCGGCCTTAGAATTAATAAAGCTCCGGGTAGCTACTATGTGAAAGTATGTGCATGGGACAATACCGACCTTCATGATTGAGTGCGTATATCTATGTGTACCGTGGGGCTCCATTGTCCGCGCTCGGCAGGCACACGTTACGATGCGCACTCAATTGAAAATCGCTATATTTTATCGTTTGAACATGACCCGATTATTCAACGCGTAATCAGTAAATTATGGCTGAATGACATGAGCCTTATAATAATGGCTGCCCCCCAACTATGTGGTGGCTGGTGCTATTTTTCGTTCACTGACTGCAAAGCTCGCTCTTGCATCGGTTATGTATGCACTGCCTGTCTTGCGTAGCACTTATGCACTGTCTCTACAAATGCGCTACGAATGTGCTACGGGACCTACGACGTAACCGGATGCTACGTTAAATTACACTGCTACGCAACTACGTAATTTCCGGGAAGGTGGATGTTCGGTAATTTGGTAAAACGTCCATTAGAGACACAAGCGCTGCCTCGGGTTGCACTTGCACATCTGATACGCGCCATAGGGCCGGTAAAATGAGTTTTAAAAATATTGTGTATTAGTGGGATTCTATAAAGGGTTATAATCTCAAACTCTCAAGTAACGGATAAATCTGTCAAACTTCAGGCAGAAAAGTTGCGTCTTCAATCATCATAATTTTGTTGAGTAACAAAGTGGGAAGTCGCCGGGACGGAGCGGGGACGGAGCGGGGAATAAATCCAAAGTAGTGAAGCGTGAGGCGAGATACCTACTGGCCGCGGCTGAACTGGGACTCGTAGAGGTGACTTGTTGTGCTCCAGTGGTTTAGCGAGCTATGATGGCCTAGTGGGATTATATGTTCTCTCCACTTCAAAGTGCATCAATGGATTTTACGTTTTATAAAATTTAAGAGCATTAAGTTTAGGAGGGTTTAGGATCCAAGCAAGCCTATTTCATTTCAAATAATGCCCCAACACTAGATCGTCCCGTTGAGCGTAGGCATAGCCTGACGCTGTATACGATACAATACAATACATTTATTTCAGATACCATGATCAAAACCATGAAAAGTATAAACCATCTAGTATATATGTAAATGACCGGGGGAGTGGTACAACTGTAGTTGACTGCTAGTAGAGCTCCCGCGGGAGCCCCACAATGTTGCAAGTTTGCAATAGATCTTTAGACACAGACTTGGCCAAGCTCTGCCTGTACGACAAGCCTCCCGAGTGCCCGACTGTCCGGTAAGTAAACATGTGAAGCAAGTCAGGTGAAGCCGGGCACGTCTGGCTAGTCTCAGGGCCCCTGAGACTAGCCAGAGTCGGCGGCAGGCTGCTTGGCTGGGTCTGGTACAATCGATGGGAAGATGGTTAACTGCGACCTTAGCTTGCTTCGGTTATTTTGTTTAGGACACACAAATCACTTCATTTGTTGATATGTAAACAGGTAGATTATGTACCACATAAAGGTTAGTATGTATGTAGAGCTTGAGAAGAAAACGTAACCGCTGTCTCTACTTTTATCGGTATAAGGTTTCCACGTATGCTTACAGCCCTCGCTGAGCACCGATACGGTCCCGTAACATACTTATTTAGATTGAATTAAACGGTATTTAATTTACAGAGTAACTGCAGTAGAGCGATGCTTTCCCGCGGGCGCTCTCGGCACGCGTGCTCTCGCTCTCAGCGGGACGGGTCGCTGGGGAAGGGGGAGTGGAGGGGGTGCGGAGGGGGGCGCATTATCTCGGGAAAACCAATAAAATGTTTAACTGCAATCTATTAGCTTTCTTTTTATTGTTCCGCCGCTTCCCGCTCCGTTCCATTACACGCATTCCTGCGCCTCCAGCTGAAGCTACAATTGGATTGTTCAATGGAAGACAATGTGCGTATATTTGACTACATTTTAAAAGTACATATTGTACATTCCCGTTTGAAACAACAAAAGTCTTGATTACTTTGAAATGCCTCTTACAGGCGGCATTGAACGTTAAAGCAGACTTTTTTGGAATTCCAGTAGTTATCAAGCGCTCTCACAACATATGTTGCTCTCACAACATATGTTGCTCTCACAACACTCTCACTCTCTCACTCACACAACATATGTTGAACGTTAAAGCAGAATTTTTTGCATTCCAGTAGTTATAAAGCGCTCTCACAACATATGTTGTGAGAGCGCCGTGGTTGCGCCGTTGTGGGAACGGGCCGCGTTTTATATATCCGGCTATAAATCCATGCGAGCTACATGCCGCGCCGCCTGCCCCCAGCAGCGCCAACAAAACCAATGTGGCTTGTGTGCAGCGGATGTGTGTGAACGATAACGGTACATTTATGTTCCATTTAAATTGATACCTCAATATTTGTAACTTTAAACTTTTACGCCTTATTCAATTTGACTTACCTAGTTTTGAAGCAGATTCTTTATCGGACTCCATGACAAGTCTCGTTGCGACCGACGGGAGGAGCGGGTCAGTCCTACGGGGCGCGCGCCCCCGGCCGGGGCGGCCCACTCGACGACACGTCATCGAGAATCACTTACGGTATCTCGCTGCGTGTGCGAACTGACAATAGATGGTTTGTATTTTCCGCTCATTCGCGTGACCTATGTCATAAAAGGGAGGTTAGGTAGTTATTTATTTACGAAGCTAAATCTAAACCAGCAAAGTATGAGAACGATCATTATCGTGAATTTAAAGCCATTTGGTTTCTTTACTGCAATAAGGTGGACCAGTTTTCACAAAAAATATATAATTTGACACCAGCCAGAGTGACCAATTAATTAAATGCTGTTGTTTGTAGGCTGCAGTGCTCGAGCCGCGAGTTCGCACAGACAGCTGAACGTGTTTCAGATTAGTGATTTCAGGAACCTTTGACACACCAGTTTACCATCGTCCATCAAATACACAACAAAGCACTAATAGATTGATTAATGATGGCGGTGGCTTAATTGAAATAGTTGACTTGTTGTTGTTAGTCCCCGCGTGGGCCGCTCGGGCTCGCTCCAATAGATCCTACGCTGTGAGGTCGCGGTATTTGGGCGCTCGCGGCTGTTTGCTTAGGGCTCGGACGCCTGTTTGCGCTTCATATCAGCGGGCCGAGCCGCCGCCGCCTTTGAAGTAGCCGCAAGGTACGAGTAGCCTTTGACCCGTACGGACCCGATCGGTATGCTTACTTTACTCTTCGCTAAATGTAAATTACTCCTTTATAAACCCATCGATAAATAAGCTCACCGTATTTCCAAAACCATTTATACCTCGGCGGCTTTTCGTCTTAAAGTTGTCCGAATCTCTCCGTAATCTGCTTACGTCAGGGCCCGGGGGCGGCGCGTGTCGCGATGTGTCGCCGCGCACTAAACCAATAACGCAGGCAGCGCTGGCGCGGATTACTCGCAGATTTGCCAATTCCAGAAACACATTAGAGCATTTCGGCAGACAGGAGCCCCCTGAGCCTAATGCGGGCCGCGCCCCGCCGCGCCACCCGCGGCCCGCGGCCCGCGGCGGAACTCCTTCAGAACAAATTCAGCTTTAATAAGCAATTTGTTTATCGCACGAGCTGAACGAAACGTGTGTAATAACTTCAACTGAAACCGATCTCGTAACAGAACTTTTTTCATTTCGGATAAAGAGCTCTCGACTGAAACAACAAAAAGATTGGAAACTTCTCTCCATTCGGCCTTTTTAGAATTACGTAGACAAGCAGGTATAATACCTTATTATGCGAACGGCCGCGAACATCATACTCGTCATTTGGCAATTAATTGTTCTGTTGTGAAACGTGTGGGCTCCGGCGGAATTGACGAGCTCATTATACCGCGCCGAGTAAACAACAGACTTCAAAAATATATATAGAGTGGTTTAGTTTAGACCAAAAAACCGCCGTGCATACCTATTGTTTTTCTTCAGTTTTAAGTTTAGTGTTTTATGATTTTATTTTTGTATTTTTTTTATTAGTGATTATTTGTTTTGTAAATTGTAATGGTTTTTAAATTATCTGAAATAAAATGAATTTGAATATTGTGAGAGTGACGCTAGTGATGAGGTAAGGTAAGCAAATTCATTCTATTAACAACTAAAACTGAACAATAGTAAGTACTTAGGCACTCAGTTCGTGAATAAAAAAGTCCTAACTTTACTGAAAGCTTAGTTCGTCTACTCAGAGGGAACTTTATCTACAATTTGTATTTTTTATGTAGAACAGAAGCGGAAATTCTGGTCGGGAAACTTTAATGCGGCGAGAGGTTTGTTGCATTCCCTGTGGAAGGGGGGGAAGGGGGGGGGGGGCGGCACAGCGTCTCTGTGCGCGCTGTTCACTGTGCACTCTGCTGTGCACTCTAGTGTCCTGCAATTTTAAGATTTACGTCTGGATGAAAATGCTCTCTGTGAAAACTGTTTTCACAGGACCTTGATGCAATTGTTGCTATCGCTTGCTTAGCTTTGCAGATTAAAAAGTATGCAGTACGGTTAATACATAAGGATGGATGCCCCGCGCGGTGCGGCACGTCCTAGCTACCATCTACTAGTACATCTAGCGACTAGCCTAGAAACCGACCAAAGGGTATTTTCATCACGAACAAAAGTAAGTAGGTACCTACTTAAAATGAGAGTCACGTTGAAAAGTACTATTAAGCTTATAGAAAAATTGTAGAAAGTTATTTTCGATGGGTGAATAAAACACTTTATAAATTCATGTAACCTCCTAAAATAATATGTATGATCTAAAGTGTATTCTTGTTGTTAGCTCTGGGTAGTAAAATCTATATTTGGAATAGATGGCGATGAGAGGGCGTCGTGCAACTATCGCTCCAGACTCCAGACGTCTCAAGAGGAAGATCAGGGCTGTTCTTAAAAATCACGATTTAATCATAGAAAATCTTAATATGTAGTTAATTTGTTTACAAACAAGAAATATTATACAATATACAAGAATATAACCTACCTATTGGTGTTTAAAGTTTTACATTCAAAGAGCATTTGTCACCAGCGTCCGAGCCGGTAGCCGGCCGTGTCTCGCTCGAATTATGTAGTTTTTGCATATTTCGTAGGCAGATCGTTGAATTAGCCATAATATTATAATATGCCTAGGCATATCGTTCAACGACGCCATTTCACGATCTGCCTAACTTACACCCGCCATATCGTTCAATGCTTAACGTTAAGCAACATTTACTTAGAACAAATCTAGTTGGGTAGGTTATGTGCGAGCGAGCGAAGGGAGCGTGACGCGGCTGCGGCCGCCGAAGTGCCAGGAATGTAATATTCCGCTATAAAGTTATATTTCACGATCTGCCTAGGCATATCATGATATGCCCAAGTATCGCTAGTCAAATCGTTAAACGAAAGATATGGCGGGTGCAGAGCATTGCGAAACTACTCTACGGCGGGTGTAAGTCAAGCAGATCATGAAATGGCGACGTTGATCGATATGTCTATTAGGCATTATATTATGATATGGCTAATTCAACAATCTGCCTACAACACATAATATAGGTACCTACTTATCCACATTTACTGCGACTCGAGCTTTCCGGCAAAACATATATAAAATGTACCTTAAACCCAATTTGGTAACCTATAGAGGATTTCAAAACTGCGTCCTTCATCCGAGGGTCCTTTGTTTCATTGAGAGCAACCGAAACTTTCCGCACCTCTGTAATTTATCGCGCAATGTGCCGAAATCACTTTATCGAGATCACATTTTTTGAGAAAGGCGGCCAGCTCCCGGCGGGCCCAGGGCACGTAACCGTCATAAAGCTACTCACTGCTCCACATTAATATACTCTGACTAAGTAGATATTTATGCTGTGTAGGTAAAAACAAAACGAGAGAAATGCGCCATCTTTGGTTAGGGACCCTTGAATACTTTTTATTCAGAAGTGGTCTGGGGTCTGCGACTTCTCGAGCTCGATATTAAAAAAAACGATCTAAGTAAGTAATGCTTTTCTAATAAATAACGTGGAATTGATTTAATTAAAATTCCGGAGCGTCTTGTTGTGCGTGGCGCTGAGAGTTTCATTTTATTTTATTAGTTTTTCTTTTTTACATAATTTAGTAACCTATGTTCAAAGAGTTCAAACAAAATGTTATGGCGAAACATTGTAAGTTTCCTCACGATGTTCGTAATACGAGTAATAAACGGCGAGTGACCTGCCTCTAACTATCCCTTTACACATCTCCAGGAGATCTTGAATAACTTGATTTGAGAAAATCATCGCATCTCGTAGATAGAGCCGAGATCGTGTGTTTTAGTAGTAATTACTTAGATTTAAAAATATTACTTATTCGAGAAAGGCTAACGGCATGAAAGCTACATAGATATTAATAGAAATCCTCGTTTGAAATTGTGTCCGAGCGCTGGACATCTGACGTCTGCGCATTTATCTGCATACTACATCACATCACGCTAAATTATTACATGCGTACAACGTAAAAACAACAAAAAACAGTGACACTCCGGGAGTGCCAACAGAACTGAAAACTTGAAAAGATGTTTTTTTTTTTCTCATCTCAAATCAGAGGTGTAGGTAATGGTGACAGTGTCGCGAGTTCACTGGTTCTTTCCCATCTCAAATTTTTTTTTCAGTTCAAAAATATTGTATCGCATAGTATACATGGATGACAAACATGTGCAAATAACGGTGAGGATTATGTCAGGAATATTTTTGCTCTTTGATCGCGACACGTGTACGATTTCCCACAAAGCGAGGCCGCATTGATATTTCATCTCGAAATAATTATTATGCTTGGTTATATTCGTCTTTCACCCTAAACAATGCTAATACCACCGGAGCTTGTTGTTCTGTTTTTTTTTTTTGCTTATTTTTGTCCGCATAAATAAAATTCAAGTCAAATAGAAAATATAAATTTAAAAAGTGATTGGCGCCCACCGCGGGGCTGCCGGCGTGTGGTGGCGCGGCCCGCACTCGCTTCCTTCCACACGTTGCACACGTCTACACTACGTACTCGAATCTCTAGCAAAATGCTCACCTTAAAATCGTATCTCAGCCTGCAGTGGGTGCAGTTCACTCGCGGGCTCGAAGTATATGCACGTTTAACTAACATTGCAACATACTTACTTAGGAATGTATTGTAAGCTAGCTTCAGCTCGCGGCTTCGCTGACGACCATCAGAATTTGCTGAATTTTGGAGTAGAATATGCAAGAAAAGTCTGAGCTAACTTAAAGTTTCTCGGCTGAATTAATTAACTACGTTCACCTAATTTTCTCAAACTTAGGTATCTAGGTAAGTACTTTAGGATTTATAATTCAATGACGTTGAAGTTTGCAGAGTTATCAGAAGTCCTTGAAAAGGCTGACAGTTGATATCCAGTTGAGGTCCTTCTGAAAACAAAAACAAATTGTTGTTTATAATGGAATATTATCCCCATCGACGCGCCGTTTCATTTGTAAAGTAAACTCCACCGACCGTCAAAATTATATTTCACTATTTGTCTGCTGATTTTTGCGCTCCGCAGCACAAAGTTCACTGGAGCAAACTACGGTTTTACTAAATGAAACAGGAGCGTCCACAGTCCACACTGCTTTTCTGGCTTTGTGCAGAGTGATGGATGTAGCGGTGTAACAACGTCATCAAAATTATTGGAGATTAGAACAAGTGAGGCAGCTGGCTGCCCTGTTAGATCTGTTTCTGAGCTGGGCAAACTGCGTGACACTCACAAGGGTATTGTTTCCGCGGATCAATCGGTGGCGAACAATGAACAATGTCGCTGAAATATGAGCGCCAATAAAAACCACTCGCCACTACCCACTGAGGGCCATAATAATTTCGACTCGATAATTTGATCGTGCGTCAGCGGACGCTGAGCTGCCCGCTCCCACGATATATGGGGAGTCGCAGGTCGGCCGGCTGCCGACTCCTCGGGGCGGCGCGCGGCGCGGGTGAAGGATGCTCATTGCTCGTGCTAATGCGGTACGTGCTTCACGCGTAAATGACTTCGTTCTGCGTCTGGGTAATGAGTGATATAAGAAGCTTACTATTTTCAAGTTTAGATTCACTATAATACTGACTCTTACAAAGTACCTACAACTGAATAGGAAATTGAATAAAGTTTTCGGCACACAAGTTGAAAACCATTTTCATGTAAAAGCAATGTGAAAGTGAGTAGTCGTGAATAGCGCCGCGCCGTCTACACTTCAAATATTATATTTGTTCCCGAGCGTTGTCCCGCGCAAGCCAGCAGCGGGCCGGGCGCGGCTGATTATTTTGATTGTATGAGTTGCAGGAGCTAGCTGCGCCCGCTTCACGCTTTACTTCTAATCTTGGCTTTGTAACAAGGCAAAAAATTAATTGAGTTAATTAAACCTAGTTTTAGTTATATTTTTTGGGATGTTTCAATGGTGACCGAAGAAGTCAGCGTTTATTTAGATTGTCATTAGCGCGTTCACCGAAATGTCTTATCAGAGCGTTATGATCGTCCGTAAGAGCGAAGGGGCGTAACCTTCTGGGTGACGAATTATTTTTAATAAACTGTATAAAACGCGGCACAAAAAGTTTCAACACGTGGGAACTTAAGTTTGTTTCAGAAGTTTTTTTAAACATTTACGTGGTATAACTAGATACTAAAGGCAAATATTTGTTTCCGGTCTCCCGCGACACAGGCTAAATGTTGTAATATTGGTATGGTAAATAAACTAACTTAGACCGCGTTGGAAAGGGACAGGTGGAGGAAGATGCATCATTGCACCGACAAGAGCTGAGCTCTTAAATTTGATGATGATGAAATAAACTAAGTATTTTGTATTTTTGTATGTTTAAAAAATGTATCATTGAGCCGACCACTTTACGGGGCGGGGCGTTGGCGTTGTGTCGGGCTGTCGGGCACACGCTTCATTAGCAGCCGTCATATTAAACAGTCTCGTTGCGCGGTCTGCCGCCCCGCGCCGCCCCGCGCCGCCCCGGCCCGACCACGTAAAATGCAGGGCGCTAAAGGCTTCTCAATAAATTACTACGCTCGTTATCGCTAGGTTAAACTCTATTTCGCGCAATATTTTGCTTTCTTTTATTACCAAGTACTTATTAAATTATAGTAGCTTTCAGAAGCAGCTGCTTCTAATGACTCGATCTCGATCTCAGAAACTAACGACATGAAAAACCTTGCGAATATTTTTAAAAAGCTAAAAATGATACATAAGTCAAAAGTCAAAGTATATATTGCTTACATGTGTGTGTACAAGTTCTTATAAATAGACTAGCTGCGCTCCCGCGGTGTGACCCGCGGTCCCTCGGGCTTTTTTCATGTTTTCGGGATAAAAGGTAGCCTATGTCCTTCCCTGGGATACCTTTACCTATGCCAAATTTCAGCTTAATCTGTTCAGCGGTTTGGGCGTGAAAGCGTAACAAACAGACAGACAGACAGAGTTACTTTCAGATTTATAATATTAGTATGGAGTATGGATGTACTAGGTCACAGGCGCCGCGGGCTTAGCTTGGCATGGTTTGGCCCCCGCAGGTTCAGGCGCTGATTTATTACTTTCCGAACTAAAGTCAATTAAAAATATTGCCACGTAAACTGTCGTTCCAACTGCCGGCCGTTAACTTTGCGACTTCCGCTAATTAAAATAAATGTTGTTTTGTTGGAACTCCACAAAAGCGGACAAAAGAGTTGAGAAAAAGTGTTGATGATTATCTCGGCGAGTTTTTATCACTTTTGCTTGTTAATTAGCGGGTCGGGCGGGGGCGGGCGGGGGTGGCCGGCGGCAGCGAGATGCTCATGTAGCTGATCGCACATTTGTCCGCGGCGCCGTGCCTACTCGCCGCAGTCATTTTTCTAAAAATACTGATGACGTCAGAAAATGCGGCTAGCTTCTGACGTCTCAGCATTTCCTCTATTGAATTGACAGTTTGACGCGGATGGATCGTGCGACCACTTGTGGTGGTGGTTGGTGTTCGGCGCCGCGCTTGCGTCGCGGGATCGGGAATTAGGTACCTACGTGGGCAAAACTGGAAAAAGAGGAATAGTGCCTTAAATATTTCCCTATTTTTTATACTTACCTATCCCGTGTGATTTCCGGGATATAAAGTATATATAGGTTGACCGACAATCTCTTCTATCTTCCAGTGAAAGTCCTATTAAAATCGGTTAAGCCGTTCCCGAGATTAGCCTGGACAACCAAAAACACAGTTTATTCTGTGTTTGTTTGTCCGGGCTCATCTCGCTCGGGAACGGCTGTTTTGACAACCGGAGACGATTACACTTTCTTACTTTTAACCAAAATATCTTCTACCTATTCTACTGTTAAATCCCGGCGTAAATTATGGATGGTATCGTTGTTATAATCCTATCAGTAAATCAAGGTGTAGGTATCACTGATTTGTGGACCGAGGCCACCGAGGCGCGAGGGTGCCACGGGAACAAAGTGGCGACGTGCCGCGCGTGCCAAGCGCCGCGAACCGCCCCGCCCGCGCCCCGCCCGCGCCCCGCCCGCGCCCCGACCGTGATTATCTCTGAAAACGTTTTTACACTGACTGAACTGACCCCATCACATTTTTAATCTTTATTTTGAGACATTTACTTACCGGATCCATAAAGACATTATCACGTAAGAAGGTAAATAACATAAAAGGTATTTTTGATTTGAGTAGGTACTTGTTTACCGAACGCTTCATTTCATCCGGAGAATGTTCATCTGTGTGAGAGGAGAGAGGAAATCGCGGTAACAAAAAAGTGTAGCAAAAATCATGATAACATTCATAATGCAGTTACCTATGGCTATTTTAATAGCCGTCTGTCCAATATTTAAAGTTTTCGCCAACCCCAGAGGATGGTGGAGGCGGTCCGCCATACGAAATTATTTTATTTTACTATTATAGATTAGTTAGGTAGATATTTAAAAGTTGTGAGTTGCCTGATGATGCAACTTCAAGATCGCGGAGTCGACTTTGACAGAGAAGAGTAATTGAGTTTTTATTTTACGAGTTTGAAATACTTAATATTAATTTCTATTCTCACGCTTGTAAGGGCAGGTTCCGGTGGAAAATAGTTTAAGGATCTTTAGTATGTACCTGGAATTATGAATAAATTATTATGATTAGGTAATTTATTTAGGTACCTACCTATAACTATGTAAACACTCGGACCATTTCGCAAAGCGCGTAAAATATGAAATCTTTCAACGATTATACAGGATTAGGCATTGTTGGGTCAAGCATGTTTGGATTATACGCGCGCCGCGCGCCGCGCGAGCCACACAAATATCAAATAAATAGCGCTTTTTCCACGTTTTCAAGGAAAATGTTTAAGCCGAGTGCGCAGCGCACCCGAGTTCGCCCCACAAACAAACCATTTGCTGCCTACTTCGCGTTTTTCCAGTTCAGTAATTCAGTACGTCTCAAAGCGAAGCCTAGTGTTCTGCGATTACCTCAAAAGGGATTGCAATCCGGGCTCGTTTCCGGCCGAATTCGGCCGGATTGATCTGACCAGGATAAATGAATCCTTTTTTTCCCGTTCTGACTCCGTACCGATAATAAAAGACAAAATATACCTTATATAACAATATACTTTTACAAATTATACTTTACTAGCGAACAGAACAGGCAGGCAGTCGTCTTGCCCAGAAAAGCAACGCCACTCATTAATTAATTAATTAATCATTAATTAATTATCATAGCAATCATAGCAATGAATTCAAATAAATAAACTATGACTGTAAATAATTCTTCTTCTTCTTCTTTTATGGCAACTTACTGCGTGTGTAATCCACTAACTATTATGAGGATGAATCTAAAGTCAAAAAAAAATCAATGAATATTAAGGAATACTTGTAAAAAAATATATATAAGTATCTAATCTCGGTTGACATCCATGACTTGTGTAATTTATTATTAAAAATGTTTTGCATGCCAATGTTTTGGTGAAATATGTGATACCTTTATAATTATTATTATATACCATATTTCGCAATAAATGATTTGATTTGATCTAATATTATGTGTCGGGAAATAAATTATTATGGTATATAATTGTACGCGTTCTATAAATCCCTCAATATAATCCGGAAAACCGGATCCGGCATCATTTTTCACCTACCGGATCCGGTACCAATACACCGGATCCGATAAGCGCGCTGTTGCATGAGTAAGTACTTTAAAAGTTTAAAGGCGTGGTGCATTTGCGTGCGAGTCGTTTGACGCTATCTTGTTTATTAACAAAGTAGGATTTTCATGAAATATGTACTTAAAAGAAAATAAGTCTTTAAAAGTAGAGACTTTTGAGGAAAATACTTGTCTGACAAGTGTAGAAGTTGAGAGTCTTTTCTTTTCGTTCGGCTACAATAAAATTGCAGCGCAATTAGACCGACTAAGATTGTAGTTGCAAATCAAAACTAAATATACGTTAGCTATTTGAGAAGTAATGAGTTAAGATTGTGTTACCTGCGTATTATTATGTATTAAATAAATCATTACATTTTAAACAAAATTAAAGTGGGATCCGGCCGGATTGAAAACGAACCCGGATTGCAATCCCTACGCGCCGGGCGCCAGAGCCGTCCTGCCTAATTATAACTAGGTACCATAGACATAAACTCATTGCTTTAAATCCGTGGTAGGTACCATTTCATAAGCAATTAAATCTACAAGTAGGTACCTACTTAATCATAAATGTACCTAAAAGTAAGCATGGGTAGATGTTTGTAGCTCCTTCGCGCTGTAAAGGTTAACTGATTAGGTGAAAATTATGGAGGTAGCTATACAAGCCATGCCAATAATATATGTTTATAGCCACGTTAGTTGAACATGGAAGGTGAACAGGGGCTTGCGGCCCGCTGCTGGTCGCACCGCGCCCGCTGGCGTCGGTCGGCCTTAGCTGTAATCACTCAGGGCGCGGCGCACACTGGATGCTCGCTGCTCGCTGCTCGGCGGACGGCGATACGTTGCAATAAGCACTCCGCTATCACGACCTAATGGCAGCCTCGCTGTAAACTCATAAGTTCATAACTGGAAGTACCTAACTTATTTCGGAGCAGATTAAAAGGCATTGACGTCAGTGACATACCTAAACGGTAAGTACCTCGTTAAGGCACATATTGAATTAAGGCGCGTGTTCTAAAAGTAATTTAAGGCGACGCCTCCGCTCCGGAGGCGCGACGCGACGTCTTCATTAGGTACCGCGCTAATTAATGGCCTCGCAAAGGTTGTTTTCATTAAATTAAAACTGAGATAGCTTACGTTGCAATCAAGCAGTTTGATCCGGCCCTTGTAAACTTCAAGGCCGGCGGCGCGGAGATGACATTAATAAACTTGTGGTTACCTAACATTCAGAATAGTAACCCATTAATAAGTTCGAAGTACCTACTTAACTAACCTACAAAGTGTTTCCTCGTGACGGGTGGCGCTCCGCACGCCGCTCCCCGTGTAGCGGAACTGCGATCCGTTTGATGTCGGAATGGTTCGCATAACCGAATCAAATAGTTTCTGGGAAAGGTAACTTTCGAGGAGACTGTTACCGGGCGCTGGCAGCCCTACCTCCCCGTCCCGTCCCGTCCCGTCCCGTGCCGCCGGCGCCGCACCCCGTCCCGCTCGCTCCGGACCGCGTATTTTCACAAAGCTCTCCTACCTGCACTGCAGAAAGTAAATAACGGATCCGTTGTGTGTGTTGTGTATGTTTGTCAAATGATAATTAAATGTAAATGTAATCGGAGCCGCGAGTGGCTGCGATGTGGTCGATGACAGAAATAAACCTCACTCGTCACAAATGAGACCATTAATATTTTTTGCATAACTTGCTATCTGCGTAATGTTGTGTTGTTTTTGTAACTCATTTAGTAATAAATAACATTAAAACGAGTTGTAGTGTCGGGTGGGGTGTGCGTCACGTCGCGTGTAGGTTAGGTAGCACAGCAGGTACCTACCTACCTACCACAACAGGCGGGAAGCCCGGTAGGTGCTAGCAAAGCTTGCTTGACTAGTCGGCAGTTGACAACAAAAAGCCGGACTCGCGTAGGTTATACAGTCAGCGATAGAAGTTCATGAACTATTGGAGATTTTAAAGCTTCATTTTCATCATTATGCCTATTTTTTCATAAATAGTAATGGTGCAAGGCAAAACATCGAATGTAAGCTGAAGTTTTATCTAAAACCCTACGAACTTCGAAGATATTGAAGATTCAAATACATTAAATGTTCATGAACTTCTGTCGCTGACCGTACCTACGGCATGTTAGGTTTAGGTACCTACTTAAAGTGCTCGTAAAGTGCGAGACAAAGCCTCTTAATTAGGCGAGGCCCATATAAAATTAGAATATTAAGATGTCAGATAACCTTGTTATGATTATTTAATAGAGAACATTGTCCCGGAGACGCGAGTCATGAAGAGAAGCCGCCTCTAAGCGTGACACGAGCCCATTGCGACCTTTTATTAGTCTGTTAGATTAAATTCTTTGTATTCAATATGGAGCCAAAAGAAATAAGCCACGAGGTTTCTGCCCACTATCCCGTATTATACCATGACCGTAATAGGAACGTGCCAGGGGCCGTATTCCCGTTCTTATTTTCGTTCGTTTGATGAATATTCGGATGTTTCTTACTACGATTTCTGACTTCAACGGCCAATTTTTCGGTTTGTAATATTTTGTCCTAGGTTAGGACCGTGTTAACGTTGATCTTATCGACTGAATACAATATAGCTCGTAGTAAGAATCGAAGTGTTGTTTTCCGTGCCTGGGGGGTTCGCAGGTACGGAAAACAACACGAAACACTTTACTATGCCTACTGAAACCAATCGACAGCGTTCTAGACCAGTTTGCAACTCGCATGTAACCCTTAGGTATGTTAGGTAGGTAGCTATATGATGCCCGTATGCAACACAAATCATAACCAGCAGGAATCAGTTCGATAACGTGCCTAAACGTGCACATAATACTTAGTTACCTACTTCAAAGTTAAAAATGGTGTTTATTGTGTGTGATATTCATAAATTAAAGGTGTCGATTTCCGTCAACTATAAGTATCACTCCACCTCCCCTCTTTAGCTGTAAGTGCAAAATCATGTCGTGGAAAATCGAGGCCATCGATCAATAAAATAATTTAACGAATGACAACTTTCAGGACGGTCTCACGGCGGCGATCACTTCCCGACTCCCAAGCTAACGGCTAATCCCAGGTGTCGCTGGCAATGGCTCCAGAGATTAAACAAGTTTGTGTAAGTTTGTGAGCGCTGAGAGCCGGCCGAGCCACCTGTGGGCTGTGGCGCCCCATCGGCCATCGCGCCGGAGCCGGTGCAGTGCTGCAGGAATGCACGTTATCCCCGAGTCGAGTGTCCGCGAGCGCTCGCTGAGCTGTGGCGTGGGGTTCATTACAACTTCGTTATGTCGGTTAAGAGGAACCAGTTCAGCGCTTATCGCTTATCTGCGCGTCTGAAAGTTCGAAAGGCGACAAAATGTAATTCGGGCGCTGCCGACGAAACTTGGAAACAATTTTGCAGATACCTATTTATAATCATCCGAGCATTACAGGCTAATGAGCCAGGCCAGGGGCGTCTCAGATTCTCGTAAAATTCCTGCAGACGATAATTTTGGCGTATTATGAGTATCGGTAAGTTTGACGATGGTTTGACAGTATTGTGGCGGCACAGAGGCGGGGACTAAGCGTGGAAATGAGGAGGCATAATACTTAGCAGAGGCCATGAGTCATGACGCGGCGTTTTCGATGCATGATAAAAGTTCGCATAAAATGAAGGGAGTGCAAAGAACTGAGAAGTACCTACCTATATAACTAAGTTTAGCAACTCATTGAGGATTATCTTAAATAATGAGCAAATTAACCAATGATATTATTTTATTTTAGAAACTTAATTTCGTACTTTTAGGGTTCCGTACGTATCTCAAAAGAAAAAAACCCATATAGGATCACTTTGCTGACTGTCTGTCTGTCTTTGACCCTTTATCTCGGGAACGCGTGGAGGTCTGTGGAGGTATCGAGTTGAAAATTAAAACCGTATACTCAGGTCTACGGTCCCTGTACGACTGAGAAAAAATCAAACTTTTAGGTTAACGCAAAAAAAGATACGGATACAAAAAACGTGTACCTATTTCGGCTCTCATATAAATCAAAATTCATAGGGTACTTCCCGTTGACCTAGAACTATGAAATTTCGTCTTATACGTGGTATAAGTCAGGGACACATAGGGAAAAATCTGAAAACCGTATACTTTTAGTTAAATTACAAAAAAAAGTCAGTTAACCGTGATGTAAGAAGCTGCTTCTTTGAGATGCGCTTAAAATACCTCAGTTTGACACAAACTTAAGGCCACTACATGACTGTGATGTGATGTGACACAAGCGCTGATGAATGCGTGTAATAACACGACCATGCCCCGAGTGGCTGGCGGAGGCTCTAACTCCGGCTCATCGCAAAATAATTCTATCTGGCAGGACAAAGTGAAAGTTCCGAAAAGGCGTTGTATCAGTTCAGCGCCTTCTAAGATCCCGTACGAAATCTTTATTGGGTTCAGAAAATATACAATTTAAATATTTGGAGCAGAACTATTTACAACGGGGGTAAGCCAAAATGGCTGAAATATGATTTATGTTCTTTGGGAGGAAAACAGGGTAATTTAACCCGGAAATATTACAATACGAGTAGTGAAGTGAGTCATTTCCCCCGGGCTTATCCGCGGCCCCGCGCTTCGCTCGCTCTGGAGGCTTTTAACATTCCGGTTTTTTACCCGTCTGTCAAAGGAAGGGTTATGTTTTTCGCGCGTATCTTGTATGAATGTAATGCGTTA
The DNA here is from genome assembly GCA_951394285.1 of Epirrhoe tristata. Classification (NCBI taxonomy): domain Eukaryota; kingdom Metazoa; phylum Arthropoda; class Insecta; order Lepidoptera; family Geometridae; genus Epirrhoe; species Epirrhoe tristata. Next base: position 12,804,037 of record OX596139.1, read on the forward strand.
AATTTCTTTGTTCCCTTGTATCCCAAACGACTGAATGGATTTCGACTAACGAGAGTGTCCTATGATAGGTTTTTAGAAAAAAAAAACAAAATGGCGAATCCTATGGGCGAAATAGAAATACGTTCAGAAAAAAAAATTGCCAATCATATCGAGTAGTGTATCAAAATGAAGGGAACTAAAAGGAGATTACATAATTACGTTTTTATACTAAAAAGAAAACCGACTTCAATGTTTGACTCGAAACGCGGTGTGACTCAGGGCGTCAAGCTGTCGATTCGATTTCTATTTGTGACATGGCTAGGAGGGAAGGTGTTTAGAGTTTTACGGGGAAACTATCAATCCCTCAGGAATAAAATTTATATGGGACCACCTATGGAGTATACCCTTTCAAACATGAAAAGAATTTTGCAAATCGGTCAACAAATGGCGGAGCAATCGCGTAACAAGATAAAAAAAAAAAAAAAAAAAAAAAAACATACAGACGAATTGAGAACCTCCTCCTTTTTGAAGTCGGTTGAAAAATATATCGACACCTGATATGAAAAACATTCTCTCATCTTATTTTAGCTAGTTTCCAGGAGAGCGATTTACAATTTTTTTTGCGCTGTTTTTTGACTCTCACTCAGGTGTTTGTTGGGCTATTTTTACAAAATTTAAAGTACTTATTTTTCTTAGTTTTTGTTCTTCTTTTATTGACATTAATTTGGTTTCAAAGTGATCCCAGCGGTCCTACTGAATAAATGCTTTTTGACTTTGACTTTGACTTTTGTTTCCATAAATAAAGCAGAAGTCTGATTTTGCCCTAGTTATGATATGAAAAAATAAGTGAATTTTACGAGAACAACATTGTATATCAGGTTACTTTTATATAAGTACGACAGTATACGAGTACAGGGTCTTGCATTTTATACTAACTTAATTCAGGAATTGGGTTCAAAAATAAATTAAAAAATATCTAATTTATAATGACGTACGTACTTACTTCGACTTCTCTGAACAATACAACTTTGTTAGCAAACTCAGGAGTAACTCGCTCGCTCGCTCCTGTCCCGTCGTTAGACGGAACATTAAACTCTGCTCACGCCCGCCGCCGTAAAGAGGTCGCTAATGTAATATTGAATCACTAAAAACCAATAAATTGTCGTGTTCGGGACCCTCTTACATATTGCTGTTTAATAAATAGAAAGATCGCGTGGAATTTTATTTTGCAAGCCGTTTTGGTGAGTTGCTCGTTTGGTACAGTCAGCACCAACAACTGCCTCTGGGGGCGCGACCGGCGGTTCGACTGTAGCGCGGCGCCGCCGCCGGCCGGGGCTGGTCGGCTCTTTACTAAAAATGTTATTTTATTTTAGTGTCATAACAATTTTTACACGCGTTATTAACTTGGATCGAGAAAACATTGTTGACAACTTTTTATTTATGGCGGCGTGCGGGACAGGGGCGCGAGGGGCGCGAGGGGCGCGGGGGCGGAATGTCCCAAGTCGGCCGCCGCCCCCGTATGTTCCTACTTTAGCAGAATGTCTGAAGGCAACTTTACCTTGGTCATTTAACTGGGTCACAGTAAGTAAACATAGGCATACCCAAAAGTAGGAAAATAATATACACATTTGGATCTTTTCTATACGATAGATTAGAAATCTTTCAGAGAAATTCTATGAAAGAAAAAGCTTCTTTCATTTTCCTCATAGCAAAACAAAAGCGCAGCGAAGAATGAACGCAACACATTAGAGATGAATGGATTCTCCCATTCTCCCCATCGTGCGCGGAGAGTCGCGTGCAAGCGCGCCGCACCGCGCCGTACCACTGCCGCGCCGTGCCGTGCGACGCAACTGGGTTAACGAGGCAATCAAACAATCACAAAACATTTCTAAGACGCCGGCGCCGCACCTAACTACAGCAGGTACCTACTGTCGTACTGTGTAATCGCATTCTCAGATGAGCATTAATTTAAGTGAGTAGGTACTTACTAGGTAAGAGCACCGTGTGCCATTTCTAATGCCGCGCCAGACTTGCTTCAAATGTTTGGACACATGAGTGGCACGGTACTTGTGCGGACTATGTGTGCAAAGTTTGAACAAACATTTGCACTGTGCCATGCGGGGTTGGTTTTTTAGCGCACATCAAAGGGTTCAAAGATGTGTTCAAACATTTGTTCAAATGTTTGCGTAGCCTGCCACACTTGCGCGAGCTGAACGGTTGTACGTGGCGCCGCCGCCGGAGTAACAAACGTTCCAGTTGAATTCATAATTACACCACTTACAGTATAACGTTATCCGAAAAGATAGCTGCAGAGCAATTTGGAAGGCGGGAAACCTTATCAGTCATCAGTGAGTAATTGAACGAAGGTAATCCCACTATCCCACTAATATAATAAAGCTGAAAGTTTGTGAGCTTGTTTAGATGTTTGGATATTTGGATGTTTGTATGTTTGTGTTTCAATCACGCCTACACCAGTAAACCGATTTAGATAAGACTTGGAATTGGACCTGGAATAGCATATATGTAAGGTACAACGCGCGCGGGTGAAACCGCGTGCAGTAGCTAGTTAATAATATTGATAGTGAAATTGGCAAATGTAATTGGCGTGATGCGGGCGGACGCGGACGGCGCGGCTCGCGGCGGTGTAGGTAACCTACCCACGGATAGTCCATAAACGAGTACCTATTTATGCCTACATAAGTACACATAAGTACCTAATATTGTTGTGACTGAGTTTGAGTGACTGAAGTACCTACCTAGCTACACATTTAACAAAGGAAACGCTTATTATTTAAAAAGTTAAAATTCATGTGCACATTACAGTGCTGGGCGTTCAACAACGTAGGTAGGTATTCAGCCGCGAGCGGCTCCGATGCTTATGGATCAGATGCTGACAAAATGATTATCGACTCGTGTTTTATTATCCACAGTCCAGGCAGCGAGCAACGACTCACAGGCTGCGGTCCCAGAGGTAACAGCTGCCCTGGAAACTGGCTTCGCGTGCCTTACACAGTGTTACCTACCTTTTTCTCTTGGATAGTGTGTGACGCCATGCCACTTGCCAGCGCGGTGAGGCCTCAAAGCAGGTGTCGCAGCAGGCGTTCATATTTCGGAGCAGGCCCCTCCTGCAAAGGCCATCAAATCGGCCGCCGCGCGCCGCCTGCCCCTTGCTTGTGGTTCCCCGCCACCTGGGCCTGCCTGCTACACCGACGATCTTGGGAAGGGAAATGGAACACATTAAAATTATTAAAATTATCTTAATCCGTAGATATTGCAAAAATTGTTGATTTTGGAACGGGATGCGCGGCGTGAGACTGAGAACTAGGAATTCCGGCAAACTTTGATAAAATGTGGTTGGAAATGATAACAGCGCTCCCACGGCGCCGGCGTGACATCCGTGGACCGACCGCACGATAATGTAAGTACCTAAATTGCTACTCTGGATATTAACTAAAATAAATAATGGGATCATTTCAATAAACTAACTTGATTCCATTCTTCCATTTGAACGACCTCTGTGACGACCTCTGTGGCGCAGTGGGCGAAGGTCCGCCTGCGACACAGAAGGTTGCGGGTTCGATCCCCGCCGCGGGACAAATGTTAGTATGACCTACAGATATTTGTCCCGGGTCTGGGTGTTTCTATGTATAATATGTATGTATTTACAAACAAAAAGTATATAAGTAGTTTATCAGTCATTCTAGTACCCATAATAACACAAGCTCTGCTTACTTTGGGGCTAGATGATGCTGTGTGAAAAGTCCAGCATTATTTATTTATTTATTATTTGGAAGGACAAGATAATTATTCTGAATGGATTAGGATAGGAACACAGCTATCAGACTCCTTTCCTTCATCTCGTATTTTTGCAATATCGCTCGAGTTACTCGTGTGCGATGAACTCTCGTTTGAGAGTTGAGACGTGTCAGCAATCAGCACTGTGCAGATGAAGGTTAAGTGGCGTAAAGGGGTAGGTACAGGTACAGGTACCTACCTACAGACCCTACAGTCGCGCAGATGAGTCGGTTAGGGCACGAGCAGTCTCGGTCCTCCCGCTGCGAGGAGTCGGGGTTTCCGATTGATCGCGCCCTTTCTCCGGAGAAAGTGAACCGAGTGAGGTTATTGTTTATCGCTCACATTTGCCGCAATACAAGTAGGTAACTGGGGCGAGGTCTATCCATATTTGTGCTTTTAATATCTCACATTGTGTATTTACATTTAGAGATCGCGACGGTGCACGGTGGTGACGCCGCTGCCAGCGACGCAGCCCGAGTCATCGCTGGCGGCGCCGGCGCCGGCGGCCCCCACATACACTGTACCTATGTAGTAGTAGTGCTAGCTCCATACCTACCTACTTCATATTCAAAGGCTTATTGAGCCCAATTGAACGCGTTTATAACTCGTAGCTAAGGGATTAGTTATTTAACGTAAATTAGAGCTGAGAATCGGGATTACTGATCCCATTATGGGAAATATAATTTATACGACAGCCTTAACTAGTCACGTATTATTAATTTCATAATAAGTACCTAATATAGCTATAAGCTTTGAGAGAGGTGAACATGTTTGTACTTAATTAAATTCTACCAAAGATTACCTACCTACCTACCTACAAACAGCGAAAAAGTCAAAAGCTTTTTAATTCGGCCCCTTGTATTATGAATTCAACCGTGACAAATACTCGTAGTAGATAAGTACCTACCTTCCTAATTAAATTCGAAAGAGATATTGGAACCAGGAATAGGTACCTAGGTATGTTTTGTAAGCGATGGGCGGGACGACGGACGCTACGGACCGACTCGTGGTGGGTGGGTGCCGCCATCGCTCATCAGCCCGCAGCCGCTGCCGATGCCGTGCCGCTGCCGTGCACCGCGGCCTGGTGCCCTACCAATGCAGCGATACTATTAGCATACTATTCAACAAAATATTACACATAGGTACATAACAAGCTTTGCTTAGTTTGGGGCTAGATGATGCTGTGTGAAAATGTCCAGCATTATTATTATTATTATTATTTTGTGTAGATTTTTATCTGCTCGACCCATCAGGATCGGTGGTTTTTAGACAAACACGGGCCTAAGCCAAGTGCGTGTCATTTGGTCTCGTGGGTTGAGACCTAACAACGGGTGGTAACAGCTCGTTGCTGGACAGGTCGGTTTGCAAAAATTTGCGCACAATTCTGCAAGTATTTAAAATTACTGCTTTTTGCATAAGTGCAAACGTATGTTTTGGCAGGTCTAGCAAAGCAAGAGATTGAAATAGTTGGTTAGGGATTACACCAGTTGAAGATAAAACTATGGGAATAATGGAAACTTTATCTAGTCTCCACATACGGCTTATTTCGTTTTTGAGGTCTACGTATTTCGAAAGCTTTTCTGCTTTCGTATTCTGTAGGTTGTGGGTGTTCGGGATAGCAATGTCTATGAGGAGTGCAGTGTTGTTGGTTTTATTAACAAGAGTTAGGTCTGGTCTATTGAAATGTGTGGTTTTATCGGTCAGTATGGCTCTATCAAAGTAGAGTTTGTGTGTTGAGTTCTCCAGCACAGTTTCGGGAGCATATTTATAGTAGGGTGTTGGTTTTGTTGAGGTGTCTACAAGCTTGTATTTCAATGCTAGCTTTTGGTGAATTATATTGGCTACTTGGTCGTGCCGGAACTTGTAGTCAGTTTGAGCGATTGATTTACATGCTCCCGTTATATGCTGAATTGTTTCGGAGCTACTATTACATCTTCGACATTTGTCGGTGGGTAGAAAAATTTTCATGATGTGTTTTTGATAGTTGCGTGTTTCGATTACCTGATCTTGTATGGCCACCATGAAACCTTCAGTCTCAGGAAAGAGTTCACCTCGACTGAGCCACTCGTTCGACGCCTATTATAAACATGCTACAGAACTAAAATGGCACTATACGAGGAGAAATCAACTGGTGGGCTAGCCCGTATCGTGGATGGCCGATAGAAGGTAGGTAGGTAGGTACACTGAGCCGGACAGCCGAACAATAGGAACATTAGGAACCTAATGTGATGTTTGTCGTCGGTCTATCAAGTAATTCAGACACTGATTGCATAATTAATTAGAAAACTTTTTGTGGAACGTCTAAAACAAAGAACCGTAACCGTACCTAGTACCTACTCGTGCTAGTTGCAATGGAATTGTACCATTAGGCATGCCCGATCTTTTGCTTTGAATCGATCTTTTGGATCGTAAGATCGTAACACCGTGAATCGATTCACGATCTAAATCGTATGGCATTCAATCGATCTTTTCGATCTCAGAAGACCGTATCATAATATTATAAAAATTGCTAGATTCGCTTCGTTTGTGCAAAATAGTAGTAGATATGCATGCAAAACGAGAAATTTTAACGTAATAGGATATTTCAAGTCGGTTATTAACCTTGTATAAAAAATGAAATTGATATCGTAGTGTTAGGTATCTACAGACTGTCTACATTTATCAAATTAGGTAATATATATATTTTTTTAATTAGGTAATATTTTGGATAAACAACGTTCCAAATTTAGCCTATTACGGCTATCCGTTAGCATTTTAAAGCCAAACAGCTAAGTCCAGCCAGAATTTGGTAGAGTTTTAATGATACGATTTTTTCATACGATCTTCTGATCAATACGATTTGATCTGGGTGAATCGCATGGCCGTTGAATCGATTCAAAAAATCGGAAGATCGTATTGAATCGATCTTCTAAAACATCGATTCAGATCGAGCATCCCTATACATAAAAAACAAATAAGTAGGTATCTACTTATTTCGTTTATATAGGACTTATTAGGAATTCAAATTGATAAAATGACAATATTGTTTAATTTACATTACATACAATGCTCTGTTTGGGGGTTGCAAAGAGGGAGATCTCACCTCTACCAAGGTCGACCGATACTGGTTCATTCACTTACTCGTACCTTGGCGGGCTTTCGGCTGCTTTCGGCCGACAGTTGATGTCGGATGGATGAAGGGAATAGCGCGCCACAATAATTATCTCGGCATCGGCACACTCTCGAAATAAGACCTAATCGACTATGTTGTGTAACAAAGTGTCTTTCCCGGTGAACTTGATGAGAGGCGGCTTGGCTTTGAGGGAATTGATTACAATTGCAAAAAAGGTCGCCAATTTGGCAGAACTGCGCGGGGCTGTAATACCGAATATTTGATACGCAACCTCTATATATCTGCGCGCTGCGAGCCCGCCGCCGCCGCGCCGCCGCCGCCGCCGCGCCGCTGCCGGACACGCTCATCATAGGGTCTGCGACTAGACCGATATAAATTACCTACCCAAGCCTCGAATCGATCGCTCTTGTAAAATAGTTCTGGTCAAATTGATATATTAAATACCATATACTTACCTGTATCATTGTATTCTGTGCCTATATCTTCTATGGTAAAGAGAGAGAGTTTTAATAAAGTATAGAATCTATCTATAATTATACTATAATAAAACTAAATTGCGCGTTGTCTCTAATTGAAAGATATTTGAACAAAAATAATTTTAGGGGTATCTATGAAGACAACAGAACCCGAATCCATGTTTAACTTTTTGTCTGTTTGTCTGTGCGTTTGTGCTCGCTAATCTCAGAAACGGCTTATCCGATTTGGATACGGTTTTCACTGTTGTATTGGGGTAAGTCTGGATTAAAATTAAATTAATCTTTTATCCCGAAAAACGTTCCAGAAAACTAAAAAGTATGTAAAAGGATAACGGGAATATCGCATAAAAGTATACAATAGTATACATATGTATGTATACCTACAGCAATCGTCTCATTGTCAAGTCAAACGAAGGACGAAACTTGGCTTCTTCCGTAAAACGCGCAAACTTCAACCATCCCTCTAATAAATAGGTATTCAACATTTGATGGTAACCGTTACGCAGATCTAAGTACCTATCTGAATTGCTGCGATTGACTACCGAGTTCCTTCAACGAAAGTTCCCGAGGGTCCTCCACTGCCTAAGCTGGCGGTAGGTAGGTAGTGTAGGTACCTAGGTACCTTCATAACGTATTGCCGACTCCTTTTAATGTGGAAATATAACGTGTAGCACAATATAGGTCTCGCACAACTTTCGCTAATGACACTCTGGCGAAGTCAGGTGTTCATGAAAATGTGATTTGTTGCAAAGTGCCCCTTCCCTCGCCTCTGGTAGGTACTCATTACACAATGGTAATGTAATGTAATTTACATTACATTACCATTGTGGCGGGCAGCGGCGGGCGGCGGCGGGCGGCGGCGGGCGGCGGCGGGCGGCGGCGGGCGGCGGGTGCGCTCCCGTACAATAATTGTATCTGCGCACGTGATCGTGCGCCGCGTCGCGCGCGCTGCTCTGGCGCGAGCACGCGTGCTGCTCTAGGTAGGTGTGTCGCAACATTACCAAAATAAACATTAAAGCGGCAATCATTTTCTACTTTCATCGACAATAAAATAAAAGTGTCTGTCATCTGGTAACACTGACACCTAGTTACCTACCTACTACATCGCAAGTGATTGCGTAACGCACCATAATGTGCCACATTCTCGAACAATGCGCCACTAAAACGGGAGCTTATTTTAATCGCGCGATTAAAAACGCGATGGATTTTTATCGCGCAGTGCTAGAGCAAATAGATTTGGACGTTGGGCGCGTTTCGCGTTGCTACTCGCACGGGTTTTCAAAACGCTCAGGTGCGAAGAGCTACTTGAAAATACATAATTATATAAGTAGTTCTATTTGAGCGGATTTTTAACGTGCGGTAAAAAAACACTCGTGTGAACGAGCTCTTTATGGGATAATTGTTCATACCGCACGCAAGGCGAAGCGGAGATGACGACGGCGGCGTGTCAAACGAAATCGTGTAAAATAACACGTCACATTGCGTAGGTAGGTAGGTAAGGTAAGTACCTAGTATAGTAGGTACTGTAACAAACCCCCACCCTAAACTAAAATTGTAATAGATCTGAAGCTAAAGAAAAGCTACCTGTCAGTGGAAACTCTAAGTATTCGTCTAGAAATAATTGTTCCTAATAGTGTGAAAGTCATGGGAGTGAAATAAAATATAATTTACGTCAATAAATACATTTAATACTGATTCTTAGAACTACATAAAGTGACATCGACTTATAATTAATTTCTGAACAATATCTAAGTATAAGTATTGAACAGGACACAAATTAAATACCCGAATTGTGAATTTAAAAATACAAATGAAATTATTAATATTAAACTAAAATAACTAAACTAGATTTGGTGCACGGCGAGCGAATTTGTTCACCGAATCTAGTTATTAATTCAAATCTAGAAATATACTTAGAATGATTTAATTGTAAATAACACTGACTCTACTACTTTCAACTACACTGAAGCTAATTTCCCCATTCTCTGACAATCTGTCTGAACTATCCTTGACTCCTGACCTCTGTCGCCTATCCCTCTAACTGCCTTCCCCCCGATCGTCTGTCCCGAATCTCCTGCGTCCCGTGATTTTGTGGTTCTCATCCCTTCCCTAAGCAAAGGTGTGGCTAGTAACCCTTCCTCACACGTTTCACCAATAGCTTTATAATATTCGAGCTCATAAAAAATAAAGGGCGTAGCCTAATTAGCTAAAACCTTAACTCAAACTTCCCACAGTTACAGACACATAAAAACAACCTCTTAATTCCAAGAAACTTAAAACTATCGTCGCCAACGCACTTGAACGTGAAATTTAGAATCGTTATTTATTGGCTTGTGAACATCGCAAAACCAAGATATCCTAATACTTGAAACTAAGAGTTCTCTCTCAAGTAGGGCTAATAAACATTCCTAATTAATGTGAGCGATGAAAACTATTTCTTACAGTAATAATGTTTTGTATTAAAATCGAGATCGTTACAGTACCTACATTATAAAGGTGTCCTGTTTGTTGTGGAACAAATGCAGGGAGCCTGATCAAATATGCCCTTAGAGGTGCACACGCCACACACAATTGAAACATTTGAACAAATAGGTAGATCACCTATCATCGTAGTTTGTCTGAGTCACCTATAATATATCAATGCAGTATGCATGCCGACTGCTAAGATGATGAAAGAGCCGCTTCAAGGAAGGGCAGGAGGACCAGGAGGAACCTTCCTCTATTTATTGTGCTTCCTGTAAGCACTGTACGCACAATCAATAGAGGAAGGTTTTTTTGAAAGGGCAAGTCCGAAACCACGAGATTTAGAGAAAAGTTATGGATAGAGTCATGCCCTCCATTTAAAAATAAACCAATAGGTATGTAACTGCATTTTTAGTCAGGTAGGTCTAGGTAGGTAGGTAGCTATGTACCCTTGAATCTATCTTTTATAATAAACTTCCAGATAATGCCACTAAATTGCCTATTCGAAGATTTAAAAGTTACATCTACATCTACACTTCTACACTAATATTATAAAGAGGAAACATTTGTTTGTTTGTTTGTTTGTTTGTTTGTTTGTTTGTTTGTTTGAATTGAATAGGCTCCGAAACTACTGGACCGATTTGAAAAATTCTTTCACCATTAGAATCCTACATTATCTCTGATGAACATAGGCTATAAATTATTTTCAAAAAAATTAGAGATCCTTATGAAAATTGCAATAATGTAACCAAAGGTGTAAAAATTTTGAACATAAAATTCTTCATATCGCGTGCGCTGCGAAAACTATTGATGATAGAACAAAAAAATGTTCTACAATATTAAAGAACGTATCAATATCTACAAAAAAGTCAGCGATAGCATATGTCCAACTATTGTGGTTGTGTCAGAATAACAACTTTTATAATTTAAAAAGTGAATAAAAATGCCGACCAAAAGCAGACCACGTTATTCTTATTTTGGTATTTATTCTTATCCAAATAAATTCCTTCGTAGTAAAGGCTGTTTCAGTACCCGTCGATTACTTTTTGAATGATTGAAATCGGACATTTTATTCAAAAGTTATCATGAGTTTAAAAATGTAAGATACTTCGCGACCACAGAATAAATATCAGTTAGTACGGTAGGACAAGTGTCTAGGATTTTTAACACAGGTAACGGGATATTAACCATGATTAATACAATAGATACTATTGATCATGGCGTATGCAACTGCGCCGAAATATCGGGAAACTCAAAAAACATTAAATCATGGTAAATATCCCGTTAACTGTGTTAAAAATGTTGAAAACCATGATAGTTTAAAAAGTGTCTGGGAACTATGGAATGGGAGAGTGGAGTGGTAATATATCAATGAAATATATATGGGAGGTAGGGGAGCATTGGGCAGTAGGGAGGTTTGGACACCCCCGTGTCATGTCAGCCATAAACCATCATGCCTATCGTCAAATCGGAATTTGATCAGTTAGAATTGACCATGTATGGGGGTGGATTGACATGACTAATGGTGGATTGGCATGATGGTGTATGGCCGGCATAACACGGGGATTTGCCGGTGGTGTCCAAATCTGCCTTACTGCCCAATACTCCCCTACCTACCTTACCTACATATTAACCTCTAAACTTTAAAGGATCATACATCCCGCTCCGGGACCGCCATGTTGTTATGAATTTTTTGTTAAATACCTATAATAAACCCGTGCGAAGCCGGGGCGGACAGCTATTAATGATAAACATGTACCTAACATATATATTTCCACTCATCAATGCATCCGAAATTAAGATTTTTTTGATATTAAAATACTTATTCCTTGGCTTTGGTTAGAACGCCATCTGTATCACCCGAGGTCAAAACTGCTTTTTACTTTTTTCTCCTAGGTGGCGTTTCTACTATAGCGGAGGTCGAGATACGATCATTTTGAGTTTTGAAAGCTATTGGAGATTTTTGCTTAGACTTTTCGATAATTTTTATAGGTTTTCAAGTACCCTACCTACTTATGTTATTTTACTGACGAAGTCGCGGGTACCAGCTAGAAAATAAAATATTTTTCCTTGGCGTTGGTTAGCAACGCCATCTATATTTTTCATTTTCTCAACTAGGTAGCGTTGCGAGGTCAAGAATACAGATCATTTAGCGTTTTGGAAATTAAAATTTGCCTACCTACTTAATGATTTTAAAATTAATGATGAGCATGAAGGTAATAATTTATAAATCTACTCATCAATACATTCGAAGTTTCAATTTTTAATATTAAAATTATTAACGCAACTAGATGGCGCTGCTAATTTTGACCGTTTTCTAGATCGCGCTATCGTTGCGTTTTGTCGCAAGTTTACTTTAGCCTGTGCTTTAACTTATACTTATTTCTCTGATCTTATTCCTAAACTAATCCTATCCCACTAAAATTATTAAGTGATCGAAGATTATTAATTAAAGTTTATTAAATAAAGACCGTATGTTTTTTATATTTTCAAAACAACTTCTATGGGTGGTGCAAGGCAGTTTCAAAGTCGTAAGATTCGAAAAGAAAGTCTGTGTTAGTGAATGTTTGTTTTGTTGCTCCGTGACGTCTTAACCGATTGTGATGAAATTTGGAACGTAGATGCTTTAAGTACTCTTGAATATAAGCTTATCTAATTTAAAAAAATCAACCCATATGGATGTTTTACAGGGTGTTAAAGTTTGTATGGAAAATTTGATTCCTTGGTCTGATTCACTTCAAACACAGTGTAAATAAACTTTAGGTAACACTCCTGCACTTGAATCCTAATAATGCGCAGACGAAGTTGCGCGGGTCAGCTAGTAAAAAATAATCTTATAAAGAAAGCGTACTATTCTATTGGTGATTATATTAATGATAAATTCGCGTGGCCTGATGTCGCTCTGCACCTCGACAGCTGATGTGTGCACAATGCCTTTGCTATCTTGCTTAGCTTCTTGAATTTTACTAACTTTACTTTTAATTTTACAACTAAGTTAGTTAAGAAATTAGCCTAAGTTTAGATCTAAGATGGATCACCTAAAAAAAGCTAGGCCCCAAACCGTGTTTGTTGCCCTGATTCTTCACGGTATTGGTCGCGAAGGAACAGGAGTAGAATCACCTAGTTTTAAGACGTTTCAAAGTGATCCCAGCGGTCCTACTGAATAAATGCTTTTTGACTTTGACTTTGACTCTAGGCGCAAATACCTGGAAGCCATTACACTGTATGACATTGTGCATAATTTTGATTGCATAGATCTTGTCGCTAGACTATGCTATGTTGTCCCGAGAACCTGCACTCCGTCACTCCGCGAGCAAGTCGCGCTCGCCGCTCTTTGCGCTCACTCCCTGCCGCACAAACTGGTCTTCGAGTCCCGATTCGTCGTATGGTTGAGTCCTATAATCTCTTCTTTATAGAAATAGATATATTTTACCACAGTATCTATAAATTTAAAAACCTAGTGAACGCTATTATTTTAATACCGACTCCTTGAGTCAAGCTTTACTCAAGTATGAATGAATGAATGAATGAGAACTCTTTATTGTACACCTTAAACTATGAAACAAAATAATAAGTATAACAAATAATGACAATGTACAATGGGCGGCCTTATCGCTAATCAGCGATCTCTTCCAGGCAACCTTTGGATGGAGAGAAACTCAGTGAAAGAAGGATTGGTCAGGTGTATAATGAAAAATGAATGAATTTAAAGCTGTTAAGTATAGGCTAAATACATATAATAAATACAATACCTAGTTACTTAGTTTTCTTTTAATTACGTTTGTTTATTTTGCTTCATTAAACTTCACTTTTGACTTCCTTAGTCACTTTCTGTTTACAACATACTAGCTGACCCGCGCAACTTCGTCTGCGCATTATTAGGATTCAAGTGCAGGAGTGTTACCTAAAGTTTATTTACACTGTGTTTGAAGTGAATAAAAAGGAATCAAATTTTCCATACTAACTTTAACACCCTGTAAAACATCCATATGGGTTGATTTTTTTTTAATTAGATAAGCATATATTCAAGTAAAAAAGCTAAAGCATCTACGTTCCAAATTTCATTACAATCGGTTAAGTCACGTCTATGAAACTGCCTATTTTAATTTCCAAAACGCTAAATGATCTGTATTCTTGATCTCGCAACGCTACCTAGTTGTGAAAATGAAAAATATAGATGGCGTTGCTAGCGTTGCTAATCAACGCCAAGGAAAAATATTTTATTTTCTAGCTGGTACCCGCGATTTCGTCAGTAAAATAACATAAGTTGAAAATCTATAAAAATTATCGAAAAGTCTAAGCAAAAATCTCCAATAGCTTTCAAAACTCAAAATGATCGTATCTCGAGCTCCGCTATAGTAGAAACGCCACCTAGGAGAAAAAAAGTAAAAAGCAGTTTTGACCTCGGTGATATAGATGGCGTTCGAACCAAAGCCTAAGAAAAAGTATTTTAATATACCAAAAAAATCTTAATTTCGTATGTATTGATGAGTGGAAATATACATGTTACATGTTTTTAATTAATTTAAAAATCATTTATCATGCAAAATGAGAAAAAAAACAAAAAAATCTGCAATGCAAAAACAATTTACACGAGCAGCCTATGGATCGACTTTACCCGGACTGCCTTTAGCGCCCTTCGCGTCCAGTACAACAATGCGTTCAGGATGCTGTTGGGACTGCCACGATACTGTAGTGCATCAGGTATGTTCGCGGAGGCCAACACTGATGGCTTCCACGCCATCATGCGCAAAAGAGTCGCATCCCTGATGCACCGTGTGCGTGCCAGTTCCAACAGCCTCCTGACCACCGTGGCAGAGCGGCTGGACGGACCGTTTCTTGGGCACTGGACTAACATGCATGTGCTGCCATGTAATGTTATGCGGTGTGCTAAGTAGGATAGGTGTCCAAGCAATATTTAAATTAACTATATAATTGACATGATATGATCTTATTTTATTTATTTTATTTGATTACTTACTAACATTAGGCTAAGCATTTTACTAATATAATATGGTGGACTTATATATGGAAACAGAAATAAATAATTTGAATTGAATTGAAAAAACAGAGCAAAAAGTGGCGGTCACCCATCATCTTTATGACCTCGCCCAGCGTCGCTCAACTTTTTTCCCCATACAAACTTGCAACCCTTATTTTCACGCCCCCTTATAAATATTTAAAGAAAAAAGTAGCCTATGTCCGTCCCTGGGGTATAATCTTTATCCATGCCAAATTTCAGCTTAATCTGTTTAGCGGTTTGGGCGTGAAAGCGTAACAAACAGACAGACAGACAGACAGAGTTACTTTCAGATTTATAATATTATAGTATATAGTATATAGTATGGAAGTATGGATTTAACAAATATTTAATAATAACATGGCGGTCCCGGAGCGGGATGTATGATCCTTTAAAGTTTAGAGGTTAATATGTAGGTAAGGTCTAAGGTAGGTAGGGGAGTATTGGGCAGTAAGGCAGGTTTGGACACCACCGGCAAACTCCCGTGTTATGCCGGCCATACACCATCATGTCAATCCACCCCCAAAAATGGTCAATTCTAACTGATCAAATTCCGATTTGACGATAGGCATGATGGTTTCTGGCCGACATGACACGGGGGTGTCCAAACCTCCCTACTGCCCAGTGCTCCCCTACCTCCCATATATATTTAATTGATATATTACCACTTCCTTCCATTCATTCCATAGTTCCCAGACACTTTTTAAACTATCATGGTTTTCAACATTTTTAACACAGTTAACGGGATATTTACCATTATTTAATGTTTTTTGAGTTTCCCGATATTTCGGAGCAGTTGCATACGCCATGATCAATAGTATCTATGGTATTAATCATGGTTAATATCCCGTTACCTGTGTTAAAAATCCCAGACACTTGTCCTACCGAACTAACTGATATTTATTCTGTGGTCGCGATGTATCTTACATTTTTAAACTCATGATAACTTTTGAATAAAATGTCCGATTTCAATCATTCAAAAAGTAATCGACGGGTACTGAAACAGCCTTTACTACGAAGGAATTTATTTGGATAAGAATAAATACCAAAATAAGAATAACGTGGTCTGCTTTTGGTCGGCATTTTTATTCTCTTTTTAAATTATAAATGTTGTTATTCTGACACAACCACAATAGTTGGACATATGCTATCGCTGACTTTTTTGTAGATATTGATACGTTCTTTAATATTGTAGAACATTTTTTTGTTCTATCATCAATAGTTTTCGCAGCGCACGCGATATGAAGAATTTTATGTTCAAAATTTTTACACCTTTGGTTACATTATTGCAATTTTCATAAGGATCTCTAATTTTTTTGAAAATAATTTATAGCCTATGTTCATCACAGATAATGTAGGATTCTAATGGTGAAAGAATTTTTTTAAATCGGTCCAGTAGTTTCGGAGCCTATTCAATTCAAACAAACAAACAAACAAACAAATGTTTCCTCTTTATAATATTAGTGTAGATTTAAGTTAACCTGTGGATAACGCCGTGGGCTACATTATTAATAAGTTATTATAAGATCTACATTCCTGAAATGTATACCTCCATTAGTTCTTTAGTTAAGCTTTATAATGTAGCTGTTTGTTATTCCGATATAAAAAAAAAAAAAAAGTAGGTCTATAGGTACCTAGTACGTACCTAAGAATTAAGTAGGTGTACTCGTAATAAGATATGTAGATACTTACCTACTTTTCTGTTATTCGTATAAATTGTTTTTAGGGTTCCGTACCTCAAAAGGAAAAAACTGAACCCTTTTATAGGATCACTTTGTTGTCCGTCTGTCTGTCTGTCTGTCAAGACCCTTTATCATCTCGGGAACGCGTGGAGGTATCGAGTGTAAATTGAAACCGTATACTCAGGTCTACGGTCCCTTTAAGCTGTGAAAAATCAAACTTCTAAGTTAACGCAAGAAAAAAAGATACGGCCGCTTAAGCCGCAAAAAACGTACACTCATGGAAATCATAATTGATAGGGTACTTCCCGGTGACCTAGAACTATGAAACTTGGCAAGCAGTATCGTCTTAGACTACAAGTGCAGGGAAAAATCTGAAAACCGTATATTTTTAGTTAAATCACAGAAAAACAGTGCCTAATGCAAGTAATTGGGGCGAAATTTTGAAGGGAGTTAAAATGGCGTATTCAATAATTGTGCCAATTATTAGTAATGTTTCTCTATGAATAGTGCGAAGCCAAGAAGAAAAAAATTTCTTAATAATATTTGTAGAAGTCTGAGGTACTTTTAGAACCAAAATAGTTGACAGTGCGATGCCATGTAAAAAAAAAAAGAAAAAACCCAGGAACAAAATGATTTTGCTTTATTTATTTATTTTTAGTCAATTTTCCATCGTTTTTAATATTTATTCTGCTATTCTAGGCGGAGACAAATCCAACAAATCAAATATCATGAAAATCGGTGCAGCCGCTCTCGAGTTAGCAAATGTTCGAACAAACACGACTTTGTTACATATATGTATCTATATATAATATACATATAAACAGGGATAATCCAAAAGGATTTTCCGAAAAAATCATTATATCCGGAGAAAACAGCGTTTGAAGATCACTGTTTGCGTATGTACTGGGCGCGTTTTTATACGTGGATTGCTGGATTTTTAGTTTTGTAATAGTTTTTTCTTTTATAAATGAAATTATTAGGTAGGTATGGTCTTATTATGTTGTACTAGTAGTAAATAACTAGAAAAAAAAAAATGACTAGCCAAGTCAAAAAAAATTTTTGCGTTATTTTTTCGCTAAATATGTTCAGAATCATGGTCTGATTGAAACCCCTCAGTTTTCGGTAGCAGTCTTTTTACACCCTGTATATATACATATATTATATATTATGTATAAAGATATAATATAATATAAGATAAGAAATCCACGTATGCTCCTTAAGCTTAAGGGGAAAATATATAAGACGATCGTAAGACCTGTCGTATTGTATGGGTCTGAGTGTTGGGCAACAAAAGGGACGGATGAACAAAAGGTACACGTGGCTGAGATGCAAATGCTGAGATGGATGTGTGGAGAGACGCGAATGGACAGAGTAAGGAATGAGTACATAAGAGGAAGTGTGAAAGTGGCGCCAGTGAATGAAGAGATGAGGAGCAACAGGCTAGCGTGGTATGGGCATGTAATGAGAAGAGAGGAAGGTCATGTAACTAGGAGAGTGCTTGGTATAAATGTTGATGGATTTACGAGTAGAGGTAGGCCAAAGAAAAGATGGATGGATTGTGTGAAGGATCACATGAGTAAGAAAGGAGTGAGTGTTGAGATGACGGCTGATAGAGGAGAATGGAAGAAGAACACATGTTGTGCCGACCCCACATAATGTGGGAAAAGGGCAGGAAGATGATGATGATAAGAAAGATAGTTTTTGGTTTACCCATAGCACCGTCCGTAGCAGGATGGTGGGGCGTGGACGCGGGCGCGGGGCGGCGCGGCGCAACTCTCGAGCTCGCTGCTCGCACCTCGCACTTGAGTCGAGCGGAGACACGCGCGCTGAACGCAGCGCCGAGTGCCGGCACTAGTTCACTAGTACAGAGTACAGCCAAGCAACGGTCGCGCGCGACACCACACGTCATCATCAGTTACCGCCAAACTTTGGTCATACTCATTTACTCGCATAAAACCATAATAACAGTAATAGTTCGTCAAACCAAACCAGTGAGAAACTTCTGAGTGAGGTGATCATTCTGAAGAAAGTTTTTTTGCAAAAGTTCTGAAATTGAAAAGTGAACATCGGTGATTTGATTTTTGTGTTGCTGAAGGAGTTGTTCCTCATCTTTTCAACTGACTGGATAAAAAGGTGAGTACCTACCTACCTAACCTACCTACCTAGGTGTACCTAGGGTACCTAGGAAAGGACTGCACAGTGCACAGGAGCGAGCTCCGAACAGAGTGCCGCCGTTAGAGGAGGCCTCCCTATGCTACAGGTAGAGGTACCTACCATAGAACCCAATCATAGATTAGGTCTTCCTAGATGTAGGTACATTTTTTTTAAACAATTTTAGTAGCTACCTACCTACTTACAACCCTACTGATTTGTTGCCTAACTAGTTGCTTAAGTAGGTTAGGTAGGTTGCTTCTTTTAATTTTCAACAATGTACGTAGGTAGGTTACAGTCAGCAACCAAAGTCTACTAAGAGCATGACTTTTTAAAACGCCATTCCTTTTCGATTTCTAAGAAAAAAAAATTAAGTTTTCTTGTCTCTTCTCTTCTTTTCTTAATCTTTAGAATTTGACAAACTTTTGGCCAAGATATTACGGATTTCGAAAATACTCATGTATTGTAAAACATCAATAATTAATCGACTTTAGTTGCTGACTGTACCCAGGTCCCAGGTATACTGACTTAAATCATTTAGAGGGTTCTCAAGTGCATTGTGTTAGCCAGGCAGGAGTCATGACAAGGCGTGTCATCTCAAACTTCGACAACTAACTTATAGAGAGTCTGAAGCTGAAAATAGAAAAGTCCATGTATATCTGTCTGAACCTGTGATCTGAACCGTACACCTTGAAAAGCAACATTCTTAAAAGCTTTCGTCATAAAGAAACTCCTCGAAATCAAGTGTCAAATAACGCAAAACGCGCAAAACTAAAACTAAAAAATAAACATGACCCGAACGAATGGGAATTGACCCCAAGACCTACTATCTCTCAGATAAAGAGAAAATCATGCAAGTTCCTATAAATATGATGATATTTTTCGGAAACTTAAGCACTTAGGTAGGTAGGTAGGTTTAGGTACCTACTTATCTGATTTAGAACAAATATTATTAAGTAATACGTACAACGATATGGTAATGGAACTAGTCCAGTTGAAATTATTTTTTAGAGTAACGTAGGTTACCTACCTAGTCCTCTAGGGATAATTCTTGTAGCTACCTACCTTGTGTACCTACTTATCAAAACCGAGCCCGTGTCTCCTAACAACATTATTTCATAACCATAGCCGTTTAGATATTCCCCTCAGAGGGCGCTCGACTAAATCAAAATTCGTGTTTTACATTTAGTTAAAATAATTTATTTTATTTTTATTTTTCATTAAAATAAATAAAATTGAATGACCCGCGTGACTTCGTCTGCGCATTAATATGATTCAAGTGCAGGAGTGTTAGCTAAAGTTTTTTTACACTGTATTTGAAGTGAATCAGACCAAGGAATAAAATTTTCCATACAAACTTTAACACCCTGTAAAACATCCATATGGGTTGATTTTTAAACAACTTAAACTATCTTAAGTTCAAATTTCATTACAATCTGCTATGTCGTCACGGAGATAGCGAAGACAAACATTTGAAACTGCCTTGCACCACCCCTAGGGGTTGTTTTGAAAAAATAAAAATACGGGTTTCATTATTTACTTTCAAGTATATTTATACTGAGTTTGGAGTGGATCGGGGCGAGTAATATTTTTTTCCATATAAACTTTAACACCCTTAGGGGATGATTTTGGAAAATTTTATACACCTATATGTTATTCCAGAACTTAAACAATCTACATTCCAAATTTCATCACAATCGGCTATGTCGTCACGGAGATACGCGAAGACATACATGCGCACACACAGACTTTCGCATTTATAATATTAGTAAGAAGTAAGATAAGATTTAAAACAGATGACAGATTGACTTCTATCTTATCAATGTTTGGATTTATTGCATGAGCAGTGAGCAGTGAGCAGTGAGCAGTGAGCACGGTGCACGTGCACCATCCCGCGGAAACACGGAGGTGGACTAGACACTAGATATCGACCGATGACTCACTCCGTTAGTGTATCTCTGTGTGATTTACTTGTTGGATCTCCTGCAATAACTTCGATTATCGTTGTTGGACGTCATGCGTCAGTGGCTAAATAAACCTCAAATGATGACCTACTGTTGTGACGGGGTTGGTGAGGGGAGCTTTCAGACATCATCAAGGTAGTACAACACTACCTACTACAATAGCTGATAAAGCTCCCTCCCTCCTTGAAGTGGTTGATGAGCTTATGAACAACCAGGCAGACACCGCGACGCCGCTGACAACACGACTCGCGGAATAGCATTAGCGTCTATAGGTAGGTAGGTATTTCCTAGTTTTTAAGAAAAGAAAAATACCAGATACCTAGTTACATATACATATTACATCGGTGCCCCCTAGCCCTACCCTTACCTATAACTCCTTTCGAACCAGACAAGGAACCGACATAGATACTCGTAGTGATAGCGAGTGATCTCAAGCTTGGGCAGGTCTCTGTAGCTGTCCATATTCTTACGTAGCGTAGCTTGCGGAGGTTGTTATCAGCCACAGCTAGAGTGTTAACCTCCAACTAATTAAACTTTCAAGTCATTAGAAAGTTGGTCCTAGATAAAATAATGTTTGAAAATTCACTGAAAGATATTTTTGTTTAGTTTACGATGCGTGTGAACTTGGGGGATACTTGAAAACTTTCAAGTTCCTAACAGCACATACATCAAAATGAAAAAAGTTGTGAACAAAACAAGGCAGCACCTGGGCTACGAGGAACTATGCCGCTGCCGAAGTTGGCGGCGCCCGGCGGCGGCGGCGGGCGCCGCCGGGCAGCCTTTATTGTTGTTCCTTAGTTCCCTTATTTACGATTTACTTCGATAAAGTCGGAAAGTTCGGCCTATTTTCTAAACTGTTAAACCGCCATTAGGCAACAGATGAGCAGCGCCGCCCGCGCGCCGCGGGAGCCGGGACGGCCGACCGCAAACTTCACGGAAACTTATTCTGACAACGGCCGCTTCCGTACACTCGTTTGTCAGCAATAAGTAATCCAATGTGACGTGAATACGTTTCTATTTCGCTATTAACCTTGAATCTCGATTGCCCTCTACCAAGTTCATCCGGACCTGACGGTCTCTTGATGACATTACGCGCTTATCGATGCTTGGTCAAGTTTTCTTGAGAGCTTATTGGGAAAGCAAGCCTACTGGTTCGGGTATTGTGTTTCAAATCCCCACAGTTGGGAGTAATAAATCATTATCGGGCGCCACCGGAGCCTGCAGGGCGCCGCCGCCGGCCCCGCGCGTCGCTCAAGGGTGGAGAAGCGATCAATTTACACGCGTTTGCAACTAAACATCACCTAACGACCTGACATGGCATCTCTGGTTACTTATTTTTTTGATTGGTATTTGTAGGTAGAGGCAGTCTACCAATTAGAATTTAAGTAGGTAGGTAGGTATACTGGTATCCTCATTTTACCTAATAGAGTTAGAGTTGGCACATCAATATTCCGAAACAAAATGGCTTTTGTATTGATGCATGAGCATGGCCCATGATAAGAACCTACGAAATACAGATAAAAAGTCAAAGTACAATCGCTCAGCCAACAGAGCGCTTTCTTGAATCGAAGCGAAAACAATTTGTTCGGTAGTGCCTATTCATTCGGAAGTGGTGATTTATTTATTGGCAAGTTGGTGGCACTTCCGGCGGAGAGCGGGAATCTGTCGGAACGCCTCGCTCGGCGCCGAGTGGGTAGTACACCTACGTACCCCCAGCAGATACCCGACGGCCGACACGCACCTCCTGCGCTGGCGGCGCGCCGCTGTAGCCGTCGTCGCCAGATCCACACCAACTATGCATCCATCTGTGGCCATAAATAACAGCGACAACTATCGCGTTGCGCTCTCGTAATGGATGCCGATAGTGATGGATGATGTGTCACGGCTGCCAACTGCCAGCCTGACAAGGCACCCTCGCAAACTACGGTAGGTAGGTAGGTACCTACTTATTTATTTTACCACTAGAACCGGAAACGGCCGCCTTCCTGTATTTCAGTACCTATATCATTATGGTGCGCAGTAGTTGCTTTTGCTGATTCATAACGCCCACCAACTCAATGTATACGTACCTAGCCCTACATGATTACTACGACATGTTATTGTCAGATGCAGCGAGCATTTCGGCACAATACGCAACTAACTATGTGCTGATGCTGACGGATGAAGTATAAAACCTTGCTATAAATATTAGCATACAGAGTTGTACGGTAGGTGCTGGCACCTGGCACCTTGCTGGTCTGGCGCGCGCCAACGATAATACAAAGCAGCCGATGGCCGTGTTCTGTCTGACTGCCTCACAATAGCGATGGCTCTGCCCCTACATTGATGCAGTCTATGGTTATTTGCGGTAAGAACAGGGCTCAAGAAACAGATACTTACTCAGAAAGATAATTATTATGCGCGCCCAAAGCCGTTATCTTTAATTTTGATCATCGCCAGGTTCAAGTTGGGTTGAAGGGAAGTACTCAATTCAATTCAATACATTTATTTCAGATACCATGATCCATATCACACACACATTTTAAATGAAAAGCTCACAAAAAAAAGTAATAATAATAATAGTAATAATAATTAGCAGATCACAATACGTCCTTACTTACCTATAAACTGTGCATGTACCATACTACAGTGGTTAATGTACTCACAGTCAAAACGGCTCGATAACGCATTCAGTATGCTGTTGGATTATTGTTGTATTATTTATCATTTCTTACTTTCTTGTTATTGATGTACTTAAGTATAAATAAATAAATCAATTTGATGCACAGGGCAACTCTTTTTGTTTGTCACACACAATATCATACTTTCCTTGTAACGTAGATCCTTGTCATATTGAAAGGGGTTGGATAAAGCGCATAATCTGTGGGAGCCCATAAATAAGGCGGGAATGTGCCGCGCACTGGCCGCTCCGATATTCTGTGGCGGCGGCGGCATCTCGGCTTTATTGGCGTTGAGGGCTTTGGTCATTGGGCATTGGGCATCGCTATTGTCCTCCGGCTCCGACCTTACACGAAGACGGTAAGTACCTACGTTTCAGTTTAGCTAATAATACGTTACCCACGCCTTATCCACGCGCCCATCCCACGCGCTTACCTAAGCTTAAAAACATTAATCCATTTTTCCCTATCCTTACCTACCCCCCCATCGATCGGCTGGACGGTCTGTGCAGTTAATGTTATTATTTCTCAATGCTATTTCTTATAGTATTTGTTATTGGTTAAATAAAATGCTAATCATTTATGAGCAAGTATAAACCATGACCTCGAATTTTAAGACGGCATATTATGGCGATATTCTTGGCAAGGCTAGACGCGCAAAAATCAGCATTGCTTCCTTTTACGCGGAGAAGGTTGGAGCCGGAGGGGCTCCCGATGACAAATGCCATGTAAATATTAACGTCGGGCGCGTGTCCATTACCCGCGACGTTGGGACGGGACGGTGACGTATGCCGCATTTCTCGCCCGCTCGCTCGTGCTTTTTGTGTTGCTATAATCAACCCATTTCTGACCCTAATAAGGCCGAGCGGGGTCTAGTTAGACGCGTAGGCTCTCCGGTTATTTGCCTGGTCGACTTTACAAGATTATTTGTAAGCGAGCTCAAAGGCGGTCGGGGCCAGTTTGGGGCGGGTGCAGGTAAGGTATAGGTCTTAGGTACACAGGCGTAGTTATTTGGTAGGCCTCGGTATAATTGAGGTAGGCTTTGTTTTTGCCGGCATCACTAGCTGTGTAGGTATACGTACCTTATCTCGGGCTCGGCACACGCCAAATACGACTGCTTGGATTTACACGGTAGAGTACATCACATACCTAAAAATGAAGAGTTAAGCTAGCTGGTTTCCAGCAGAAACTTTGCTATACTTAATAATAGCAGACAACGACGCTTTATGGTGTAGGTATGAGGTTAAACAGGGTGTATAATTTGTAGGTAAGGCTTTTAATGAATACATAAGTAGATTAAATAAGCGTCAACAAATTATCTTGGTCAGAACCATTCAGCATCGCTGCTGAATGGCGCTGTGCTACAAGCGCGAGACGCGGGCCGGGATGACAGTTGACAAACTGCTCGCTTAATCAGTCGCGCAATAACGCGCAACTGCGTGCTAAAGGCGGCGGATGGCTCCCCGAGCACCGAGTTCCGGCAGTCTCGGTCCCTGGTCCAATACGACACGTGACGCATGGACATCTCTTGTGGGCTTTCTCCTGTTTTGAGAAGTCGGAAAATCCACCGTACTTACTTCTAAATAAGTACGAGTAAGTACACGACACGTTGAGTTTGAACTTTTGAATATCAATTAAAGGCTCAGGTTAAAAGTAAAATCCTGAACTATAAACTGACATTGATGTCTCATGAAGCGCAAATGTTCCTAAATAAACTGACAATGATGTCTCATGAATCTGACACAGTCGACACTAATTAGTGGCGAACAGAAGGCGCGCGTGAGTGGCGCGCACCCGAGGCGCGGCGCGGCGGCGGCGGGTGTCGCGCGGGTAATTAGTCACGTATTCCGGCGCGGTGGACACAAGCGATTTTAAATTCGTTGGCCGAGTGCCTGGCGAGCTGGTCTCGAGAGAGAATAAGAGCTGATCACGTGTCGGCGCGTCGACGATCGAAGGGGCTCGCCGGCGCCGCGCCGCTTGGGCCAGCTCGGGGCCTCTCAGCTCTCGGCTCTCGGGTGCGCATAGTGCTATGAAGCCGGAAAATTTGGCAGAAACCGGTTGTCTGCTGCGAACTTATCTCCGCCAATTATTACATTTTTAGATAATGTAGTAATACCTACCTACGTATCTGCTGATTAGTTGTATATTTGCAATTTGCATAATCATTACCAACTTATATATTATGATGAGGGATTTTTAAGCATTTGTAGGAAGGCAGGTGTTTTTTACGACATTATGTAGGTATAAGTACCTACCTAATTCGAAATGAAACGGGTTCATCCACTTCACGAATCGGAAAAAATTGCCATTAATAATTTTTACCTAACAAATGATCTTGACGTCAAACAAGACACCTTCCGCGACTGCCTTGTTGTAGAGCTAGAGCTGGGACTGGGACACCAAACGGTCTGCAACAATAAAGATCTACTTCATGTTGCCTTCCCATGACGCGATGACGGTTTGATCGCTTTCGAAGGTGGTCTGAACTCTGACTGGAGGTTTGCTGCACCAGCTGCATCGCCATGAGATTGAGTTGCCTCCTGGCGGAATTTTGAGGAAAACGTTTCTGTTTTGGGGTAATGACTTGTTTCTCAGCTGTGTGGTATCTACTTTGTTGCATCTCCAGTCATACAATAACGTGAGCACAGTTGATAAATTACGTTTTGATGTGTTAAAGGTGTAGGCAAACACGCGTTGAAAAGCACTAGCTTCTAACATGCTCTCATAATTTCGTGTGGACATTGGCTTCATTTTGACATTTGAAACCCATTCTGGACTTCAATTGTCATTTTTCTTTTATGTGATTGGCTTGCTGATTTGTGAGCTCTATTGGGATGACAAATGGGAATGGATTTCAAGTTCGACAATAAGGCGGCAGCCCCTACATCATGCCCCTTATCTACTAATTAAGTATTTAACAAAATTGGTGGCAAACCTTAAAGCAAAATATCTAAGTAAGTTTAATGTACTCGTATATATGTAAGTATATCTAGGAAGTACAGTAGCGCAAGTCTCGGGTAAATAAAATAACTTAGCTAAGTTTTGTTTATCAATCAAGTAACCAGTGGATAGAAGAGGTAGGTAGGGTGCCACGTGCCTCGTGCCTCGTGGCAGGCAGGCAGGCAGCAGGCAGCAGCGGGCCGGAACAGCCGCGTTGGCCGCGCACCGGTCGAGCCGGCTGGCGGCGGCGGCTGGCGACCGGTGGTACTACTACTAACCATACCGACCACTTTTTTGCATCAATTAATTGACGGTGGTCTGACCTTACTACTACACATATTTATATTAAACAAGCAAAAAATTATTTATTAACATACAAGTCTAATTAATAATCTTTATAAATTAAGTTAATAGTTTAGAGTTAAGTTTGTATGAGTGACGTGTGATAACATTAAACATTAAATGTTGGACTATTACTATGATAAACATTTTAAACCACTTACTTTTATATTTACAATAAGTCAATTAAAATGGCGCTGGGCTGGGCCCACTGGACTCAGTGGAGACATCGGGAATACTCCAGAATGTATCTAGACTACTCGTACGTCGTACCTACTACCTACTTCCAACATAAATCTGTACATGTACAGTCAGCAACGAAAGTCGATTAACAGTATGACTTTATAAAAAGCCAATCCTTTTCGGTGTCTAAGAAAAACTTTTGTGAAATTATTTTGGACTGAGCCATAACTTTCAGAATTTTTCAAAATTTTGGCCATAATGTTAAGTATTTCTGAAATATTCTGATTTGTTAAACATCAAATATTAATAGATTTTTGCTGCTGACTGTACCTAATTTCCACTAGTTTCCACTGATCTCGAGTTCCCATGTGGTACGTACGTAAGGTATGTAAGACTAGGGAATGGGCTATTCATTCATTCAAATAAACCATTTATTGATTGTGAACCTGCGTGTACTGTATACTCGTAACTGTACGAGTATTCAGTACAGGTACAGGCTACAGGTGAGTTTTGTCGAGGAGCGCCCTCTGAGGGGAACATCTAAACGGCTGTAGTTATGGAAAAATGTTGCTAAGAGCCACGGGCTTTTTTTTTTTTTTTTCGAGAAAATGTTTTTTTTTATGTCTTTCGCATGATGATAGATGCTCTATCTGATAACAAACAATAAATGCTCTATGTAAAGTAACTATGGGTCTTATGTTGCTAGAAAAGAAAAATAAAAAACCTAAATTTTAGTTTTCATACAATTAAACAAAAAAAAAAAAATGTTTATTTCAGACCTTACATTGATCCATAGGTATTATTTGTTAGTATTTTTACTCTTATAAACTAGATTAGTATTAGCTTAACCTAAAAAACAACAATAATCTCATCACAATCACAAAATTATTGAGACACTAAAGTTTAGTGACTAAACAAGTGACTGGCTTCAGTATTGCCAGCCAGTGTCTCATGTAGGTCGAGCACAGATCTTCCAATTCAATTGAAAAAACAATATTTTTTAGTTATTTTTTTAGATGCAAGGACATTTTTTGGTTGCACATTTGAACAGAAATTAGGATTTATACAGGGTTCAACATTTAGATCGGTCAGTATGGGAAAGTCTGAAACTATACATAAAGTTACGCCGGGTGTAGATTACCATACAATTTTGGGAGTTTAAACCTGGCGTAACTTTACACCGCGTTTATCAATAAGGGCCATAGGTATAAGACATACTTACGTGTTTTAGTAATAAGGAAACATTCACACATTTTTACTAACTGCCTAGCCATATGAAGGAATTTATTTGGATAAGGATAAATACCAAGAGAACAATAACGTGATCTGATTTTGGTCGGCATTTTTATTGGATCACCTAAAGCCGGCTGTACACATGGGGCCAAGGTGTTGGGCCAACGTGTTGGGCCAACGTGTAGAGAGCTACCTGGCGGTATGTTGGCTTAATTGGTCTAGTTGGCGCCAACATTGGCAGGCCATCCGAATAGTGTCGGTTTTTTGTGCACACATCAAAGGATCTTGGCGCGCTCCGCAAACAGCGTTCACACGTTGGTGTCTTGTTCAGTTCGTTGTTACTCGTCAGTGGAGACAGTATTGTTGCGCGTGAGTGAAATTTACGTTCCCATGTTCCGATAGCGATGGCGGCGCCGGTGTGTGTAATAAAGTGTGTATAAATAAATTGCCGCGGCTGCAAGAACTTCTACGTCCATCTTTGAAGCGCCAATGCAGAATGATCAGTAAGCCAATGTGTGAACAGCAATCTTGGTTATCCATCATTTTTGCCCAACACGTTGGCCCAACACCTTGGCCCCATGTGTACAGCCGGCTTAAAAAAAGCTAGGCCCCAAACCGTGTTTGTTGCCCTGGTTCTTCACGGTATTGGTCGCGAAGGAACAGGAGTAGAATCACCTAGTTTTAAGACGTTTCAAAGTGATCCCAGCGGTCCTACTGAATAAATGATTTTTGACTTTGACTTTATTAAAAGTTGTTATACTGGCACAAGTACAATAGTTGGACAATGGACATGGACAATTGGACATGCTATCACTGAGACTGAGAGTATTGCAAGAACTTGGAATGGAAACGCATTGATTTGCAATGATGATTATAGGGTATATCCGTCTTGATGCGTAGGGGTGTACTAAGAAAGGATTTTTTGAAACTCAACCCCTAAGGGGGTGATAAGGGCTAAAAACGTTTGTATGAAAAATCGTATTCCTGGCACTTAGTGACATGAAATTTAGAATTATGATAGTTCAACGGTTTTAATGAAAGTCTGCATTCAAAAACTTTCAAAATGTTTGAACTCGCTATGAGTACTAAGTAATATTTGTATGATGATGTATGATTTCTCGAAAACTACCCTATAAAGGGCGTGAAAGAGGGAGTAACAGTTGCTATGGGAACCATAAGTATGTATTTCGGAGTGAGAATGGGAGTGGGATTGATGGATTTGTGGATCTGTCGATTTATGGATTTGTGGATTTATGGATTTGTGCATATGTGCTGTGGATATGGAAAATTTTATTCCTTGGTCCGATTCACTCCAAACTTAGTATACTTACATAAACTTTGAAATAAATAATGAAACACGTATTTTTAATTAAATATTGAAAAACTACCCTTAGGGTTGTGCAAGGCAGTTCCAAAGATCGTTTGACGAAACAATGCGCAGAAGAGGAGGCGCGCGCGGGTCAGCTAGTTATTTAATAATAAACTTTAATTAATAATCTTCGATCAATTTATTTTAGAAAATTTTAGTGGGATAGGATTAGTTTAGGAATAAGATCAGAGAAATAAGTAAGTATAAGCACAGGCTAAAGTAAACTTTTCAAAATGCAACGATAGCGCGATCTAGAAAACGGTCAAAATTAGCAACGCCATCTAGTTGCGTTACAACTGAAACTTCTTAAACAGGTAAACATAAATAATTTTAATATGAAATTATTGAAAACCTATAAAAATTATCGAAAAGTCGTAAGCAACAATCTCCAATAACTTTCAAAACTCAAAATGATCGTATCTCGACCTCCACTATATTAGAAACGCCACCTATGAGAAAAAAGTAAGCAGTTTTGACCTCGGTGATATAGATGGCGTTCTAACCAAAGCCAAGGAAAAAGTATTTTAATATCAAAAAAATCTTTATTTCGCATGTATTGATGAGTGGAAATATACATACATGTTTCATGTTTATCATTTTAAAAAAAATTCAATTTTAAAATCATTTATCATGCAAAATGAGAAAAAAAACAAAAAAATCTGCAATGCAAAAACATGGCACAAAAAGTGGCGGTCACCCATCATCTTTATGACCTCGCCCACGATTGCTCAACTTATTTCCCCATACAAACTTGCAACCCTTATTTTCACGCCCCCTTATAAATATTTAAAGAAAAAGCAGCCTATGTCCTTCCCTGGGATACAACCTTTAACTATGCCAAATTTCAGCTTAATCTGTTCAGCGGTTTGTGCGTGAAAGCGTAACAAACAGACAAACAGACAGACAGATGTAGTATGGATAGTATGGATATGGATAAGTATCAAGTTCAAATAAACATACTCCGAGGGGCTAGTGTGGGCGGTGTGGGCGGTGTGGGCCCGTGACCCGTGCAGCGTGCTACGTCACGATCGCTCTTGAACCAGCTCCATTGTGGTGCGCCACACTCCTCGCCATATATAGAAGTAATGGGATTGCGACGCGCGTTCCAACTATTAAACTGTTTGTTACCTAATAAATTATTGTTCATTGTAATTTGGACTTTGTTCGGGTGCCCGTTGCCATTGAGAACACTCGTAAGTAGATAAGATACCACCTGATTGGAAGGCTCCTAACGCAGTGAAGTTATAGGTCTGCTCGAAATAGGCACTTTAATGTAAACCGATTAACCGATTAACCGAAAAACCGGTTAACCGACTGATTTTTCGTCGGTTTTTAACTGGTTTTTCCCCTTCAAAATAACCGGTTTTCGGTTTTGTTTTAATGAGTAATAGATGACAAATTTATTTAAAACTACGCTTTGTAGACTTTATTTAAAACGATCTTAATAATCTACCTAATTATATTACAACATAATGCATTACAATTGCAAAAATACAAACAAAAACTTCTCAGAAAACCATCTTTGGACCGCATAAAACGTCGTTGATGAGCGCACTTTGGCATTGAGTTGACAAGCCAGAAAAATTACCGAATGTTTATAACTTTACTTGAGCAAGAGAGAGTTTTAATATAAGACTGAATTATTTTAATACATTGGACCGCATAAAACGTCGTTGATGAGCGCACTTTGGCATTGAGTTGACAAACCAGAAACATTACCGAATGTTTATAACTTTACTTGAGCAAGAGAGAGTTTTAATATAAGACTGAATTATTTTAATACATTGGACCGCATAAAACGTCGTTGATGAGCGCACTTTGGCATTGAGTTGACAAACCAGAAACATTACCGAATGTTTATAACTTTACTTGAGCAAGAGAGAGTTTTAATATAAGACTGAATTATTTTAATACATTGGACCGCATAAAACGTCGTTGATGAGCGCACTTTGGCATTGAGTTGACAAGCCAGAAACATTACCGAATGTTTATAACTTTACTTGAGCAAGAGAGAGTTTTAATATAAGACTGAATTATTTTAATACATTGGACCGCATAAAACGTCGTTGATGAGCGCACTTTGGCATTGAGTTGACAAACCAGAAACATTACCGAATGTTTATAACTTTACTTGAGCAAGAGAGAGTTTTAATATAAGACTGAATTATTTTAATACATTGGACCGCATAAAACGTCGTTGATGAGCGCACTTTGGCATTGAGTTGACAAACCAGAAACATTACCGAATGTTTATAACTTTACTTGAGCAAGAGAGAGTTTTAATATAAGACTGAATTATTTTAATACATTGGACCGCATAAAACGTCGTTGATGAGCGCACTTTGGCATTGAGTTGACAAGCCAGAAACATTACCGAATGTTTATAACTTTACTTGAGCAAGAGAGAGTTTTAATATAAGACTGAATTATTTTAATACATTGGACCGCATAAAACGTCGTTGATGAGCGCACTTTGGCATTGAGTTGACAAGCCAGAAACATTACCGAATGTTTATAACTTTACTTGAGCAAGAGAGAGTTTTAATATAAGACTGAATTATTTTAATACATTGGACCGCATAAAACGTCGTTGATGAGCGCACTTTGGCATTGAGTTGACAAACCAGAAACATTACCGAATGTTTATAACTTTACTTGAGCAAGAGAGAGTTTTAATATAAGACTGAATTATTTTAATACATACATACCTACATTCATAAAGTCACGCCTCTTTCACGAAGGGGTAGACAGAGACCACGGATCTCCACTTGCTACGATCCTGACACGCAACTTTTGCCTCATTCACTCTCATAACATTCTTTATACATGCTCGCCGGTTTAGGGTACTTTTGACTAGGCCCTTCTCCAAAATGTCGCCAATTTGATCCAAGAAGGTTCGCCTAGGCCTTCCCCTTCTAGCTGTCCCATACACACTAAATAAATAAATAAATTATGCTGGACATACACTTGCTTTGTCAAACGACTGTCATCCATCCTCTCTACATGCCCAAACCATCTTAACATACTTCTCGATCCTCAACACTACATCTTCTTTCACTCCACACTGTTCCCTTATCACACTATTTCTCACTCTATCATTCAACGTTACCCCACACATACTACGCAACGCTCTCATTTCAACAGCATTCACTCTACTCTGATGTTTTTTCTGTCACACACACCCAACTTTTACTACCATACATCAATGTCGGCACTAACACTCCTCTATGAACTGCCAGTCGTGCCTTGTTGGACACTTTCCGGCTGCTCATAAAATCGTGAAGTGCCCCATTCACTTGGTTTCCAGCATTCACTCTTCTTTCGATATCCTCATCGTGCTTTCCTTCTCTTGTTAACAATGTCCCCAAATACACAAATTCTTTCACTTGATCCACTCTTCCATCACCAATCAGAATATTACACGCTGTCATACATTCATATTTTTCAAAAACCATCACTTTTGTCTTGCTCACATTTACTTTCATTCCCTTTTGCTCAAAAGCTTAATGCATAACTGTTACCATCTCCTGCAACTCATTCTTCGACGACGTAAGTATCACCTGGTCATCGGCATAGAGAAGACATTTGACGAGTAACTCATTAATTCTCAAACCATTTGCACTATCTTTCAAATCTTTCAATGGTTGTTTCATCTATTCATGGACAGTTGGTTTCGTATTCATGGGAATAGATGAAACAACCATGGTGACGCTACACATCCCTGCCTTACGCCCTTTTGGATGTTAAACCACTCAGTGTATGACCCATGTATCCTCACGCAAGCATTGGAATCCTCATAGAGAGATTTCAGAGCTCGAACGAGGTTACTGATTACTCCATACATCGACAGTACCGACCAAAGTTCATTCCTCATCACTTTATCATAGGCTTTTTCCAAATCCACGAATGTGAAAAAAACTTTTTGACCTTTATTTTAATGTTTTAAGATAGATACTTATTTTGACCAAGACACCTCTATCATAAAAAAACTCGCAAAAAAAAAAAAAACGAAAAACCGGTTTAACCGGTTTTCGAAAACATAAAACCGAAAAACCGGGTTTTTAAAATAACCCGGTTTTTACACGCCCTAGCACTTACATATTGAACTTGTGCGTGGTCCCGCCTACACGACATTCGTCGGTGACTGATGACAGCAGACGTCGCCGTAACGTAACGAGGGCGCATCCCCGCAGACACAGCGACCGCTGCTGGCTGGCTGAGCCGCAAATAGCTCGGGATCACAGTCGTGGAACTAGCCATAGGTCAAACCGTAGGTAAACGAAAACTGTAGAAAAGAAAAACAGGATACAATAATTCTATTGATTTAATACTGCAATTAGGTACCTACCTACTTACTTTATTTTATTGAAGCACAACATTATAAAAAAAAGTGGCATTCAGGAGTGCCGACAGAAGTAAAACTTGAACGAGGTTTCGGTAACGGTTCTAAACTTTAAAAAAGTAAAAAAAAAGTGCAAAAAGTTACGGAAAAAAAGAAAAAAAAAATAAAGTGTAAAAAGTTACTGTCCTACTGGGATTATAACTCGGGGCTGTCACTCAGAGGCTAAAGTCGTCACTGACGATACAATGTATGACAAAATTAAAGTAGGTACTTACATATTTATAGTAAGAAGATGGTGAAAAAACAGGTCACGTGACTTTTTATTTTTATTTTTTTGAGTTCGATAGTTTTTTCCCATTTCAAAAATGCCCAACCAAATTAATATAAAGAAGTTTTCACTTCAAAAAAAATGTATTAAAATAAGTAAGTAAATAAAACCTTAATAGTAGGTAAGTATCTCTGAATAATGAAAATTACACTAATTTGTGACCTCCATTGTGATAAAATTTTAATTAGAATTATTGCGAGAGGGAGGGCCAAGAATGAATTAAGCCGGGGTTCATTATGATTCGCGGCTTTTGCATCGGGATTCCGAAGTAATGGAGTTAGTTACGCTGCTCGCTCCCTTCCGACGACGGCACAATCTTTTTATAATAATAGGCCGCGCTTTGTGCTCAGCGCGGGGACCCGCCGACCGCCGACCGCCGACCACGGCGCGGCGCTGGCACAGGCACAGGAGCGACCGCATGCAGCCTTCCTGACTTCTGTCCTTTATCCCGTTAAAGGACGTTCACAAATGATGCTTACACGAGCAACATACATCAGTAGATCGCCCCTCTCCTCCCCACACACGCCCGCGCCGCGCGCTGGCACTCTACGGCCCGAACTGCGAAAGCTTTATTGTTATTAGATGAATCCCGCCGCTATTGCTATCCGAACCGTAATTGAAGAACGTGTAAGCAGCTATCGAATACAAGGTTAGCACCGGGATGATTAATACAATAATGGTAGTAGGTAGGTACACGAACTCGCCTACTAGTACTTAGGTACTTACCTACGAAAACCATGAGTAGCGCGGAGGATTACGTGCAAAATGCTTACTACATTTATTAGAAAACGTCTCTACACAAATTTTGTGTTGAGACGTTTTCTAATAAATATATTTTTCAACACACTTGCTCATAAAGTGGCTTTATGGTCACCGCAATTAGGCACATAATGACACCCATAATCAAACTGTGACTTTTTCATTACTATAACTCACTAGTGAGTAATAGAACAAATAAATTAATGTTCCTATTGCTTGCTCATTTCATGCAACTTCTTATATAAATAGATAATTTTAACTCGTACGTGTTAAATAAATAAAACTTTCACTCAAATATAACTTTTGTTTTCTCTGTAATAAAAGAAAACTTTAAATTCCCCATTTTGTACGTGGCAGAATATGCCGCAAACCCTATGCGCGGCGCGGAAATATAGTCTGTGGCCGATCGCAATGCGCGCGCATAGGAAAACTAATTAATTTTTCCCGCAGTAGCGGAACCTTTTTTACAACTCGTTTTCACTGTTGAAAATGAGTTTTTATTGTTATTTTATTCACAAGTGTGTTGAAAAACGTCGTATGATACACGTGTGTATTGATGATTACCGTCCTCGGTTCTGTTAAGAGCCTCGCCTAACGGCTCGGCTCTCAAAACACCTCGGCGGTAATCACCAATGTTACACACTAGTACCATAATGTACTATTACTGTAGTTGATGCCGCCACCACACCTCGTTGTTCGTTATTCGCTATGCGCCTTGTTCGGGCGCATACGACGAAGTGAGGAGTGGAGGGTTAATTCGTCTATGTTTGCTTTATTCGCACGAATGACGAATCAGCGCGAATAGCAAATACCTATGCTTATCCGTCCTCTTGTCGGTTTTCACCACACTTCAAAGGACACGAATAAGCCGAATATGTGCGTCGACTGCTCAAACTTCGTTCACTCATTCAATTCATTCACTCGTGTTCGCTCGCTTTCATTCACCAGCGTTTTCTACGCAGTCTTTTTTGTCGGTAGTTGACTGGTTCAAATTAGGCCAAGCACTCGGGTCCATAGACTCACCTGACTTGAGTAGGCTCCCCGACGACATTAGCTCCCCCGATGATATCACCGTTGCGGTCGACTCCCTGACCGACCATATCACCTCCGCAATAAACGGGTCATCACGGACAGTCCCACCCATTGGTCGAAGACCATCGTAGGGTCCTGCCTGATGATGTGAGACGGTTGATCACGGAGAAGAACGCAGCGACTAGGCTCTATAGCTCTCGGCCGACCAACCTAAATAGGAAACATCTCCGCGCTTTTGAACGCCTCGTCAAAAATCGCATCGATTTACAAGAACTGGGAAAATCTGCTCTCCGGGATCGAGCTATCACACCAAGCATATTGGCAGTTGGCCCGATCTATGAGAGCGGACAACTCATTCTCGGTCTTGCCTCCCCTCACCCGCCCCGATCAAACCATCGCATTCGATGATGACGAAAAGGCTGAATGCTTAGCTGAAAGCTTCGAGTCATAGTGCTCCCTTAGCCTAAACCTGATTTGGACAAACATAACTCCTGGAGCTGCAGCTAAAGCCCACTCGGCACTCTGCAAGCGCGTGGCGGGATGTTCGTAAATCAAGCGAAGCCAGCGCAGCAGCGCTCCAGGTGAAGCAAACATAACTCCAGGAGCCGCAGCTCGAGCCCACTCGGCACTCTGCAGGCGCGTGGCGGGATGTTCGTAAATCAAGCGAAGCCAGCGCAGCAGCGCTCCAGGTGAAGCAAACATATCTCCAGGAGCCGCAGCTCGAGCCCACTCGGCACTCTGCAAGCGCGTGGCGGGATGTTCGTAAATCAAGCGAAGCCAGCGCAGCAGCGCTCCAGGTGAAGCAAACATATCTCCAGGAGCCGCAGCTCGAGCCCACTCGGCACTCTGCAAGCGCGTGGCGGGATGTTCGTAAATCAAGCGAAGCCAGCGCAGCAGCGCTCCAGGTGAAGCAAACATAACTCCAGGAGCCGCAGCTCGAGCCCACTCGGCACTCTGCAGGCGCGTGGCGGGATGTTCGTAAATCAAGCGAAGCCAGCGCAGCAGCGCTCCAGGTGAAGCAAACATAACTCCAGGAGCCGCAGCTCGAGCCCACTCGGCACTCTGCAGGCGCGTGGCGGGATGTTCGTAAATCAAGCGAAGCCAGCGCAGCAGCGCTCCAGGTGAAGCAAACATAACTCCAGGAGCCGCAGCTCGAGCCCACTCGGCACTCTGCAGGCGCGTGGCGGGATGTTCTCGTAAATCACGTAAAAAGCGGCATCACTCCTCATAAATTTCACGCGATATTTCCAAAATGGTAGGGACTTACCACTCCACTTTTCGTTTCGCCGCCGCCGCGCCGTGGCCATAGATCATTCCTCTCATAGGCGGTGGTGTTGTTTTTTTACTTCGCTAATTCACTCCCTGCGCCCGCTGCCTCCCAGATATAAAGTGCCTAATGCCAATCTTCAATTAGGTACCTTACCTCTACTTATATGTATTACCTACACTACAATACTTACTCAGTAGATGCTAGACTAGATAGATACATTTGTATGCCTAGTTCAAAAAAGGGTCGCTGCTGACAGATCCGCTCAGTGTGTGCTGATGCAGACACTAGTGACACTACATCTGAGCGCGAGCGCGCTCTAAGTAATTCTAATTATACGAGGAATGCTGCTTTGTGTTTGTATCCTTTGAAAGTAGTTCTGAATGAAGAGATCGTGTTGAGATTAATGAAATTAGTCTTGTGTGTGACGTCAGAGCCGAGGTTCGAGGGCGTTCGATATGTACCTACCTATACCTATCTAGGGAATGAGACGATGTAATAAGAACTTTTTGAATAAAAACCGGTAAGTAGTACCTAGATCTACCAGTTAAACAATTTGAAACAAATCAGGGCTTGTCGCAACACCGCCCGCCCCGCGCCGGCCGCCATGCGCTACTCGCTCGCTAGTCGCTAGCGCTACCCTACCCACCTTCTACCATTGATAGGCATCAATTAAAAAACCTAACGTTGGTTGAGTTCGTATGAAAGTTATCCGGAGGGCGCCGCGCGAGCGGGGCGGGGCGCGACGTGGCGCTCGAAATAGTGGAGCCTGGCGCTAGTGACGTGACGACGCCGACCGACGCGGCGACGACGCCGACAGCCCGAAATCGTCACAACTAAAAATAAATTGCTAATAAAAATAAATATATCAGCGCAACACTGGCCATTGTACTCGTATACATACTTACTACTAGTAGGTATAGTATTTTATTTGGGCTCGCTCTCCCTGCGTGCACGAGCGCGGCGTGTGGCTGAGACGGTATCTAAACTATCTAACCTACATGCATTTTTTTTTCGCATTGTAAGTTATTTAATTTAATTTAATTAATAACAATTGAAGTTTAATTCCATAGGTAACGCCATTGCAATACTGTGAGCGTGGTTAGCGAACTTTGCTATAAAGTTTTAGTGATGTGTTGCATATGACAAAAACAGCTAACAACAATTATTATTAACAAGTTAAATACCTACCTAAACTTACCTATAGTTAAGACGAAATAAAATTTCATTTATAAAAGAAAAAACAGTTAAAATTTAAAATCCAGCAATTTACGTAAAACCACGCGCTCGGTAGGTACATACGCAAACAGTATAATCTTCAAACGCTGTTTTCTACGGATATAATTTTTTTTTTTCGGAAAATCCTTTTGGATTTGGTTGTGTGTTGGGATGCTGTACCTACCCCTTTCGGCTTCGGTAGACGTCTTTTTACACCCTGTATAGGTACTATTACCCACACCTGACGGCTCGACACTATAAATTATTGTCCTAAATTATAGCCTATAGTAAACTAACTAGTAGGTACTAGGTACCTACCTACTTAAATGAAATGTTGCACGCCCTAACATGCATTACGATCGAATTTGGTGCGACCAAACGGTGCGCGGTGCGCTCTACGAAACAGACGAAAATGTTTGCATGTTACATCTCTTGCGGTCATCTCCGCTAAAGCACCGATAATATCCTATGGAATGTTCCCCCGCTTCGCGCGGTCACTGGAAGTGATGCATCATGGACTTGGAGCGATCGCGGTGACATCACACGGGCGCTGCCGACGTCAACCGACGCGATTGACATTGAGTGCCGTGTCTGTTCGGCGGTTACAAGCGAGCGGCCGAGAGCTCTCTATAAATAGCTAGACGACAGCTGCAGCCGGCGCCGAGCCGGCCGGGCCTGCAGCCTGCACCCGCCGGCTACCT
The DNA here is from genome assembly GCA_951394285.1 of Epirrhoe tristata. Classification (NCBI taxonomy): domain Eukaryota; kingdom Metazoa; phylum Arthropoda; class Insecta; order Lepidoptera; family Geometridae; genus Epirrhoe; species Epirrhoe tristata. The sequence goes on from OX596139.1 coordinate 12,843,047, forward strand.
GGTACACTACACGCACGCATCTACCACTGCAGGTACCCCTTGTTCACCTGCACCCTGTAACACCAGCACACGTCAACAACGTTCACATCATACACGATGATTATGTAAATATCTGAGCTGAGTCACAATCAAGTGACGCAGTGGCTCTATCTAGAACGTTTTTCCCTTTAGTGGGCCCACGATATTGGTCTGCTATCTATATTTTTCGGAATTTTAAGAACTGAACTCTACAAATTAATCAGGAGTTTTTGAGGTAAATTTTGTTGAATGTACGAGTCTGACTATAAGTATGAGTGGTAGTATCTTGTCAGCTTTCGATATCCTTAAAAGAGAGTCATCCGTGGGCGTGCTGCCGAGAGGCAGGCGAGACGCGACCTACCGCAACACGCTGCCTGCGCGGGCGATTCAGCACAGCGACAGCGCGGTTATTCCAACCGATTTATTAAACTCTTGACTAAACCGGTGGTATTCGCTATATGTTTAGGTATGTTGATCTTATCTTATTTTGATCCCTACTGTACGCATGTGAAAATAAATACCCATTCTTCATAACAATCGGAGCTGAAATAGTTAGAGTTTGAATAATGAAGGAAGCGAGCTGTTCGAGCAAATGCTGAGGGGTAGCCGTATTTTCACCCACATAAAATTGTATAGATTTAAGTACCTATTTTGTAACTGTGTATATGTGGAGAAAATAAAACTTTATTCTATTCTATTCTATTCTAAATTGCCCGAAAGAAAAAGAAAACGCCCGCGCCGCGCCGGGAATAGTGTTTTCTGTTTTCATCGAACTGAGCACTTTTGCGGACGACTCGATAGCGGAGGAGAGCTTCGACTTGTAACAACTTTAACGAAGCCATGCGTGCGCAGTGCAGCCCGCGCCAGCGCACCGCCAGCGCAGCGCCAGCGCACCGCCAGCGCAGCGCCCCGCGTACCTTCGCCTACGTTGATGATGATGAGAACATGATTTTCAGATTAGTTACACTGCTGTGTCTGCTACTTTTTGTCCTAAAATATAATAAATACATGATACACAAGAGTGTGCAATCAAGAGCTCTGCCTATACCTACCATGATAATATGCTTAGTGCTTACCCGTCGAGTTTTCAAAATTCAATCTTATTCAGTCAACACCTCTTTTGCGCAGCGTTTCAATCCCTACGTTTCGGATGATTTTCGAAAATGTTATACGCCCATATCTTATTCCAGAACCTAAACTATCTACGTTCTAAATTTCATCACAATCGGTTAAGTCGTCACGGAGATACGCGAAGACAAACATGCGCACACACAGACTTTCGCATTTATAATATTAGTAAGATAAGATAAGATTAGATAAGATTAGTAAGATAAGAAGATTAGTAAGATTCCAGTACGGTTAAGTCGTCACGGAGATACGTGGCAACAAAGAAAATATTCACAGGCTTTCGAATCTTACCACTTTGAAACTGCCTTGCACCACCCCTAAGGATTGTTTTGAAAAAATAAAAAAATAAGGTAGGTATACTCACCTAAATAAACTTTAATATTCTTAAAATTCTTCGATCGATCAGTTAATATTTTTAGTAGGAAATCAGATAGCATTAGTTTAGGAATATGAGCAGAAAAATTATAAGCTAAAGCACAGGCTGAAGTAAACTTTTCAAAACGCAACGATAGCGCGATCTAGAAATCATTCAAAATTAGCAGCGCCATCTAGTTACGTTACAACTGAAACTTCTTAAAAACGAGGCAAAAATAAATAATATAATAATAATATAAAAACAAAAACAAGTCTGTTCAAAGTTGTATGGGACGTGGTGAACCAATAGCGATACTGAAATGGTATTTGTGTAGGGATGTCTCATCTACATATTTGTGCAAAGGGGTTTTGAAATATACAGGGTGGATTTTTAATCATTATAGTTACAGGAAAACGTTTTTAGGAGACCATGCATGACTTTTTGTGGTATTCTAAACTGCACTAACTCATTTTGGAAAAAGTGTAGGTACAGTCAGCGAAAAAAGTGCTGACCAAAAGCGGTCTTTGAACCAATAGCGATACTGTAATGGTATTTCTGTATAGATACTTCAACTTCATCCATATGCAATGGTGCATCAAAATCTGCCCCGGTAGTTTTGAGATATACAGAGTTGATTTTGAGGTAGGGTAGTGAGGGCAGGTATCTTAACCGTTCTAGTTACAGGAAAACGTTTGTAGGAGACTATTTATAACTTTTTAAAATATTCAAAACTGCATTTACACATTTTGGAAAAAATGTACAGTCAGCGAAACAAATGCTAAAACCCCAAAAAATTTTTCATAGTTCTAGGACGTGGTTTTTGAACCAATAGCGAGAGAAGATACAAAATCTGTCTAAACTCCCAGCCACCCCTCCTCCGTGACCGCTGGCCGCGTGCGAGCTGGCTGCTGGCTGCTGGCTGCTGGCTGCTGGCTGCTGGCCGCTGGCCGCTGGCCGCTAGCACCACAAGTGGCCGTTTCATTCGCCTCACTCATGTTGTAGGACATGCTCGTCGCCGCATTATCGTGGAAACATAATTAGATTTGTCGCGTTGCCAAAACAACAATGGCGTCTGACTCGTTCTACATTGAATACCTACCTAACTAAAACTAGCTAGTAGCTATACTTACATAAAATATTATTAAAATTTGTTTATTAACATCATCAACCCTATCTTTACAGGATAACCTAATACGATAGAGAGAGTAGACATCAATACATCCGAAGTTTAAAGGAGACTGTTCAAAAGCGGTCTATGAACCAATAGCGATACTGAAATGGTATTTGTGTAGGGATGCCTTATCTACATATTTGTGCAAAGGGGCATTAATCTGACCCTGCAGTTTTGAGATATAAAGGGTGGATTTTTTATCATTATAGTTACAGGAAAACGTTTTTAGGAGACCATGCATAACTTTTTGAGGTAATCTAAACTGCACTAACTCATTTTGGAAAAAGTGTACAGTCAGCGAAAAAGTGCTGACCAAAAGCGGTCTTTGAACCAATAGCGATACTGTAATGGTATTTCTGTAGAAATACATTACTTACATCCTTATGCAAAGGGGCATCAAAATCTAATCCTGCAGTTTTGTGATATACTTCGGTCGAATTTAGAGACTAGCTCATAGGGCAGGTACCTTAACCGTTCTAGTTACAGGAAAACGTTCCTAAGAGACCATCAATATTTTTTTTGAGATATTCAAAACTGCATTTACACATTAATTATTTCCAAGGGACGGACATAGGCTACTTTTTTTTTCAAAAATAATCATGGAGGATGTGAAATAAGGGTTGAAAGTTTGTATGGGGAGTTTGAAATTCCAGTAAAAGGCAACTAGATGGCGTTGTTAACCTATGGCTGAGGTCGAATGGCGCTATTATTGCTTTTTTTAAGTTTCAGAAGATTCTTGCAGTTTTCAGTTCTATTTAGAGGTTTTCAAGTATGTTATTTTGCTGACGAAGTCGCGGGTATTAGATACTAAGTAGTATAGTATAAATAGATTTATGTTATACTAGCTGACCCGCGCAACTTCGTCTGCGCATTATTAGGATTCAAGTGCAGGAGTGTTATTATTAATTATTATTAATAGCCCGTGATGTCCCACTGCAGGGCAAAGGCCTCCCTTCGTTTCTTCCACTCCTCTCTATTGTGAGCTAATGTGGTCCAATCAGGAGAGTGAGAGTCAAGTTCGTCTCTCCACCGTCGCCGGGGTCTGCCGCGTGGTCGTTTCCTGTCCCGTGGGATCCACTCTGTAGTGTTACCTAAAGTTTATTTACACTGTGTTTGAAGTGAATAAAAAGGAATCAAATTTTCCATAAGTACTAACTTTAACACCCTGTAAAACATCCATATGGGTTGATTTTTTTTAATTAGATAAGCATATATTCAAGTAAAAAAGCTAAAGCACCTACGTTTCAAATTTCACTACAATCGGAGATACGTGGCAATAAAAAAAAAGGTTCACTAACACAACATTTCTTTTCGAATCTTACGTCTATGAAACTGCCTATTTTAATTTCCAAAACGCTAAATGATCTGTATTCTTGATCTCGCAACGCTACCTAGTTGTGAAAATGAAAAATAGATAGCGTTGCTAATCAACGCCAAGGAAAAACATTTTATTTTCTAGCTGGTATGTATCCGCGATTTCGTCAGTAAAATAACATAAGTTGAAAACCTATAAAAATTATCGAAGAGTCTAAGCAAAAATCTCCAATAGCTTTCAAAACTCAAAATGATCGTATCTCGACCACCGCTATAGTAGAAACGCCACCTAGGAGAAAAAAAATAAAAAGCAGTTTTGACCTCGGTGATATAGATAGCGTTCTAACCAAAGCCTAAGAAAAAGTATTTTAATGTATCAAAAAAATCTTAATTTCGTATGTATTGATGAGTGGAAATATACATGTTAAATGTTTTTAATTAATTTAAAAATCATTTATCATGCAAAATGAGAAAAAAAACAAAAAAATCTGCAATGCAAAAACAGAGCAAAAAGTGGCGGTCACCCATCATCTTTATGACCCCGCCCAGCGTCGCTCAACTTTTTTCCCCATACAAACTTGCAACCCTTATTTTCACGCCCCCTTATAAATATTTAAAGAAAAAAGTAGCCTATGCCCGTCCCTGGGGTATAATCTTTATCCATGCCAAATTTCAGATTAATCTGTTTAGCGGTTTGGGCGTGAAAGCGTAACAAACAGACAGACAGACAGACAGACAGACAGACAGAGTTACTTTCAGATTTATAATATTAAGTATGGAAGTATGGATTTAACAAACATTTAATAATAACATGGCGGTCCCGGAGCGGGATGTATGATACTTTAAAGTTTAGAGATTAATATGTAGGTAAGGTCTAAGGTAGGTAGGGGAGTATTGGGCAGTAAGGCAGGTTTGGACACCACCGGCAAACTCCCGTGTTATGCCGGCCATACACCATCATGTCAATCCACCCCCATACATGGTCAATTCTAACTGATCAAATTCCGATTTGACGATAGGCATGATGGTTTATGGCCGACATGACACGGGGGTGTCCAAACCTCCCTACTGCCCAATGCTCCCCTACCTCCCATTTATATTTCATTGATATATTACCACTCCCCTCTCCCATTCCATAGTTCCCAGACACTTTTTAAACTATCATGGTTTTCAACATTTTTAACACAGTTAACGGGATATTTACCATGATTTAATGTTTTTTGAGTTTCCCGATATTTCGGCGCAGTTGCATACGCCATGATCAATAGTATCTATGGTATTAATCATGGTTAATATCCCGTTACCTGTGTTAAAAATCCCAGACACTTGTCCTACCGTACTAACTGATATTTATTCTGTGGCCGCGATGTATCTTACATTTTTAAACTCATGATAACTTTTGAATAAAATGTCCGATTTCAACCATTCAAAAAGTAATCGACAGGTACTGAAACAGCCTTTACTACGAAGGAATTTATTTGGATAAGAATAAATACCAAAATAAGAATAACGTGGTCTGCTTTTGGTCGGCATTTTAATTCACTTTTTAAATTATAAAAGTTGTTATTCTGACACAACCACAATAGTTGGACATATGCTATCGCTGACTTTTTTGTAGATATTGATACGTTCTTTAATATTGTAGAACATTTTTTTGTTCTATCATCAATAGTTTTCGCAGCGCACGCGATATGAAGAATTTT